>JAYESA010000015.1:842083-1442083 GCA_036927795.1 Iris macrosiphon | reverse complement strand
CGTTGTATCATATAACCCGCCAGAACATTTAAAAGGTAGCTCATATCAGTCATTTTTATAAAGCTAAAAAAGGTAATGGTATAATGATATTGATTTACACCATGTCAGCTACCTCAATTACCTTCTGCCACTTCTGTAGTATTTACTTGATGATGTTTGAAGGAAAAAAAAAATCGTGTGAAACCCATCAAATAACCCGAATGGGTTATCATCTTTTTTACATCACTCTTGATTCCTTGCATGTCGGCCCCAAAAATTTGGGATAAAGGCTTTGTTGTTTCTTAATTCCTTGCAACCTAGCAACATCCTCAATGATGAGTATTTACTCTTGGTACAGTAGATGTTGGTTCAATTAATCATCGAACCAAGTTCTAAATTGAGTTTGTTGTTTATCATTCTTTTTATTTTTATAGGGATTACTTTATGCACAATGTCTGCACATGATTTGAGAATTTTTCATAAATGCCTTGCTTTGTATTTTATAAGCATGATGGTTTTATTGAGATAGTTGCTCGAAGAGTATCCTATCTATTTTTGAAAGATCTAATCAGATGAGAAAGTTTTCTTATTGTAGGGAAACAACTCAAGGCTTATTTCTCGTGATGGGATCCCTTTATACTGCTTGTTTATTTCTTGGAGTTAATAATGCTTCAACTGTGCAACCAATAATTTCAACTGAGAGAACTGTCTTTTATAGAGAGAGAGCAGCAGGAATGTATTCTCCAATCCCTTATGCGTTAGCGCAGGTTAGTCACCAAAGGCTTTATAAGTTTTCTATAGTTTTGTTGATTAGTCACATGGCACTATATTCTTTCATCTATATCTACAGGGTATTGTAGAGATTCCATATATTGCAGTTCAAACACTTATATTTGGTCTGGTTACCTATTTCATGATCAACTACGAATGGACAATAGGTAAGTATATACTTTACATCTCTACATAACCTTATCACTGTTTACTTTTTATCTGTTTGGCAATGATAATGATTTCTATACAATTTAAGCACACATTGTATTGCATAAATCTATATTTCATCCAAATAAGTTATGTTTTCATGTATCTTTTTTGGGATTTGAAACTTCACATAGTTGAAATGGTTAGGAACAAAGACATTGCTCATTATGAAGTTATGTTTTCTTTCAGAAATTGATTAGTTTGTTTATTTCTTCATACCAGATTCAACCATATGGATTTATGTGAAAAAATGCAAGCACACATAAATAATAATGTATTAATAATACCAATCTGTAGCTCATTGGATAGACATGTTTCGACCCTTATGTTTTTCAGTTTATATAGCCATAGATTGATTTCCTGTCTAAAACCTGATGTATTTTTTGGAGAAATCTAAAACCTGATGTTTCTTCTTTAACATTATTTTCATAGAAAGCCAAGATCATGAAATTATAACTTCGGCTTAAGTTTTTCTGCTTTGGGGCATATTTTAATTCTAAGCGTCTATGGGGATCTCCTGTAACAAACAAACAAATATGGTAGTTTTTACTTGCCTACAATCCTTGTGGAACTAGCTTATCTTATTACCTAAAAGCATGTGGTATGTATGGAACACCAGTCATCACTCCAGGTTCTGACATTCATATTTGTTTTGCAGGGAAATTCTTTTTGTACCTGCTCTTCATGTTTCTCACGTTCACATACTTCACATTTTATGGCATGATGGCCGTTGGTTTGACACCTTCCCAGCATCTTGCAGCTGTCATTTCCTCTGCATTTTATTCACTATGGAATCTTCTTTCTGGTTTCCTCATACCAAAACCTGTAAGTATCCCAATATATGATTCCTTCCTGTCCTCATGCTCTGTGTGCATTTATGTGTTTTTCTCTCCAGTCTTGTATGTTAGTTGCCTATCTGGGTGTAAAGTGGCACACGATAATCTCGCATTTCAGGAAAAAAATCTACATCTAGGAAGTTCTGAGTTATAGGAACAAACTGGCATATTCAATAAAAGTAAAGGTTCTTGTATGTATCTGATTGGATAGATAGTCATGGAAACATATGTTACTGAACGTAATTTGGAAAATAACAACAACGGAAATATATAACACCAAAAATAAAGGATGCCAACAACCCAAAGTAAAAATGAAATGTTTATGCATAACTATTGAGTAGAGAAAAGGCCATTGCTTTTAATCATTGAATAAGTTCTAAATTCATGAAAGTGTTCACGTCTCTCAGATACTTCATGATTAAATTGATCATTAGATAATATTGGACAATCATAAAAATAATTGGAAACCTTGGGAGTACTCTTTTAAGCGTTAAGAAAATTCAGTGAATATTGTGACTTCGCTCTCAAGTGTTGAATGGCGCAAAATAGCATTTCCACAATATCTGCTGACTATACTTGAGGTCATCTAAATGCTTATTTATATATATGTAACAACCTCTAGGTACTTTTCTTTCCTATTATGTATATATAATGGCTCAAAATCCAATAAGATGATACTATAAAGATCATTAGACAAATATTTTTCTAGAGAAACCTACATATAATTTTCTGACTTTTATTTTACTTTTAACATGTTAACTATAAAATGAGAAGTCTGAAGTAAATATAATATAAACAGACATCTCCATGGTGATAACATGATATGTGCCGAACATGTTACACTCTTGGAAAAGTGAGCTTCTTACCAGAATAAAAGTCGTAGGCAAGGTTGTCAAATCGTGTATCGGACCATGTATCGTATCGTGTATCGTAAGATTATGTGTGTATATATATATATTTCAAAACATTAAAATTTAAGGACACTACTAGCCATTGTCATTTGCAATACTGCACACACACAAAAAAAAAACTTAAACATTTCAAAAAGATGTCCATCAAAATCCTAGCACCCACATCACTAAATAGTAGTGTTAAACACCTCAAGATCAATAGAAAGATTGTGAATGATCTTTCAATTGCCTTTTAAAGCTTTTTTTTTTCCTTTTTGTAATTTTAATTGCGGAATTTAAGAGTGGACGTAAGTATCGGATGATACACACCAAATATATGATACGTCATGATACGATACATATTGTATGATACGTACGATACACTAATTGTATCTTACGATACATGTCAAATTCGATATGACTATCGAATACGTATCAAAAATCCTAAAATACGATACATATTGTATGATACGTAGTGTATCGTACGATAATGACAACCTTGGTAGTATGCATAAATGTTCATGTTGCAATCTGAACATGATTGCCTTAATTTCTGGACACTAACAGATTTTATCCAATTTGACAAGAATATGTTTTGGGGAAAAGAAAGGCTAGGGTGGAGAAGTGAACAAGAACCAAATGGTGGAACTTGATAGGAGGGAACCTAATAAATATTTAAAGACAATATGATAACAGAAGGAAGCTAAGACATAGGAGGGGATTCTAATATTATGTGGTACAAAATGATAAGCTGTATCAAGAAAATAGTAAGAGAGTTTCTAGGAGTGTCATAAGTCAATGATTGGACCTCGGAAAAAAATTTGGTGGTGGAACGAGTAGGTTCAAAAGGTTATTAAGGTAAAAAAGAATTACCTATAAAGATTGACAAAAGTGTAAAAGTGAGAAAAACTTTTAGAGAGATAAAATAGATAAAAAGAAGCTAAGAAAGAGTTGGCGAAGCTAAATCTGAAGTCTATGATTATTCATATAGGGTATTAGAGACTAAGGAGACAGAAAATGATATTTATAGGCTTGATAGGAGTAGGAAAATAATGAACAGAGACTTGTAATAATAAGTGTATCAAGAGGACCAAAATGTATTAGTAAAAGAAAATGATATTAAGGAGAGATGGATGAGTTATTTTCGCAAGTTATTTTAATAAAGCAACCTAAAAAAGTTTAGTTTAGATTCAGAGTTAGCTCAAGATAAGTCTTATTGCTATTGTCGTAAGATTAGAATGCCTGAAGTTAAAGTTGTACTATCGATGGATTAAATTTACAGAAAATTTACTGTAGCGAAATAAATTTATATTTAATTTATCTAAACGAAATAAGTTTGAAAAAATTGGAAAAAAAGTCACGCTCCGCCAACAGTGTTGGCGGAAAACACAACCGCTGTACACGTAAGCAGCAAAAAAATTTAAAAAAAAAAAACACGGGCCCCACGGCCAATTTCCGCCAACAGAGTTGGCTGAAATTGGGGGGGGCCAATTTCAGCCAACTCAGTTGGCGGAAATTGGCCCGTGGGGCCCACTTTTTTTTTTTTTTTGGTTTGGTTTGGTTTTTTACTTTCTTTGGTTTGGTTTTTTTGTTGGTTTATTGTAATTAGTTATATTTTTGTTTTATTTATTTAGTTTAGTTTAATTTTGTAATTAGAGTTAAGTAAATTTATTTTAACGAAATAAAATTAAAATAAATTAATTGGAAAGAAATATTTAGAAATATTATTTTTGGAAATTTGTTTCCAAAGCATCAAAATTTGTATAAATTACATCTAAAACATAAAAGTTTAAAAAATTACGAAAAAAATATCAATATGAATTGGACGTTTATATTTAAAAATATTATATTTTTATCGTAAATTTTTTCGTCGTTAACAGACGTTAAAAAATAATAATATTAAAAATTTGCTGTAAGACTATTACGTCTGCCGTCGAGCAGACTTCGAACGGCCATAACTACTTGTTTATAAATCATTTTTTGTTAAATAATAAGTCGATTTGTATGTTTTCGACGAGTGTAACACAAATCATGTAGAAAAAAATTTATCCGAAACAAGACGCATATGTTACAGGCAAAAATATAAATTTTAAAACTTTAAAGTATCATAACTTTTGACTGGGAGATCGAAACAAGGTCCAGCTTGTGCCAAAATGATCGTATGAAAAAGTACTATAGGATAAACTATTTCACCGTTTGACGGACTTCGAAAAATTTTAGAATCGTCAAAAAATGATGTTTCGACCTCCAAATTTGACTTTCGGTAATATTATTTTTGAATATTTAAAATTTACTGTAGTGAAATAAATTTATATTGGATGTGGGGGCCCACGGATTTAAAATGATGTTTCGATCTCCAAAAAAATTTTAGTAATTCATATTGATATTTTTTAAATATTTTTAAATATAAACGTCCAATTCATATTGATATTTTTTTCGTAATTTTTTAAACTTTTATGTTTTAGATGTAATTTATACAAATTTTGATGCTTTGGAAACAAATTTCCGAAAATAATATTTCTAAATATTTCTTTCCAATTAATTTATTTTAATTTTATTTCGTTAAAATAAATTTACTTAACTCTAATTACAAAATTAAACTAAACTAAATAAATAAAACAGAAATATAACTAATTACAATAAACCAACAAAAAAACCAAACCAAAGAAAGTAAAAAAACCAAACCAAACAAAACCAAAAAAAAAAAAGTGGGCCCCACGGGCCAATTTCCGCCAACTGAGTTGGCTGAAATTGGCCCCCCCCCAATTTCAGCCAACTCTGTTGGCGGAAATTGGCCGTGGGGCCCGCGTTTTTTTTTAATTTTTTTGCTGGTTACGTGTACAGCGGGTGTGTTTTCCGCCAACACTGTTGGCGGAGCCTGACTTTTTTTTCAATTTTTTCAAACTTGTTTCGTTTAGATAAATTAAATATAAATTTATTTCGCTACAGTAAATTTTCTGTTAAATTTATGGGTCATACCATAAAACTATAAGAGAAGGTGGTCGAGAAAATATTAAAAAAAGATACTATATTTCATAGAATCAATTAGGTTTTATGCTGAAAAGATCTAATATGGAAGCCATATACTTAACTAAGAATATTAATGGAAGATTTATAGAAAGAAAGAGATATTTACGTTATCGACTTAGAGAAAGCTTATGATTGAGTTCATAGGAGATAATGTTGTGGTCTTTGAAGAAGAAATAAGTTTCTAGTAGTTATATTTAGACTATTAAGGATATGTATGATAGAGTTACAATAATCATGCGAACTATTGGAGGGGATAGTAAGTCATTTCCTATTACCAATGGCTTACATCAAGGGTCACCATTGAGTCCTTACCTTTTTGTGATAGAATAAAATTATTAGGTATATTTAGGAGGAGGTTCCATGGTATATGATTTGCTGATGATATTGTGTTGGTTGATGGGAGTAGAAAAATGTTAGATGCTAAAATAGAAGTGTAGAGAGACTTTGGAATATAAATGATTTAGGATTAGTAGAACTAAAACAGAGTTATGAAATGTAATTTAACCTGAAGTCAAAGAAAAATGAGGGAGGAGTCCATATAGATGGACAAGAGATACCTAATAGTGGTAGCTTCCAGTATTTATGATCAATCATTCATGATCATGGAGAGATTGAGAAAGAAGTCATTTATAGAATTAAAACATGATAGTTGAAATGGAGTACTGCTTCTAAAGTACTTTGTGACTGTAAGATACATTTGAAGTTCAAAGGAAAAAAAATCTAAAAGACTGCTATAAGACTAACCATATTTTATGGATTATAGTGTTTAGGCAATTAAGAAACAATTTACTAAAAAGTTAGTGTAGTTGAATTAAAAATGCTAAGATAGCTGAGTGACAATACATTAAATGATAGAATAAGAAATGAGTGTATACATGAAAATGTGTGGTGCTAATTGAGGACAAGATGAGAAAAAGTCGACTTAGGTGGTTTTGACGTATACGATACAGACCCGTAATGCCCCCATAAGGTGGAGCGCTAATATAGTAGTTAATCGGAGCCACTAGGACTAGAGCTAGGCCTAGACTAATATGGTTTGAAGTGTTAAACAAGGATATGAATCTTGTTAGCATTATAGAGCATATGGTTCTTAATAGAGCCGAATGGAAAAAGAGGATTCGAATAGCAGACCCCAAAAAACTGTGATCAAGGCTTTGTTGTTGTTGTTCTATTGTTGACAAGAATATGTTTACCTTCACTATGATTATTGTAAGTTAGAAACAGTTTTGGTTGATAAATCTTGGTGGTTCAGTTTGCAATAAATTTGTCAGTTTAGTATTATGAAAGGCTAATGCCATTTGACAGTTGCCATACTTTTTTTTATATCTAAATCCCCTTGCGAATGCTTGTTTGTCTTGTGCCTTTCTCTTCATGCCTTTACATAAATTTTGACACTGCTCTGCTTCTGTTTCTGCTTCTGCTCTGCTTTCTTCCAGAATATCCCTGGGTGGTGGATTTGGTTCTATTATATTTGCCCAGTGGCATGGACGCTACGAGGGATCATAACATCACAGCTGGGAGATGTTGAGACTCGTATGGTTGGGCAGGGGTTCGATGGTCCTGTTAAGGAATATGTGGAGATGCATCTAGGCTTCGAGTCTGGAATGATAGGCATTACTGTTACAGTGCTTATTGGGTTCTGCCTTCTGTTCTTTAGTGTCTATGCAGGCTCTATCAAATTCCTCAACTATCAGAGACGGTGAGAAGACCAGAAGTTTATCATCTTCATACATAAGTAATACTCAGAAATTACGTTTTTTACTCTTCCAGACACTCAAAGAGATCTCCAGATTCCTAACCTTCAGCTGAGATTGGTCTTTAACCTTATACTAGAGATGGTCGACAAATCTTCAGCTTGGCCTATAACCTTACAGGATTCTGAAGTTTAAGTTGTACTTTTTTCCACTTCTTTCTCTGATCGGAAAACCGATGGGAACAATTGTAATATATCATCTACAGCAACAAAATTTTGAGATAATAGTTAAAAGTTTTATTGGAGGTCATTTTGAGACTGTAATGATGGGTGCAATAGGCTCTTATGTTGGCTGCTGCTTTCCTGTAACTTCTCTTGGACTGCCTCCACCTCGTTTATGGCCATAGAAACTCAAATATCAACAAATTAACTGAGACCGCCTCCTTTCATGGCCTCCAACACTATCACCTCCGATGATCGGCCTTGACATACCAAATAATTTTTCCAGATTTTGTTGTGGATTGTTAATCAGGGATGGTGGAGTAATAAAACGTTCTAATGCTTTCTCTCTTCAGCTTGCCAGTTTTGTGTTTGTTTTCATCTTTCTAGCAATATGTTAACACGATCATAATTTTGGAAGTCTCATTGATTATATTCATCAATTAAAATCTGTGATTGAGCAAAAAAATGGTAGTTGTTTAGGTTGATGAAATTGAATAATAAACGCTTATATTTTTGGGCTTAGAAGGGAATTATCAGACAAGAAGCCTTTGAAGGTCCGTATTTGGCTGGGATGGGCCACATGAATCAATTATATATGGCGAGGTTCGATGAATGGGGGTGAGTCATATCAAATGATGATACATAGAATGAGAACCAGCAAAGGGTTAGGGTTAGATGAACTGGTGACTATTACAAGATCAGATCGGTACCCCTTCTTTTTAATCTTTTATTGGTGGTCGTTGTTCTGCCTTTGCCTTTACTCAACTGAAATAACAGAAGGAAAATGGAACAACCAATATAGAGATTATATGTTAGCATGCTTCATTTCCTGCTGTGACACTGTGTCAATTGCTACTTGTTGGAATTCCACCTAGCAAAGATGAAAATGTACCTGTGATCGCATATTTAATCAGGTACATACTTTCAGTTTTTGCTAATATCGGATAAAAGCTCTCAATATCGTACTTTGCAGTATCGGCCGATACCGATACGGTTTGGCATGTGCCGATCTCCGATCCGATACTGATATCGGGGACCTCTTTTTCAGTCAATTTAGCACCCAAAAAAATGAAAAAAAAAAAGACCAATCAACAATGACGTAAAAACATAGGCAGATCGTAAAAGCATGTCAAAGAATAAAATATCTGTTATCTATCACAGGCAAGCAAATCGCATGTAAACAAATCGGCAAACGTGACTATTATTTCATTTAGTTCCAAAATTACTAAGAAACAACACATAAAATACTTAAAATTATGTCTAAATATATAAAATATTTTTTTCTAAAGTTTAATAACTTATTAATAATTATTTATTTTTTGATACCAAAAAATCCAATACTCCGATCCGAAACCGTTGATAGTGTCGATACCGTTGATCCTAATACTCATAGGAAGGGTCCGATACCGATACTGCGAACCTTGCTCAATATATACGTTGTCTCAATTTTATACTTGTTCGTGTTCGTGACTGAATAACTTTGGTAGGGAAAGGGAGTTCTCATCGACATAAAAGATTTTTCTGACTCCAAATAGTCTATATTGTAGATAACTGGATGGTAAAAGTTAGGTCTAGCATTCTTTGACAGAGCTAACCATGCTAAAAAGGGATTTGTGTCGGTGACCCCAAAACTATCGGTGTCTTATTGTTTTCACAACACCAATGAAATTTCTTTGCATCCCATTGGTGACAATATGGTAATGTCTCAACAACCACTCAAAAGTCTCAAACCAATCCTAATATTAGCATCTTAATCAACAACCATACAAAACCAATCTAGCTACATATGTTTGAATCGACAACCATAGGTTCTTGGACCAGTTCAAAAAGTATCGTCTGAATTCCAATAACACTCATCAACTGTGGCCACAACCTATTCAAGTTTTCAAATTCAGATACAAATTGTGACAATTATGTGGTTAGGGACTTTTTCTATAGCACATTTCTCTTGTATTTGTTAGGGACGTTTTCTCACCAGATGGACTCGTCTTGCCCAGAGAAAGTGTTTATTCCAAGCAACTTCACTTAGATGTAGGCAATTGTGTAGTCATATGATGTTTACATTTCAATTTGTTAAGGGTTTGTTAGTAAATATTGGAGACAATCTAGATAACATGCATGGGGCTTGATGTGAATCACCATTTTGCTAACCACATGCCAAAATGGTTAAATCCGGATGTAGATATCAGACCCAAATATCGATATAGTTAGCATTCATAATCACAACAAATTTCATATTAATATACTAGTTCCAATGCCTCAGTAGTATACAAATGTAGACATACTTTCTTTCTACATGCTAGAACTTGCTTTTCTTCGACCCAGATAACTAACTTGGATCTCACCATTCAAGAAAGTTGGAAGGAACGTGCACACTCGCTCGCCAATCTAACATTGCACCAAACAAATGAATCAGGCATGGGAAGCACATCAAATAGTATTTTGGTAAATGCTTAGTTAGAGTAAGAGGAGCTTGTTGATGAGACAAATGAAAATATTGGATTAGAAAAAGATCAAGTTAACCTCTCTAGTTCTATGAACTTGTGGGGTTGTATCTCGCATTGATCTGTTGAGCATTTACACGACTAATTGTGTGCTCAATATACTAAGTAGTGTACGTTGTTGGGATGAAGATGACTTTCACACACAGAGTGCGGAAGCAATATCTTGCAATCGAGCTCTTACGCAGAATGCGGAAGCTATGGATTATCAAGAAAGAAACAATAGCTTGCAATCGAGCTCTCACACAGAATGCGGAAGTTATGGATTGTCAAGTGAGTAAAACAGAACACAAACAGAATGAATGAGCTTCGACAATATGCCTACATCCTCAGACAACTATAGTTCTTTATTTAAGTTGAACCCTTGGTTCAAACCTCAAACCCTCCATATATAACCCAACTTTACTCTCTCTCCTCTCATTTTTTTCCTCTTTTATTTCCTTTTTTAGGTTTTCCTCTCCCCCTCCATAGGCAAGTACATCTTGCAAGAAATGGAGAAACCCTTTATATTTTTGTTCCATTATGTTTCTTATATGATTCTCCGTGCAGTTAGAACTTTATATTTTTGGATTTGGTGGATGGATTAGTGTAGATCTAAATTTTAAGTTTTAGGATTTTCTATGTGTTCTTGAGTGTTCTTGGGTTTTGATCTCTTAAAACTTAATGTTTTCGAAAACTTGATGTCCTATGCTGATGAGCACTTGATTTTGAGTAGTTTAAAAATTTACTCTGCTGGATTTGGGCATCATTTGAGGTTTCTATGGAAGAAATAATTTCCATTTTTGAGCTTTTGGCCTTGGCCGAAAAGCTGCTGTTAGAGGAGGACGAAGGAGTGTTATGCGGCACGAAGTGCTATGCGACCTGGACTTCTCGTCTCGAGTCAGCATGCAGCCAACCCTATTGGACGCATGACTGAATTTGCACATGCGCCCCTTGGCCAAATGCATGAACTTGAACGAATAAAATTTCACTAAGTCCCAAAAGATTCCATGTAGCCAAGTGTGCATACGGCCAAGAGGAGTATGCGGCCTCGTCGACCATACTGCCAAGAGCTATGCGTCTCTCTCCTTCTGGACGCATAACTTCTGACTGACTTGGCACGATTTTGGCACATTTTTTATGAATTTTTTTCTTTTCTTCTGACACATTTTTATCATATGTCACATCAGTCACTTTTTTGACTTGACTTGCATTTATTGATTATCATATCACACGTTTCCCAAAGAGTGGACTTTTCTCTGTCTATGCGTTCAAGCCAACCATGCGCCCTCGATTGTATGCAGCCTTGATCCTATGCGGCCTCGACTTTATGCGGCACCTTGTTATGCGCCTTTGCTCCTATGCACCTACTGTTTCTTGCACACTTTGAAAACCTTCTTGATTTAATATTGATTGAACGATTGTGATGCTATGTGTTGAACTTAGAAATGACTTGTATGACCCAGATGTGACCATGTGCTAAATAACTAAGTACCTGACATGAGCCCTGTAGATGTGGCCCTACATGTACTTACTTGCTAAGTAGGCTTCTTTTCCTTGATCACCTCATTATAAGTTAGACAGAATAAGGGGCGTAGTTCAACTCGGGGAGGGTCTGCAATCTCGGTCCTTATTTGGTTAAAGGATTGTGGATCTGATCTCGAGGGGTTCTCGCACTACTATTATTTTATCTATCGATATAATTAATGTGACCATCATTTGACTGTCCTATCCTGAATAACTTGCTACTTGATAAGTTGTCCACAACCTGGATACTAGAACTCGTTCCTGTCCTATTGTATTCATGCTGGTACACTTGATCGCACCAAGAGTGCTACTTGATATACAGTGAGCCGTCGTGCCACATACACTTGCTACATGATATATGTAATTATTTTCTTGCACGGATCTGGTATTTGGACAGTGACTTTAGCCGTGGCTAGATAGTATTGATTGTTGCATCATACTTGGGTGAATCCAGATTTAACTTTCGAGTAACAATGTGGATTCGTAGCAAGAGTGTCCGTACTTAGAGTACGATATTTAGGAAGAATGTTTATGTGACTATGGTATGAGATTCTAATTAACCTAGGGTTCACTAGGCAACTTAATTTGTAGAGCATTGGGAGGAAACGGTATCTCGAGATCGTGCATATCGAGCTACCCTAAATTAGCTGAGAGTAAATGTTGGCCACCACAGGTACTGTATATCATTCGCACTAGTGGAGTGCAGTATCTGATTTAATTATAAGTTGAGCCAGTGTCTTTCCTATAGAAAGCCTAGAACTACTACTGACCAGTAATTAACTCAGGGCCCTTGTAAGGGACTGGTGCATCATTTATTCTTACTTGTATATCATTGGTTCAGCCAGCCCTGCTCGATTATGGCACGATCTGAGGATACTCATATATTGCATTACTGGGATAACCCAGAGATCACATATCAAGTCGTAACACATGTTTGGCCGTTAAACTTGGTTTAGTTAGTGAAGTGGACAGTTGCAGCATGAAAGTTCAACCAATGTCCTTGTTTGGTTGATGAGTTGCGTTGTTGTGTTACAACGAGACACGGATCAAAGCTACTTGTTATCCTATGTTATTTTACTTAATAATGTATCCCAGCTTATGTATTGTGCCTTCTGTTGAGTGTGTCACGCCCCAGTCCCAAAATACCGAGGGACCGGACGCGTGTCAATGGCCAGCAGTACGCACCGATGGACCAACTCAATATAATAGATCCATCAGGGCATACTTAAGCTGTAAAACAAGTCTACGACAATCATGGCACAACTAATCTCATCCACACAAGATATAAAATATGATCCACAGAATAAATAAGGAATGTAAATCATCAGCAAGTCTCACAAAGTACTTCGGGGAACAACCCGATAAAAATCTAGTACAATGGTTCAACAGACCAGAAAGTAAATGACTGAAATAAATGCTAAAAGCTGAGCATGAACATGGATGCTCAAGAGAAGTCTTCAGCTAAGACCTCGTCCTCAGATGGTGGTACAGCTCCTGGATCAGCTCCTGCTCCGGTCCCGTAAACCTCGGGATAAACCACGTCTGCAAAATCTGGGGACAAAATCCGGATCCAGGTCCTCAGGGGACATAGCAAGGTACAAGAAAGCTCATGCCAAATAAATACAGATAAGCAGTGCAGCAAATAAATAACTAAATGATCAATGGGTAAATATGTAACCATCTAAGTGAAATGCAAGTGAGAGTAACACTAAAACTCAGGCTGAAGCCACTACAAGCTCTGTGTCGGGGAGCCGGTAGCGGTAATAAACACGTAATGTGCCTAGCTCTGCTACGAGAGTCTGAGGCCTCACAATAGTAGTAGATAGATATATGAAACAGCCTGTAGCATGTGTGACTCTCCCCACCCAATGTAACCACGCATATCATGACCACAACGTCTCATGCCCATGTCAAGCGCGATCATAGCTAATGCAACAAGTCATAAGTATCTAGGAGTATAATGTCCATGTCCTGTATCCTATACAGGATCACCACGAATATCTCGGGAAAATCCTGTCTCATGAATAGTGTCAAGTGTCCTGGGTCATATGGTACTTGATAAGACAAGTACGAGAATAAAGTGTCACGAATGTCCATCTCTAGATGACCGTACCCAACACTGCGCACAGTGTCGGCACCCGACTGATAATCGGACGCTAAGTACGTCACACGGTCCTAGGTTAAGCATGCACAGTATTATAATAAAGCAAGGGAAATATATAACAATACGGTAGAGTTTGGCAAGGTACACTTGCCTGATGTTTGAATATCAACTGTCGTCCTGGTATCGGTGGATCCGGTAGGGACTACTCCAAAAGCTGTAATAAATATCACCAACAGTCTCAGAAGGTATCAAACCGCTAGGAACGCCTGTCCTTACGTCCAATTTGGACACAGGGGCAAAAGGTCATTTCCGGGCCAAAGCGGGTTCCAAAGGTGGGCCCACTTTGCACCGAAAAGCGTGCCGAGGGTAACAGTCTCTAAATGGGACAAACTATGGGTCAAACAACTCTAAATGTCAATACGATCCCAACGGTATGTCCAAATTTGGATTCCGATGAGCCGAACCTAATTTGGTCCAAAAAGTCAACTGTGGGGCCCGCCAATTGGCGATCTGGTCAACCGTCTCAGAATTGCGTAAAAATTGGGTCACAGGACCAGCGTGTTATCACGAGTCCAGTGGCGCAAGTTTCGTCGCAATCTGACAAGCGTGCACAAAATACTCGCGAGTTCCACAAAAGTGGCGACACGGAATTTGTTCGCGGATACGGCCTGATTCCGGCGCGCACAAGCGTCCAAATCAGTCCCCACGAATTTTCACGTGTCCGATTATGCTGTGTGCACCATTCGGTACACTTGGCACAAGGTGGGGCGGTCCCGTTTGGCGGGGCGCGCTCCGATCTCCCACTTTTAGAAAACCGGAAAAAGTGGGTGCGCGCAGTTTTGTGACGACTACAATTTGGTCCACAGCAACTAATAGCACAAAGTTATAATACAGAAAATAAACTAGGTCATGTAATCTACAGGTATCAAAAAGAATCGTCGAATTCGGATCTCTGTGGTGGGAGATACGAACTCGACAATATAGGTGGTCATCGCAAGTTTCTGCGATTGCAGAATTTTGTCTGCTCGCGCTGACTTGGGGGCTGTTTTTCACCTAGGGGCACACGTTTTCCGAGGTTGACTATAAAACAGATATTGGAGAGGGTTAAGGGAAGATCATACCTATGAAAACGGATCTGCGTTTGGTCGAGCGAGTCAACGGAAAAATGCGCCGGAGCGAAGGTACCTCGAGTGGGAATCTGCAGTCCGCGATGTCGGCGTCGACGGGGTGGTTGGATGGCTTGGGGAGGCTTCTCTGGCTGCGGTGACGGCTCTAGATGGGAAGGGGAAGTCTGGAATTTTAGGTTAGGGTTTTGGAGAGCTATTATATATATATATATATATATGTTATATATTAGGAGAGAGAGGAAGGATAGGATTGGGTTAAGTAAAGGGTCGCGGGTTGGCTTGATACAAAGCCAAATGGGGGGGGGGGGGGGGGGGTCCCTGCTGGATGGATCCAGCTGCAATTCCGCAGCAAGTTCCCAAAATCACAAGTTACATAGTACTATTGCTACTATTATTATTATGGTTATATTATAAGTATTATTATTATACTATTAACTTATTTAATTCTTTCTCTTTCTTTCTTTTTCCTTTCTTACTTTAATAAAAATATATATACATATATATTTGTTTATATATATATATATATATATATATTTTTTCACACATAAGAAAATTTATAAAATGGGGTATTGTACATCGTTAGGCTAGCAACTGCTCAAGGGGTCTCCTACATGGAATAAATTCCTAAAAATTCCTGATGGTCCCACAAGTCCTCTAAGTGCCCGAACACCTAACATAAAAATTATTAAAAATCTATTTCTCCTATTTGGACCTAATTACTACAATTTAATTAATAATTAATAAATAAATAAAGGGCTTATACGATTTTCTGGGAAGGGGGTTTTACATTCTACCCAACTTATAAAAATTTCGTCCTCGAAATTAAAATTAAGCCACGATAGAATGCAAGGATGGTATAAGATATAAATTAACAATGCAAATTCATACCTTGGTCTGCGAATAGGTTCGGGAAACGCTTGCGCATGTCGACCTCGCGCTCCCAAGTTGATTCTCCTGGCGCGCCATGCCTCCATGCTACGCGAACCAAGGGAATAGACTGGTTCCTCAATACCTTCTCTCGACGATCAAGGATTCCCACGGGTTGCTCTTGGTATGACAAGCTCGGCCCAATGGTGATCTCTGAATGGTCGAGGACATGACTGCTGTCTGCCACATATCGCCTGAGCTGCGACACATGGAATACGTCATGTACTCCCTCCAGTGAAGGTGGTAGAGCAAGTCGATATGCCACCTCTCCAACTCTCTCGAGTACGTCAAATGGTCCAATATACCTTGGACTCAACTTGCCGCGCCCTCCGAATCGGATGGTGCCTCTGGTCGGTGATATCCTCAAGAAGACGTGATCGCCCTCTTTGAACTCCAAGGGTCGACGATGAAGGTCTGCCCACTGCTTCTGCCTGTCTTGCGCTGCTCGCAAGTGTCCCTGAATCTTCTTGACTGTCTCTACGGTGTTGACCACCAACTCGGGTCCCAGAATCTGACGTTCTCCCACGTCACTCCAACACACAGGAGACCTACATTTTCTCCCATACAATGCTTCAAACGGAGCCATCTGAATACTCGCTTGATAGCTATTGTTGTAAGAAAACTCTACAAGATGTAGGTGGTCCTCCCATGATCCTCCAAAGTCTAACATGCAAGCCCTCAACATGTCCTCTAAGGTCTGAATAGTACGCTCCGACTGCCCATCTGTCTGCGGGTGGTAAGATGTACTGAACTTCAGACGAGTACCAAGACTCTCTTGCATGCTCCTCCAAAAGTGCGAGGTGAAGCGCGAATCTCTGTCCGATATAATGCTGACTGGTATGCCGTGCAATCTCACGATCTGCCTCATATATAAATCAGCTAACGCTTCTGTAGACTGACCCACTCTAAAAGGTATAAAATGGGCTGACTTGGTGAGTCGGTCCACTATTACCCACACTGCATCTCTCCCACTTGGACTCTTGGGAAAACCCGTGACGAAGTCCATAGTGAAGTGGGAGAAGTCCATAGTGATGTGCTCCCACTTCCACTCTGGAATCGGAAGTGGTTGCAATAATCCTGCTGTCCTCTGGTGCTCCGCCTTCACTTGTTGACATACTAAGCATTTGGCCACAAATCTCGCGATCTCTCTCTTCATTCCATGCCACCAGTAATACTGTCTCAAGTCTCGGTACATCTTGGTTCCTCCTGGGTGAACAGAGTACATAGAGCTATGTGCTTCCGTCATTAACTCCTGTCTTAATTCTCCATTTGGAACGTACAAGCGGTTTCCAAACCTCAATGTCCCGTCTTCGTGGATGCGAAGTCCTGTCTGCATACCGGCTTCTGTCCTTTCTTTGAGTCTTCGGAATCTAGCATCGGTGGGCAATGCCTCCTTAATCTTTTCCACGAGTGTTGACTGAATCTCAAGGTTAGCCATCAAGCCATTCTGTCCCGGTAAGACGACCTCTATCTGTAGCTCCTGTAGATCTCTCAATAACTCGGGCTGCATCATCAAGAAATAAGCCATAGGCTTCCTGCTGAGTGCGTCTGCAACAACATTCGCCTTTCCCGGATGATACTGCAGATCGATGTCAAAATCCACCATTAGTTCCAGCCAGCGTCTCTGTCTCATGTTAAGCTCCTTCTGAGTATACACATACTTCAGACTCTTGTGATCAGTAAAGATGTCTACCCTCTCTCCATAAAGATAGTGCCTCCATATCTTTAATGCAAATATAACTGCTGCTAGCTCCAGATCATGTGTTGGGTAGTTCTTCTCGTGGACCTTCAACTGTCTTGACGCATAAGCAATGACTTTGCCATGTTGCATCAAAACACATCCTAGTCCACTGTCTGATGCATCACTGTAAACAACAAAACCTCCTGACCCTGAAGGAAGAGTCAAGACAGATGCTGTTGTTAATCTTCTCTTCAGTTCTTCAAAAGCCTTCTGGCAGTCTTCTGTCCATACAAACTCCTGATCCTTTCGTGTTAGCTTTGTCATTGGTTCTGCAATCCTTGAAAAATTTTCTATGAACCTTCGGTAATATCCCGCAAGTCCTAGAAAACTCCTCACCTCTGCGACTGATGTGGGTGTAGGCCAAGTCTCTATTGCCGCAACTTTCTCTGGATCTACTGAAAGTCCTTCTCCTGAGATGATGTGTCCCAAGAAAGGCACTTTGTCCATACAGAACTCACACTTACTGAGCTTGGCATATAACTTCTCCTGTCTCAAGGTCTCTAACACGATTCTGAGATGTTCCTCGTGCTCTTCAGGGCTCTTGGAATATATGAGAATGTCATCAATGAACACCACTACAAATTTATCCAAGAACTGATGAAAGACTCTGTTCATTAAGCTCATAAACACTGCTGGTGCGTTGGTTAAACCAAACGACATCACCAAGAACTCATAATGCCCATACTTCGTCCTGAAAGCTGTCTTCGGGATGTCTTCCTTCCTCACCTTGATCTGATGATATCCGGATCTAAGGTCAATCTTCGAGAATATCCTTGCACCACTCAATTGATCGAATAGATCATCAATGCGTGGTAAGGGATACCTGTTCTTGATGGTTACAGCATTTAGGGCCCTGTAATCAATGCACAATCGTACTGTTCCATCCTTCTTTGGCATAAATAAGATGGGTGCTCCCCAAGGTGAAACACTGGGCCGAATGAAACCCTTCTCCAAAAGATCATCAACTTGTTCTTTCAACTCCACTAACTCCTTAGGTGCTAGCCGATAAACTGATGAAGTGATTGGCTCTGCTCCTGGAGTTAGGTCTATTGTGAATTCTATTTTCCGATCAGGCGGTAAACCTGGAAGATCATCAGGAAATACATCCACAAATTCTGATATGACTCTTGGGTAACCTGTCTCCCCTTCTACAGATAGTACCCTAAGAGTAGGCTGAACTCCTTGCTCTACTGCTCCTCGGAGAAACTCAAATTCTGGATGTCCAGGCGGTCTAAATATAACCCGCCCAAGTCGGCAATCAAGAGTCGCATGGTACTGACTTAACCAGTCCATACCAAGTACGACATCATAATCCGGCATGGAAAAGATTAGGAATTGGGCTCGCATTTCTCTTCCACAAACTACTACAGAACATGATCTACAGACATCACTAACCGGAATAATTCCACCTCCCGTAAGAATCCTCTTCATCTTCGGGAGGGGTGCGGTAGCTACTCTATGGGTGGCTACAAAGCTAGCTGCTATAAATGAATGCGATGCTCCAGAATCAAATAATGCTACTGCAGGTAATGAAGCTACTAAAATAGTACCTGCGATGACCTCGCCTGCTGTAGCCTCCTCCTCAACAGCTAAAGTGAATGCCTGTCCTCGCTCCTGTGCTTGGCCTCGCTGCTGCTGGGCCTGCTGAAATAAAGCTGCCTGTGGTGCCAGGGGTGGTCTCTGCTGATTCCCTCCTGGGGCTGGTGGCCTGACGCCTCCAACTCCTGCCTGCTGTGCTCCTACTGCTGGGTAAGCTGGTCGGGGTGTAGGCAAAGCTAATCTCGGTGCTTCTCCTTTATGGTGAGTGCAGTCTCTGGATAGGTGCTGGTTTGATCCGCAAAGCAGGCATAGTCCCAACTTCCGCCTGCACTCTCTCTCAATGTGTCCTACCTTGCCGCAGTGATGACAAGTAGGAAGGGATATGGCCCTGTGTGCTGCTCTATCTGGCGTACTCCTCTGGAATCGTTTTGCAGAATCTCCATGTGCTGCCTTGGTTGGTGCGGAGGTGTTTGGCCTCTTCAGATTCGATTCCCTTCTAGTGACGCGCTCCATGCGTCGTGCTGCTGCTAGAACATCAGTATAATTTGTAGGTGCCACTGAGCCAATCAATCTCTGAAGCTCGAACTTCAACCCGTCAAAGAACTTTTCCGCTTTCTCTTCCTCCGTCGAAATCAATGTTGGAGCGAAGCGACTCAGGCGAATAAATTCAGAATTGTATTCTTCCACTGTCATGCTGCCCTGGATGAGGCGGTTGAACTTGTCCCTGAGCTCTGACCGTGCAACTGCCGGGATGTACATCTCTTGGAAGAGTCTGGAGAACTCTTCCCATGTGACTCTGTCCTGTCCAAGTCTCCTTTCCTCTGCTAGCCACCAGTGATGCGCATTATCAGTTAACTGCATTCTGACTGCAGTCATCCACTTCTCTCTTGGAAGTTCAGCGGCTTCCAGCTGATGCTGAATGTTTGTGAGCCACTCATGAACTTCCGTTGGCCCTTCTTTACCAGAAAATGTGCGAGGCTTGAGATGACGGAAGTCGGTGATAGATCCCGTCGATGTTCGCCTCGCTGCTGGATTAGCCTGCTCCAATGCGGATACCAGGCTGGTCCTCAGATACTCGGCCTCCTGCCGATGGGCCTCTTGCTGAATCTGCTGCTGTGCTTGCATCATAGCATACATCATCTGGAACATTTGTTGCCCGTCCATGGCTTGTCCTGGCGGGAATACTGGCATCTGGGGAGTGAACTGTGGTGGTGGTGGAATGTCATTTCTCCGGAACCTTGGATTAGGCTGTCCGGTTTGATCATTCTGCGATGCTTGTCCACCATCCCCTGGTGTCACTTCGTCTCCATAAGTAACCACAGCGTCGTGTGGTGTCTCCAAAAAAATATCATCTCTGTTCCCGGAATCCATTGCTCTGAAATCAAAAGATAAACTATGAGAACGCTCAGAGGAATCAATACAGGATGCAGTTCAAGTAACAAATTTCGAGTTCGATATAGAGTTCAACAAATGGTTAAATGATGGATGAGATCCTATAGTTTATACTATCCTTAGGGCAGGCTGGTCCGGTCCCTAAGTTGAAACCGAACAATTTAGTCGTAGACCTGCATGGGCCACCACAAAAACCATGTCACGCCCCAGTCCCAAAATACCGAGGGACCGGACGCGTGTCAATGGCCAGCAGTACGCACCGATGGACCAACTCAATATAATAGATCCATCAGGGCATACTTAAGCTGTAAAACAAGTCTACGACAATCATGGCACAACTAATCTCATCCACACAAGATATAAAATATGATCCACAGAATAAATAAGGAATGTAAATCATCAGCAAGTCTCACAAAGTACTTCGGGGAACAACCCGATAAAAATCTAGTACAATGGTTCAACAGACCAGAAAGTAAATGACTGAAATAAATGCTAAAAGCTGAGCATGAACATGGATGCTCAAGAGAAGTCTTCAGCTAAGACCTCGTCCTCAGATGGTGGTACAGCTCCTGGATCAGCTCCTGCTCCGGTCCCGTAAATCTCGGGATAAACCACGTCTGCAAAATCTGGGGACAAAATCCGGATCCAGGTCCTCAGGGGACATAGCAAGGTACAAGAAAGCTCATGCCAAATAAATACAGATAAGCAGTGCAGCAAATAAATAACTAAATGATCAATGGGTAAATATGTAACCATCTAAGTGAAATGCAAGTGAGAGTAACACTAAAACTCAGGCTGAAGCCACTACAAGCTCTGTGTCGGGGAGCCGGTAGCGGTAATAAACACGTAATGTGCCTAGCTCTGCTACGAGAGTCTGAGGCCTCACAATAGTAGTAGATAGATATATGAAACAGCCTGTAGCATGTGTGACTCTCCCCACCCAATGTAACCACGCATATCATGACCACAACGTCTCATGCCCATGTCAAGCGCGATCATAGCTAATGCAACAAGTCATAAGTATCTAGGAGTATAATGTCCATGTCCTGTATCCTATACAGGATCACCACGAATATCTCGGGAAAATCCTGTCTCATGAATAGTGTCAAGTGTCCTGGGTCATATGGTACTTGATAAGACAAGTACGAGAATAAAGTGTCACGAATGTCCATCTCTAGATGACCGTACCCAACACTGTGCACAGTGTCGGCACCCGACTGATAATCGGACGCTAAGTACGTCACACGGTCCTAGGTTAAGCATGCACAGTATTATAATAAAGCAAGGGAAATATATAACAATACGGTAGAGTTTGGCAAGGTACACTTGCCTGATGTTTGAATATCAACTATCGTCCTGGTATCGGTGGATCCGGTAGGGACTACTCCAAAAGCTGTAATAAATATCACCAACAGTCTCAGAAGGTATCAAACCGCTAGGAACGCCTGTCCTTACGTCCAATTTGGACACAGGGGCAAAAGGTCATTTCCGGGCCAAAGCGGGTTCCAAAGGTGGGCCCACTTTGCACCGAAAAGCGTGCCGAGGGTAACAGTCTCTAAATGGGACAAACTATGGGTCAAACAACTCTAAATGTCAATACGATCCCAACGGTATGTCCAAATTTGGATTCCGATGAGCCGAACCTAATTTGGTCCAAAAAGTCAACTGTGGGGCCCGCCAATTGGCGATCTGGTCAACCGTCTCAGAATTGCGTAAAAATTGGGTCACAGGACCAGCGTGTTACCACGAGTCCAGTGGCGCAAGTTTCGTCGCAATCTGACAAGCGTGCACAAAATACTCGCGAGTTCCACAAAAGTGGCGACACGGAATTTGTTCGCGGATACGGCCTGATTCCGGCGCGCACAAGCGTCCAAATCAGTCCCCACGAATTTTCACGTGTCCGATTGTAATCCCCCTGATTTTCAAAGAATTTTAAATTTGGAATTTTTCACCATTTCTGGAATTACTGTGATTTTTCTGATTTTAAAACCAGGATCTTTAAATTAATGAATTTTTTTAAATATTATTAATTAATATTAAAATATTATAAAAATAATATTTTATGGTGTAAAATAGAAAACTAGACCCAGGGTAATTTTCCGGGAATTTATTGGACCCCGGATTGATTTTAAAAGCCTAAAAACAAATTAATTATTTAAACCAATTCAAACCCGACCCGAACTCCTCTCCTTCCCCAACCGCTGCCCGACTCTGCCGCTTCCGCTCCGCCGCGGCCGTTACGCCGGCGACCGCCTCACCTCTCTCTTCCCTCTCTGTAACCGCAGCCGCCGCCGCCTCCTTCTCTTCCCCTTCCCCGTTCAACCGCCGGCTCCTCCTCTCCCTCCTCCCCTTTAAAAACCCTAGCCGGCCGTCCCCATTTTTCCCCTCCGCCTCCAGTCCCCTCGCCGACGCTGCCTCCCTCCGCCCTCGGCTCGCCCGCACCTCCCTTACTCCGCCTCCCTCCGAGCAGCCGGACCCCTAGCCCCGCTGCACCGCGCCACCCGCTGCCTTTTCCCCGCTGCCGCCTCACTCCAGTAGCTCCGGCCGCCCGCGTGAACTCCGACCGCCTCGACTCACTGCCAGCCGCACTCCTCAGCCCTCGGCCTCCTCCGGTCGGCCTCCCCCGTCACAGCGCCGCCAAGACTCGGACACAGCAAGGACACGGACACAGGGTTCTCAAGACACAGAAACCCTAACAGTACTCGGACACAGTGAATCTCGTGTCGGACACAACTCAGGACACGGAGGATTCGGTTTTCTGGGACCTACTTCAGGTATTCATAACTTTTGACTCGTAGCTCGGAATTCGATTCCGTAAATTGTATCGTGTAGCCTGTATGACCCTCTCGGTGCCCGGACAAACCGTTCGGGGCATCGCGTCCTGTGGTGATCGCACACCGCGATCCAAAAACAGGAAAAAAAACCAGACCCTGTTTCACCCCGGAACTGGGTACGCCCCGCCAAACGGGACGACTTGGTCACGTGCGGTCTTCACCGACACGTGAGCATCGTTGATACGGACGTGCGGGATTTCGCAGAAGCTGATTTGGATGTGCGTGCACACCGGAATCAGTGCGTATCCGCGGACACCGCCCCGTATCCGAGTTTTCTGTTTCTCGCTGTAACTTAGTGTACACAAGTCAGATCGAGACGAAACTTGCGCCATTGGACTCGTAGCAATACGCTGGTCCTGTGGGTCAAGTTTGGTTCGATTCTGAGAACGTTGACAAAATCGCGTGTCGTGGGCCCCACAGGCTCCACCCGACGGGCGATTTTGAGAACGGCTCATCGGAATCCAATTCTGGAAGTTTCGTTGGGTTCGTATCATCGTTCCTGACCTGTTGACACTAAGTTGGACTGTTTTTGAGACCTTTGACCCTGACTCGATTTTCGGTGCAAAGCGGCCCACATCTGGACCCCGCCTTGACCCGAAAATGACGTTTTTGCCCTTGTCTCCAAATTGGACTCAAGGACAGGCGTTCCTAGCTGATTGATGTGTTCTGGACCTGATGGTGATGTCTATTTCAGCAACCGGAGTACTGCTTGGAAATCCAGCTGAAGCCAGAGCAACCTTTGGAACCGAAAATCCAGGCAAGTGTACCTTGCCATTAAATGCAGTATTTAATTCATTTTGAATCTCTTGCTCTAATTTCTGTGACTGTGGTACTTGCCCTATTAAATACTTTATCCCCAGGACACCTGACACAAAGCATGATACAGAATCTTCCTGATTATTCAAGGGGATTTTGTTTAGGATATAGATTTCATAACTTGAGCTTTATGTTTTATCCTGACTAGCTGCATTAGTTCTAATCTTGCGTAACATGAACATTGAGAACTGTGACGTGAGATTTCATTGGGTGGGGAGAGTATTACCATATCAAGGCTGATTATATTATATATATATCTGGTTATCTGGAAGTGTCCTAGTCTCTGACACAGAGCTTTGGCACCTGTACTGGCCCTCGAGAAAACACTGCTATGGTTTCTTGTCACTGATCCTGTAGTAGTCTCAGCCTGAGTATGAATAATAACTCTCAATTGCATGATCACTTAGCTAGTTTAATTATTTACCCGGATTTGTTTGATAGCAACATCGGCATGCCACTGTCTTAAACTTATTAATTTCTTGTGCTTCTCTTGTGTTTAACATTTTGGTTGACTTGCATGCTCATTCACTGTATTATGGCTCGTATTCTTCTGTACCTTGTTACGTCCCGCTGAGGACCTGGTTTTGTTCTCCAGATATAGCAGACGAGAGCTACCCTGAGGTGTACGGAACAGGGGCACTACTCGGAGCAGTACCTGAACCTGAGGACGAGGTGACCGCTGAGGACTTCTCCTGAACAACTGCTTCACCATGCTCAGTCATTTAGTCTTTATTTTCCTGTTTCATTAAACTCACTATTTTCTGTTTAATTGAACTCTTTTCCTGTCTTTGAGAACTTATGTAACAGACTTAATATCGGATTGTTCTCCGATTTTATTTACTTTGTCTGGTTGTAACTTAATATTTCTTTTGCTGAAGTTGTTATCATATATTTGTGGATGAGATTAGTAAACCCTGACTGATGTTATACAGCTTAAGTATGTTCGATGGATCCATTAACTTGGGTTTGTCCATCGGTACATGCTGCTGGCCATTGCCACGTGTCCAGTCCCTCGGTATTTTGGGACTGGGGCGTGACATGGTTTTTGTGGTGGCCTATACAGGTCAACGACTAAATTGTTCGGTTTCAACTTAGGGACCGAACAGGCCTGCAATAAGAATAAGGTAAGTTTTTAGGATCTCATCCACTTGCTTGAAAACGTTCTTGATATCTGTATCGTATTCATTTTAAAAATTGCATCTTGCCTTGACTCCTGTACGCCTCTTATAGTTTATTTTGATGCAGAGAAATGGATTCACAAACAAATGACGGAACTCCAGCAAGAACACCAGTAGGTGCTGAAGTCACTTACGGAGAAGATGAAGTGACGCTGTTGAGTGGAGATCCCTCTACTCACCGAAGCAGACAAGCAGATCCGCAATCATCTAGATTTCGGCGTGATGATATTCCACCTCCGCCCCAGTTCACTCCTCAGATGCCTGTCTTCCCACCAGGCCAAGCAATGGACGGACAGCAGATGTTCCAGATGTTCTTCGCAATGATGCAAGCTCAGCAACAAGTCCAAACTGAAGCCCAACGTCGCGAAGCTGAGTACTTGAGGAACAGTCTAGTAAATGCACTGGAGCAGGCCAACCTACCAGCTAGACGACATCCGACGGGCTCTATCACAGACTTTCGCCAACTAAAGCCCCGTACTTTCTCTGGCAAGGAAGGACCAACAGAAGTGCATGAATGGCTCACCAACATTCGGCATCAATTAGAAGCAGCTGAGCTTCCCCAAGATCGTTGGATGACTGCCGTCAGGATGCAATTGACGGACAATGCTCATCACTGGTGGCTATCCGAAGAGACCAGGCTCGGACCAGACCGAGTTACTTGGGAAGAGTTCTCCAGACTCTTCCAGGAGATGTACATACCTGCTATCGCTCGATCAGAACTGAGGGACAAGTTCAACCGCCTCACTCAGGATGCTATGACGGTGGAAGAATACAACGCCGAGTTCATTCGTCTGAGTCGCTTTGCTCCTACCTTGATCCCGACTGAAGTAGAGAAGGCCGAGAAGTTTTTCGACGGACTCAACATCGAACTACAGAAACTGATTGGATCTGTCGCACCAACTTCGTACACCGACGTCCTTGCTGCAGCTAGACGCATGGAGCGCGTCACCAGGAGAGAAACCAGTCTGAAGAGGCCTTCCACATCAGTACCAGCCAGATCAAACAATGGAGAGGCTGCCAAGAAACCTTATCTGCATCAAACACCACAGGGATCTGCATCCAAAGCCCTGACTCTTCCTACTTGTTATTACTGCGGCAGGATAGGCCATGTTGAGAAGGAGTGTAGACGTAAACATGGATTGTGCTTAGGTTGCGGATCCAGATAGCATGCAGTGAAGGACTGCCCTGATCGTAGGGAAGCACCAAGGGCGAACCAACAAGCTCTACCAGCACCAGGAGGACAACAACCAAGGCCACCCTTGGCACATCAAGCAGCACCCTACCAGCAAGCCCAGCAACATCAGAGAGCACCACCTCAAGGACGCGGCCAAGTTTTCGCGATGACTGTGGGAGACGCGCAGAACCATGGCGTTGCTAATGCGAGTAAGTCTTTGTAGTTGTTTCGTTTCTAGCATTTCTGTAGTTCGTGCCTGCTGGTTCGTGACCCCAGACCTGACCTGATAACCTTAAAACCTGATAATTTTAACTTGCTAACAATTGATAACCTAGTTTTGAACTTGATAATAACTTAGAATTGTTAACCTGATAAGTTTTGAAAAGATAACCTGGTTTTATAAAAAACAGTAATTTTCTAGATTTCCCACATTTGGGAAATTGCATAATTTTTACTTAGGGAAATGATTTTCCTATGTGTTCAAGCCCTGAACCTTGATTTTCTTTATTGTATTGTGATTCAAATAAAATTGGTAACCGTGTCATCTCTGTTGACCGGTTATTCTTTGATTGCGAGGACGCAATCCTCTTAAGGGGGGTATATTGTAATCCCCCTGATTTTCAAAGAATTTTAAATTTGGAATTTTTCACCATTTCTGGAATTACTGTGATTTTTCTGAATTTAAAACCAGGATCTTTAAATTAATGAATTTTTTTAAATGTTATTAATTAATATTAAAATATTATGAAAATAATATTTTATGGTGTAAAATAGAAAACTAGACCCAGGGTAATTTTTCGGGAATTTATTGGACCCCGGATTGATTTTAAAAGCCTAAAAACAAATTAATTATTTAAACCAATTCAAACCCGACCCGAACTCCTCTCCTTCCCCAACCGCTGCCCGACTCTGCCGCTTCCGCTCCGCCGCGGCCGTTACGCCGGCGACCGCCTCACCTCCCTCTTCCCTCTCTGTAACCGCCGCCGCCGCCGCCTCCTTCTCTTCCCCTTCCCCGTTCAACCGCCGGCTCCTCCTCTCCCTCCTCCCCTTTAAAAACCCTAGCCGGCCGTCCCCATTTTTCCCCTCCGCCTCCAGTCCCCTCGCCGACGCTGCCTCCCTCCGCCCTCGGCTCGCCCGCACCTCCCTTACTCCGCCTCCCTCCGAGCAGCCGGACCCCTAGCCCCGCTGCACCGCGCCACCCGCTGCCTTTTCCCCGCTGCCGCCTCACTCCAGTAGCTCCGGCCGCCCGCGTGAACTCCGACCGCCTCGACTCACTGCCAGCCGCACTCCTCAGCCCTCGGCCTCCTCCGGTCGGCCTCCCCCGTCACAGCGCCGCCAAGACTCGGACACAGCAAGGACACGGATACAGGGTTCTCAAGACACAGAAACCCTAACAGTACTCGGACACAGTGAATCTCGTGTCGGACACAACTCAGGACACGGAGGATTCGGTTTTCTGGGACCTACTTCAGGTATTCATAACTTTTGACTCGTAGCTCGGAATTCGATTCCGTAAATTGTATCGTGTAGCCTGTATGACCCTCTCGGTGCCCGGACAAACCGTTCGGGGCATCGCGTCCTGTGGTGATCGCACACCGCGATCCAAAAACAGGAAAAAAAACCAGACCCTGTTTCACCCCGGAACTGGGTACGCCCCGCCAAATGGGACGACTTGGTCACGTGCGGTCTTCACCGACACGTGAGCATCGTTGATACGGACGTGCGGGATTTCGCAGAAGCTGATTTGGATGTGCGTGCACACCGGAATCAGTGCGTATCCGCGGACACCGCCCCGTATCCGAGTTTTCTGTTTCTCGCTGTAACTTAGTGTACACAAGTCAGATCGAGACGAAACTTGCGCCATTGGACTCGTAGCAATACGCTGGTCCTGTGGGTCAAGTTTGGTTCGATTCTGAGAACGTTGACAAAATCGCGTGTCGTGGGCCCCACAGGCTCCACCCGACGGGCGATTTTGAGAACGGCTCATCGGAATCCAATTCTGGAAGTTTCGTTGGGTTCGTATCATCGTTCCTGACCTGTTGACACTAAGTTGGACTGTTTTTGAGACCTTTGACCCTGACTCGGTTTTCGGTGCAAAGCGGCCCACATCTGGACCCCGCCTTGACCCGAAAATGACGTTTTTGCCCTTGTCTCCAAATTGGACTCAAGGACAGGCGTTCCTAGCTGATTGATGTGTTCTGGACCTGATGGTGATGTCTATTTCAGCAACCGGAGTACTGCTTGGAAATCCAGCTGAAGCCAGAGCAACCTTTGGAACCGAAAATCCAGGCAAGTGTACCTTGCCATTAAATGCAGTATTTAATTCATTTTGAATCTCTTGCTCTAATTTCTGTGACTGTGGTACTTGCCCTATCAAATACTTTATCCCCAGGACACCTGACACAAAGCATGATACAGAATCTTCCTGATTATTCAAGGAGATTTTGTTTAGGATATAGATTTCATAACTTGAGCTTTATGTTTTATCCTGACTAGCTGCATTAGTTCTAATCTTGCGTAACATGAACATTGAGAACTGTGACGTGAGATTTCATTGGGTGGGGAGAGTATTACCATATCAAGGCTGATTATATTATATATATATCTGGTTATCTGGAAGTGTCCTAGTCTCTGACACAAAGCTTTGGCACCTGTACTGGCCCTCGAGAAAACACTGCTATGGTTTCTTGTCACTGATCCTGTAGTAGTCTCAGCCTGAGTATGAATAATAACTCTCAATTGCATGATCACTTAGCTAGTTTAATTATTTACCCGGATTTGTTTGATAGCAACATCGGCATGCCACTGTCTTAAACTTATTAATTTCTTGTGCTTCTCTTGTGTTTAACATTTTGGTTGACTTGCATGCTCATTCACTGTATTATGGCTCGTATTCTTCTGTACCTTGTTACGTCCCGCTGAGGACCTGGTTTTGTTCTCCAGATATAGCAGACGAGAGCTACCCTGAGGTGTACGGAACAGGGGCACTACTCGGAGCAGTACCTGAACCTGAGGACGAGGTGACCGCTGAGGACTTCTCCTGAACAACTGCTTCACCATGCTCAGTCATTTAGTCTTTATTTTCCTGTTTCATTAAACTCACTATTTCCTGTTTAATTGAACTCTTTTCCTGTCTTTGAGAACTTATGTAACAGACTTAATATCGGATTGTTCTCCGATTTTATTTACTTTGTCTGGTTGTAACTTAATATTTCTTTTGCTGAAGTTGTTATCATATATTTGTGGATGAGATTAGTAAACCCTGACTGATGTTATACAGCTTAAGTATGTTCGATGGATCCATTAACTTGGGTTTGTCCATCGGTACATGCTGCTGGCCATTGCCACGTGTCCAGTCCCTCGGTATTTTGGGACTGGGGCGTGACACCGATTATGCTGTGTGCACCATTCGGTACACTTGGCACAAGGCGGGGCGGTCCCGTTTGGCGGGGCGCGCTCCGATCTCCCACTTTTAGAAAACCGGAAAAAGTGGGTGCGCGCAGTTTTGTGACGACTACAATTTGGTCCACAGCAACTAATAGCACAAAGTTATAATACAGAAAATAAACTAGGTCATGTAATCTACAGGTATCAAAAAGAATCGTCGAATTCGGATCTCTGTGGTGGGAGATACGAACTCGACAATATAGGTGGTCATCGCAAGTTTCTGCGATTGCAGAATTTTGTCTGCTCGCGCTGACTTGGGCGCTGTTTTTCACCTAGGGGCACACGTTTTCCGAGGTTGACTATAAAATAGATATTGGAGAGGGTTAAGGGAAGATCATACCTATAAAAACGGATCTGCGTTTGGTCGAGCGAGTCAACGGGAAAACGCGCCGGAGCGAAGGTGCCTCGAGTGGGAATCTGCAGTCCGCGATGTCGGCGTCGACGGGGTGGTTGGATGGCTTGGGGAGGCTTCTCTGGCTGCGGTGACGGCTCTAGATGGGAAGGGGAAGTATGGAATTTTATGTTAGGGTTTTGGAGAGCTATTATATATATATATATATATATATATATGTTATATATTAGGAGAGAGAGGAAGGATAGGATTGGGTTAAGTAAAGGGTCGCGGGTTGGCTTGATACAAAGCCAAATGGGGGGGGGGGGGGGGGTCCCTGCTGGATGGATCCAGCTGCAATTCCGCAGCAAGTTCCCAAAATCACAAGTTACATAGTACTATTGCTACTATTATTATTATTGTTATATTATAAGTATTATTATTATACTATTATCTATTAACTTATTTAATTCTTTCTCTTTCTTTCTTTTTCCTTTCTTACTTTAATAAAAATATATATACATATATATTTGTTTATATATATATATATATATTTTCACACATAAGAAAATTTATAAAATGGGATATTGTACATCGTTAGGCTAGCAACTGCTCAAGGGGTCTCCTACATGGAATAAATTCCTAAAAATTCCTGATGGTCCCACAAGTCCTCTAAGTACCCGAACACCTAACATAAAAATTATTAAAAATCTATTTCTCCTATTTGGACCTAATTACTACAATTTAATTAATAATTAATAAATAAATAAATAAAGGGCTTATACGATTTTCTGGGAAGGGGGTTTTACAGAGTGAAATTAGGGACATAGACTATCGTGGCATGATTGTTCAACTCATGTCCTTGTTTGGTTGTTGGGTTGCGCTATTGTGTTACGATAGCCTATGGACTGAAACTACGATGTAGAGTTATTTTAGCGTGACCATAATCAAGGGACGTATTCTATCTTGATGTAATATGGCACTTCCTGTCCTTGTTTGGAGAAGGGGTGTCATGTCATGTCATGGATAAGATATATGCCATTGATTTTTCGCTCATGCATCTCATGCTATAGAACTGGTTTTGCTTCTTTATTTCGTGCTTCCTTTGTGGTACTTGCTATTTGGGGGTCTGATCCCACTGGTTTTACATAGCCAGGTTTAGAGTCAGCACCTGAGGATCAAGTGTATCTCACTCTCACTGATGGTACGTACCAGAAGGATGGCTATTGAGGGTCACGAGTGAGTTTCTTCATTCACTGCTCGTCTTTTGTAAACTATATTCTTTTGGGTGTTTAGCCAACCGGCACCTATTTTTTGTAAAATTTGGACACTAGTTCCTTACATAACTGTAATATATTCAGACTGTAGCTGACTTACTGTCATGTATGCTTTTGATTGTGTATCTGGCATATCACTCTGTATCGCTAGATCTCCAGAATATTTTGATCTGGCGTATGGGACGCCTTACTCCTTATTCTGAAATATTATATGTTATTGATACTTGTTTGAATTATTGAGATATAAAAGTTCTTGGCCCTAGAAGACTTGATTGTAGTATGCACCCCCTTGTCTCTAGACAACCTTAACACATTGCGGGTTGCTTCGGTATTCCGCAAGGTGTGGTTGGCTGAATCATTCTGTCACGCCCCAGTCCCAAAATACGTAGGACTAGGAACACGTAAGCATGCCAGCCGTATGGATATGACAACTCCAATATATGGAAACCAAAATCAACACGTACGCTGTAATATGAATATCAATCCACAAGTGGTATAAATCTATCACAAGTCACAGGGTATAATCTAAATCTTATCCACATAAAATCAATATAAATAAATAACCAGTATCTATGAAACTAGATCTCAATATAAGTATCTAAGGATGATAGTTGGATGGAAACAAATCCACTACCAACTCTAATGGAAAAGTACAACACAATAAACACAATATAGGAATACCAGCTAACAATCATGGGCTCGGAGAGAAGACATCCTCGAAACATATGTAACCATCCAAATCTGCGCTCCTGCAAATACTCAAGAACAGATACACCTGGCAGAGGACCAGGTCCTCAGAGGGACGTAACAAGATACAGAAAAGCAAGCCAATTTGAATACAGTAAACATGCATATAATTTAAAAATAAATAAGTACGCTGTACAAGACAATCTATATGAATGCAAATGAGGACAACTTTTCGACGTATGTGCAAGGTAGGCTACTCGATCTAATCCGCATAACTTATATGCTCGTCAGTGGACATCATCAGCCGACATACCTCTGGGGTAGCGACCCTCGGACTCCATCAATCGACATACCTCGGGGGTAGCGACCATCGGACACGACCACCATAGTGCGTACTAGTTACTACGGTTTACCAGAGTGGTTAAAAGCCCATACGCCTAATGATTGTCTTCTATGATACTAAGTGTCAAGTGTGTGTCAACATATCTAATATATAGTAATGACTGAAAGGAACTACACTTGCAATAAATAGAAACGCAATAAATATACAGAAATATACTAAGCATGCAAAATACTGTAAGCAATTTGGTAAGGTATCTTGCCTGGTCTGAAAAGGATGAAGTCCCAACTCAAGGCGTCGTCCGATCTACCCGTCACATAAATTAAACAAGTTAGATTACAAAAGTGGGTGAATAGTTTTCGCTATTTTAATCTATTTTAACTCTGAATAAAATAACCTAAATTAGTATTTTAATCTTATTATAATCTGATTTTATTGTTAAGCTCTAATTTTTGGTCCAAAGAAAGTCAACTTTAAGTATTTGTGATCCGTGGCACGCAAATTGAGACAATCCGTTGACCAAAAAGTCAACCGACTCAAATTCTAGATTTGTGTGTGGAATCCTATATATTTCAATGCTACATGAACACTGGAATCGACAATCATAAGTCGGTAAAGAGTTATGTCCACAAGGGCGCACAAATGATAGTTTTTGTGGTTTTCTATTTACGTCTACGTTGCATAAATTTTATAGTAGAATAAACTTATATTTTAAATTCTGGAAAAATACTTTTCTGTAATTTCATCATGTCAGCTTTCCGAAACTTTAAACGGTTCGTAATTCTGAGTTCGGGATCTCCCAAAATTTCAAAAATACCAAAACGCGTCTGATTTCGGACAGCTGGCACTTTTAGAATTTTCTGGAAAAATAGGTTCATAAATTATTAAAATAAATTATATAATCAGAAAACTAATCTTGATATAGTTCTAACAAAAAAACTGGAGCGCGTTTGGAGTCTGGAGCTAGGAGATATCGTCTTTTTAATTCGTCATAACTAGTAGAAAATGAGGCTGAATTTATGACGAATTTTGACTATTTTGGGACAAAAAAGAGAGAAATTTGGAGAAGAAAAATATGAAGGATGAGGTATTTATAATGGTGGACACTACTTAATTAAATACGACTAGGATTGGTTAATTTGGATAGGATTATGATGAATTTAAATAAGGATAGGATATGCATGAAGTTGCTTTCCTAGTAGGTTCAGGATTTGAATTAATTTAAAATAGAGTTTGAATTTATCTCAATAATTTATAATCTTAAATATAATTAAAGATAATACAAATAATTTATAAAATTTTATTAATATCTATTAACACTAAATTAGCATCTATCTAATATTAAGACTATATATATCCAAATAAATCCTAAATAATTTTAAAAATCTAAATAAATTTCTTAAAATTATAAATAAATTACAGAAAAATATATTTAAATATTTTAAACTAAAATAAATATTTGGTAGGAACAACATGCAAGTATGGTCGTATAGTAAATCATAGAAGTCCTAGAAATTTATGTTTCCTAAGTTTTAATTACCAAAAATTCTAGAAAAATCTCCAAAGATCTAAAATAACCTAAAATAATTCTAAATAAATATTTATATAAGTAAATATATCAAGAAATTTATTTTCTAATTAACTAAGAGAATACTCTAAAGAAATTTAATATCTATAATAAATATAATAATATAAAATACACACAAAATATCTATTTTTGGTGAGGGGGTTTACACATTCTCCCGCTCTCCAGTATTCTGGATCTGGGACATGACATTCACCAAGCTCTGTTGTCAAGTGCACATCACCGATGCCTACAACTGCAGTTGTCCCCTTGTTGTCCATCTTCACACGTCCAAACCTGTCGTCGTGGTATGACGTGAAGATCCTCCTATATGGAGTGGCGTGATACGACACCCCCATGTCCATGACCCAATCGTCATCATGACACATGCCACAAGGTTCCTCTGCGTCGGTTGTTGTGATGATGATATCTCACATAGCCGTGAGATCCTCCTAATCATCCTTGCCTTTGTCCTTCTCAGCTTTGAGCTTCATGCAGTTCCTCTTGATATGACCCATTTTGCCACAGTGATAGCAGCCCTCCTTGTGGTCCACAGTCGCAAGATCCCGAGAACTCTCCCATGTCCTCGTATGTGACTTGGATCTTCCCTTCCTGTAGAAAGCCTGCGACGATTCCACTTGATTACGCCGGATCTCCTCGTTCAACAAGCTGCTTTTGACCACCTCCATCATGACAACTCCTCCAGGCGCGGAGTTGCTCATCGACACCACCAACGTCTTCCAGCTTTCCGACAGAGAACTCAAAAGTAAAAGGGCCTGGAGCTCATCATCAATCACCATTTTTATCGCAGACAGCTGATTGATAATACCCTGAACCTCGTTCAGATGTTGTGTCACTGGGGCACCCTCTGTGTACTTCGAGTTGACGAGTTGGCGAATCAAAAATACCTTGTTGCCAGTCGTCTTTCTTTCGTACAGCGAATGCAGCTTCTCCCACAATGCTTTTGTCGAACTCTCCATGGACACGTGGTGAAACACCGAGGCGTTCAGCCATTGGCGGATGAATCCAATGGCCTTCCGATCCAGTCGTTTCCAGTCTTCAGCAGCTTTGTCCGATGGCTTAGCGTTGTCGCCCTCCAACGAACCATGCAAGTCCTTGCACCAGAGTAGATCCTCCATCCTTGACTTCCAAATCCTCCAATTTCACCCTGTGAGGGTGATCATACGAGTTTTCATCTGCTCCATAGACATAGTTGCCAGAACCAAAACCAGTAGCTCTGATACCAGATGTTGGAAATCGGACACGCCCTGCAAGCGTTCCAATACCGTGTCTGAGAGTTCCCGCAACAAAAACTTTAGGCCAACCCACCTGAGATAACCAACCCCTGTCTAACGAACACCAAGCACCGATAAAGACCAGTATATGGCGGTGACTATGTCATCTGGACAAATTTTAACCTTTATAACTCAGGTGAAATTACAAGATTGACAAAATCAATGTTGAACCCTTTGTCCTAATAGATTCAACCACCTCATCACACTCAAGAAGAAAATAAAGATATTACAATTGAAATAACTCACCAACCCGTAGCAATCTCTATGAGCGAAGGCGACAACTCCTCGATCAGATCTCTTTCTTCCTTCTATCTTGGATGACGAAGTCCTAAGAGCAAAGCACGGACTTTATCTTAGATTTCCTGTGGAAGAACACCCCGAATCTCCAACTTGTGCTATACTTTGTGCCTCCATCCTCCTCGTATATTTATAGGATGAGAAATCATATTTTAAGTCATAGTAGGATTTCCTAAATAGAAAACCTTAAAATAAGAATCATATTCCACCTAAAATAGCCTAACATCAATTATGGACGTCCAAATATGGTCAAATTAAATATTTAAAATAATTTGAAATCTAATTAAATCTTATATTTAATGTAGATTTTTAAATTATATCAAATCAAATATTTGATCATATTTGAACTTCAAAATTTACCAAATCCAGACTAGATCCCAACATATTCATATCGACTAAGCCTTAACATAAGTGGTGGTGGTGGTGGTGGAGGAGGAAGAGGAGGAGGATTGAAAGAGCAATATGACCACACGGAAGGAGTTACTGATGGATCTACAGGCAAGATATCCTCATGCTTTGATGGTTGTAAATGAAGTCATTAATGTAAAAAAGCTGGAACATATGTTGTAACTATTTTGACTACAACTCCAATTACTACCGCAAAAGCTGCAAGGAATTTCCAATAGTCCTTTAGATTTTGGTTATTTCTAAAAACACATCATTTTTTATTCAGGACAGCACATTAGGACTGTCAAAATTTTGACAGTTCTATCTATTAAAAGGTGACAGTCCTAAAAATGTATTTTAGTCAAAAATTTCGACAATTCTACCTATTGGAAGGACTGTCAAATTTTGACAGTACTAAAGATTTAGATCGGTCAAAAAAGTTTGACAGTCCTAAAATTTTGGCCGTACTGAACAAGTATGGATGTGCCTTTAGAAATAACCAAAATTTTGGACCTACTTTGTGCATCTGCAGGAAAGACACCAAAAAGTTCTAATAACTTTTGTATTTAAGTGTTTTCTTATTTGGATGTTTAGATATTCGAATATGGTGTGTCTCCATACACAAATTTATAGGGAGAAATAGGATAGGATTTTATTTGTTTGTTTGTTTATGATTTAATTTATTTAGAACTTTAGATAGAGTTTGTTTCTAAATAGGATTATGATTTTTTTTTTTAAAGTAGTTTGTGCTATAAATATAGATCTGCGTTAAATGCACAACAAAAAATTTTAGGGGATATCACATCTTAGGAAACAACACACTTAAGTTAGAAAATTGTTAGGGGCAATAAACAAATTGTTAAGGGGCGGATTCAGAGTCCACTCCAAAAAAAAAAAAAATCTTTTTTTTCATACAATTTCTTTTCTTCTCTTTTTTGATTTTTTTTTTGTATGAGTTATCTACATCTAGTCCTTCCTAATCCAGTCTAATTCATCCAAGTTTATATTTCTGGATCCATCCCTGCAATTGTTAGGAACAAAATAACTCTCCACTCTCATCTTTCCTTTTCCTCTTCCTCTTCCTCTTCCTACTTTCCCTTTTATGCGACGACACACGAATATATTTTTCCAAATCTAGAATATATTTTTATTCTTAGATTTCACATTTAATTAATGTGTTTTTAATTATTTAGTAGTAAATAGTCCAATTACTAATTCTGAAGTTTCAAATCATTAATGGAGTTCTGAATTAAAAAAAAAAAAAAATTCTGTCGTCCCGACGTACGACTGCAAAAATTTTGATAGTTTTAACCATTGACAATTGATTTAATTTTTGCCAAATATAAAAGCTTTCTATGGGGTGGTGGTATTTAAGAACGTGTGAACCAATATTGTAGTCTAAACTCTGAAGAAGTTGTATTAACTGAAGTTTGCAGTCCATGATTTATACTAATATCCTTCATTGTCGTGAGCTAGATGGATCATTTATGATCATGTTTACTTGAGCTTCCAAACGCCAAGACATCCATGACTAGGTTCCAGGTATACAAAATTTTGTGTTTGGACTTAATGGATACTTTTCTCCTGTTCAGCTTTCTTAAAGCATCGTTAGTTTGATCCATCCCACATTCTAGACTTCAGATTCAACATGTGGGAGTTTATTTTGTAGAATAGTAAATTTTATTTCTAATTTTAATTTCTAAATTTTCGGTCATATTCTATATACAGGTGTTAAAGGTTGGACTTTCCAATTTTTAGATTATAGATTGTAGAAACTTATTTTGTAGAATAGTAAGTCTCAATTTAGAATCCAATTTTCTAGATTCTAGATTTACATTATTATTTTTTCACATCAATTTTTTACCCACACAATCTTTAGGACCGAAGCTCACTTTATCATTTCTTACTATTCGCATACAAACCTAACACATTCTGCATTTACTTTTTTTTTTTTTTTTCAGATCTCAAATTGTATTGAAGAGTCCAACTACTAATGATTTAAGTGTTCAACACTCAAATTAGGGTTGCTCGAGCCATTTTGACATCAATGAAGAAATAATTTAGAAATTTTTTGACTTACTTCCTACTTTTTTTACCATATTTAAAGGTGCACCTACATTGTTTCCATAATATACATGTTCTTTCACTTTTGACGGAATCCGTCCAAAAGTAACGGTCAATCCATTTGACCAAAAAAATTTGGACGAAAATACCCTTGTCTTCTCTCTTTCCTCTCCCCCCCCTCTCCCCACCGCGGCCGCCGCCGTCGACTCCCCTCCACTCCACAGCCCCCCCTCCCTGCCCCCGCTTCCCGTGCGCTCGCTGCCATGCTCGCCGCTGCCGCTCCGTGAGCTTGTTGCCGCGCCGCCCGCTCGTCGTTGCTCGTCTCGCCCCGGTGGCGGCTGCTGCTGTGGCACTGCTGCGGGGATGGGAGCGGGGAAGGGGGTGGACGACGGTGGCGGGAAGGAGGAGGGAGGAGGGAAGAGAAAGAATATGGAAATAATATTTTCATCAAAAAAACTTTGTCATATAGGGTTATCGTTGCTTTTGTACGTATTTCATCAAAAATGAAACAACATGTATATTATAAAAATAATGTAAAATATATACTTAAATATAATAAAAAATTGGAAGGTACGTCAAAAAATTTCAATAATTTAAGTGGGGTTAAAAGAACATGAGTTTCAAGATATTTGTGGACCTTCAAAATTGCTTCAGCCAACTTTCAGAAGAAAAGATATTTTTGTAACCCTTGGGTGGGCCAAAAGTGCAGCATGTGTGGTCCTTGTCCTTGTCTTTACTCTTTTCTCTAAACCAAAATAATAATAAAATACAAAAAAAAGTAGTCTACGTTCGCAGTAACATGATGACGTGTCCTACTTTGTCCCCCCAAAAAATACAGATCATTTGTTGACTGATAATCCCATAAAAATTAAAATTGTCATGGTTTGTGAGTGGCCATGTAGGTGTGGGTTGATTGATATGAGCAGCATAAATAATAGGTGGTAGGAATCTCATCTCATCTCATCTCATCTCCATCATTCCTTCAAGTCAAGTGGTGTAAGTCAAGTGGTTTAAAATACAGATAGAGAGGAGGAGGGTTTCTTTGTGTGTGTTTATCTATGTCTGTTCTTGATCTTTCCTGAATTGGAAGGTTTGAATTCTTTAGGTATGGTTGCTCCTTCTTGGTTCATCAATAACCTTATATATTAGATCTTGATGATTGATAATATATATCTGATCAGATTTACCAATCTAAAGTTGCGATTTGCATATATGTTTGAAACCTGGTTAGTGATGACTCTTCCTGTGTGATGTGTAGTTGAGATTATATTTCTTCAATTTCCAGTTGTACTTTGTTTCTAATTTTTATGGAAATATTCAGTTGGGGAATCTTTGTTTAACTATCTTAGAGATTAAAAATATATATGAAAGATCTATATACGATTTTTTTTTATTAACTTAGTAAAGTCCATAGAGAGATTATGTGTGCTGGGAAAAACAAGACCTTTCCCGTCTTTGTGATGAGATAAAATAAAATGGAAGAGAGGAGAAGTTAAGAGAGAAAATACACAAGATTTACCGAGGTTCAGCTCAATTTGAGCCTACTTCCTCCGTCCACCTCTTTTTCACCGTTTTTACTACAATCAAATGAAAGATTACAAGGACATTTTCTCAGGTTGGTACAACTTAACTTGAGGATCACTTTCTCTCACAAACTCACTTGAGGTGGATTACAAGTGTGAGAATTACAAGTTGTGTATTATTCTTCTTGTTACTTGTTGTGTTCAACCTTCACCATCTCCCCTCTATTTATAGAGAGGATATGCCTCTTGGGTACATCACATTCGTTGCATGGAGAAGTCCAAAGGGAAGATTCGTTCCTTCTCCCAAGATTCGTTCATCTATCATTAATGTTACATGCAAGCTGAATGCATGCAGAATATGAATAGATATGCTACTTCAGATGGTCATAACATCTTCAATACACCTTCAAATGACCTGGTTCAAAGCCTGGATGAAAGAGAAAATTTTTCTCAACAACTTTTGTATTGAAGACCGAGCCAAATAATGATTGCAACAGTTTCGAAATAGCCTAAAAAAACTGAATCTTGTCACAGAAACTGCACCCAGAAAAATGGCTAAGTACTTGGCCGAACCCAACCATGGGTGACCGATTTCCATGGATCAAATCTATGTTTATTCATCATGGGGATGGACCCCGTTCCCATCAATGTGTTGAATTTTCGAGAAGAAAAATTATGATTATTGAGGAAGAAATGAGAAAGTAGATCATATTTTGTCTCCAAGAGATACCTGAGAGTGAGACGTGAGAATTATGACAATTAATCTGGGATCTCTGAAACAGAGGAGTGATTTGTGATTGTAAGATACCCTTGAAGTCTAAAGGAGAATTCTACTAAACTCTTGTAAGTCCAGCCATGCTCTTCATAGACCAAAAAGCATTGGACAACTAAGAAACATTGGCCTACCTGAACTATGAATGATGAAATGGATGAGCGGAAATACATTGAGAGATGGAACAAAAAGAAGTAATTACATTCATGGAAGTTGGATGTGGTGTCAATTGTGGATTGAGAATAAGACGAGACACAAAAGAAGAAGAAGATTGAGTTGGTTTGATTATATGCAAGAAGAAAAATATATGACCAGTTCAGAGTAGTAGAATATTAGGATCATAGTCATTGGAGCTGCTATTACAATTGGTAGACCTACATATACTTTTATCCTGGTTGTGGAAAAGGATATGGCATTTACTAATGCTAATGACAAGACGCCCTTTTTTTTTTAATTAAAGGTGGCCATCATCCACCGTGTTTCATGAAAAGATAACAACAGAACATACAAACATCAAGGTCTCACTGTATCCAGTCCACCTATATAATGTAAAAAAAACATCTCTAACATAAGCCTCGACCCTCTCTATAAAAGAGAGAGAGGTCCTCGATTGTTAATCATTCAGTGGAACAGGAGAAACGAGTTCTTACAACCGAACCTAATTTTTGAAATAAAGGCTTTCTTGTTGATGTTACTTAAGTTCCATGACTGAAAATGCATTGTACTCGAGGGCATCTCCTTGCCGTATAGTTACAATGTAAATCAGTATTTCAAAATTGCCATGTATGTATCCATGCAACATTTCTGTTCTTTCATCTTCACCGCAGAATTCCTCATTTTGGCGCTGTGTCAGGGGATTTCATAATTGGATAACTCGAGGTTTTGGGTACAGTGTTCATGTAACATGGTACAGGAGCAGTTGGTCCTCATGTTGAATTTCATAGAATGCACATTGACCTATCCCCATTTATATATTTATCCCCATCCGCACCACAAATTCCTCATTCTGGTCAGGTTCAAGTTCAAATTTCTCCACGTGCATATTTATTTATCCCCATTATTTTAATGGAGGTTTTCAAGGTGTTCTGATCTTCACCCATATTATAGAAGGAGGGGGAGGGGGGGGGGGGGGGGGGGGATGTGTATGAGCTTTGGTGTAGTGTTTATCTAAGAGGATTGGCAAGGCTAGTTAACCAGAAAAACATACCTTCTAACAAACCTCTTATGCTCTTATTGGTTATGCATTTAGTCTTTTATTTCATTCTAAAGGTTGGGTTTGTTATCATTTAAGTATCTAACACTACCCATAATGAATGTTGACCCTCAATCTGGGAATTGATTAAACTATGCCACCTTTACATTTACATGCTCCATGTAGGTAGCATTCCATCTAAGCCAGGGTTGAAGTCAGATTATTATTATTTTACCTTGATTGGGCCCTGCTGTGGTAGAACCTGATGAACAGGGCCTAGTCAGTACTACTAAACACACACTCTCTCTCCCCTAACCACTGATAATGACAATCGTGTTTGATATGTTGAAGTATCATGCATCTTAACATCCTCTTGCAATTTTGATTTTCCTAAAAGAGAAACTTGTCTTCCATTGTTGTTAATGGCTTCTAACCATCTTCAATTGTAAAATAGAAAGTTTTCCTTTTAACTATCTAGGTGTTCCCCTCAGAGCCAGCTCCCCTAGAAGGGCTTACTGGAACTCAATCATAGATAGAAATATCCAGAAAGGTTGGAAAATAAAGGTTGTGTCCGTGGAGGGAGACTCACATTATTAGTTCCGTTGTCTCAGCGATTCCTGCTTATTTTCCAACATATTATGAAATGCCAAGATGGATAAGTAAACAGATTGACCAGATGCGAAAGCGTTTTCTATGGAAAGGTAGTATAGAAAATGACAAATGATATCATCTTGTGAATTGGGGTATAGTGTGCAAGTGAAAAGAGTTCGGAGGCTTAGGAGTCATTAATCTTATGGATATGAATAATGTGTTGGAGATGGTTAATGAGTCTTTCTCATTACTAAGAGTATCCCCCAACGTTCTTTTAAATCTTGGTTTCCAACAATATCCTCTCTGTTCAACCGATAAGAGGATTCCACCTATCCACGCCTCCAGATATAACAATGTCAATTGATTTTTAAGACAGATATCTCTACACCAAGGGTCTTCCAGAAACTTTTTGGGTCTCTTATCCCAAGTTAAATTTGCCACATTAAAGAATATATATTTTACTTTAGATACTCCGGACTCCCGCCCAAATTCCTGACCTAGTAACAACATTTCTATCAGCCTGTCGCCAAACCCCTTCCCAACCCCCATAGCTCACATCTAGATTTTCCACCACCATTTGGCTAGAAGGACATTGGCACCCTTCGGAAGGAGACAGACATATGCCTCTGGAAGTTGACTGGCGATGGCAAGTTCCCTGTATGATCATTATATTAGAATCTATATTTTGGGGGTGGGCAAGCGGAGTATGCCAAATGTATTTAGTCTCTCAGGGCAACATTGAAGGTTCAAATTTTCCTTTGGCTAACATGTAAGAACGCAATTATGACTAGAGACAATCTTGCCAAACTTAATTGGGTTCGGACAATTGTGTACTCTGCAATAGTCATAGAGGAACAATGGAGTCACTTTTACTACATTGTGACTTTGTGCGGCAGATTTGGGAGTCATGCAAACATGTTTTCAACACTAGAGGACACCTGGGCTCGGTTAAATAACTGTGGGGTTTATGGAGGGAAAAGAGAGTCAGGAAAATGGATTCTTGGTTATGGAATGGCATGGCAGCAGCGTGTATTGGTGTATTGGGGTGTATGGTTAGAAAGAAATAATAGAATATTGAATCAAAAGCACAATACGATATTGCAACTGGTGGCCAAAATAGTGTCTAATATCAGGTTTTGGAAAGGAGCTTCCGGATGAGGAATCAAGAAACAACATTTTTGTTCCAAGACAGGCATGAATAAAACACAAGCAATTGCGGTTTTCATTCCTTTTTTTTCCAATCTGTAATGTGACATTTGTTCAATCTTTTGTGTACTTTTGTTGGGGGTTCCACATTTTGTTGGGGATGTAATGGTATGTATAAATCTTTGTTTTAGTTAAACTTCTCTTTAATGAAACATTTGGTGTGTGTGTGTGTGTGTGTGTGTGGGTTTGGGGGGGGGGGGGGGGAGGGGGGGGATTGTTATCCTCTCACATTTCTCTCTAAAAAATTGTTAATGTTATTAAACATGATCTGTTTTAGATTGTCCATTGTTGCTAGAATTAGTTATGGCACCACTACTTCATACTGAAAGGTTTGCTACTAAATTAAATTGTTGAACCTCTTTTAAAAGCACATAATATTTCATGAAAGTTTGCAGCCGCTGAACTAGCTATCATTTCAAACTTTTGTAGGTGATACAGGTATCAGAGGACCTATGGGAACTTACTATTTGCAAAAGATACTGCACTGAAACTACTGGCAGTTCACCAGTGCATAATTTTGAAGATTGCATTGTTTCTACAGTTAGCAACAAAGCTGATTGCTTAAAAGAAAGTGTACTTGTCCGTTGAAAGTATGAAGCCAAGTTTCACCTTTGAATGCCAGAAAATATTGAGACTTGATCCTGGAAAACAAGATCAATCCCCCTATGTCCTCAAAGCAGCTGAAGCTCCTGCAGGTGGAAAGGGAAGATATAAGATTATAAATAACTTCACAAAGAAAGATGAAACTTCATTTGATGCAGATTCATTTGATAGTTTACCTGTTAGTAAGGCACCTGCCTCTTCTGTGAATTGGGCAAATTTCAGTACCTATCATTTTCAGAAGAACACAAGATCAAACTTAGAGCGGAAACACTTCCCTATGTTTGACATCAACCGGAGAATTGAGACTATATTGGGTCCAATGAAAAGAACAGGCTATGGGACCATTGAAGTAGGAATGAATGGACCAATAAATCTGGGAGAATCTTCATTGTCTCCCCCTCTAATAGAATTTGCATCAGAAGAGCATCAACTTCAACAGAGAGTAGCAGAAACTACGAACCAGGAGATGCGGAAATATGATTATATTAGTGGCTCTTCTCCTAATTGCCAGGCTTTCATGTCCACCAAAGAAGACAATAACCTGTTTAGCTCCAAGGTGGTATACAAAGAACATATTGCAAACACAACCGTCAGTTATTTAAGGCAGGAGAAATGCAATAGTTCCAGCCATTCTACATCCATGGTCTATGAAAGGAAAAATGATAAACAGGTCCTTAGAACTTCTGGGCATTCATGGACAAGGCTAAAGGACGGTTCAACGTCTTCTCCAAATGACATTCCTCAAACACCTTCAACTGGAGGAGATGGCACAAAAAGTGAAAATTCATATAATAGTAGGTTGATCAAATCAAATAAACTGGAATATTGTTGTAACGTGGGAACAATAAGAACAGAAAACGCTTCAAGTTATGTGAACACCAGAAAAGAAAGATCTCAGAAGCATGCAGATGAAACTCATTTATTGCTTACAAATAAAATGAACACAAATTTGCTCCATGAAGGCCAAACGGTTGGAGAATCAGCAGCCTCTGCCAAGGTCAAAGGACCTTCCTTCTTTGAAAGGCTTACTTCACCTGCCTCACTCCACCATATTGATCAGAGAGAAGAAAATTCAGTACCTATGGTGGGTTCAACCAACACGAAATGCAGTGATGAAATTGATGCTAATGTTATGGAAAAACAGAATGAACCCTCAGTCAGAATTGATCTTATCTGTACTGATATTCATCCAGCATCAAGCTCTCCTGCAGGTATATGCTTAGATACATTTCAGTTTGATAAATCTAAGCTTGTGCACAGTTCAAGAACTTATACGTGAAATGTAGCTTTTAGATTGTCAAGCTCAGATGCAGCTATCAACCTTATAGTGCCTAGAATTTATGGAACAAACGGTTTAGCTGTGTTTTTGTAAGAATGTATCTCAATAACAAGCCTTATATTCTCTTCTTCTAGAATCTTTCCTTGTCCAAGGGAACTTTGTTGTTCCTTGGCTGCATTTGATAACCAGGAAAACTAGTTATACCTACCTACTCACCAACTAGCACATGAAGTGTTTATGTAAGATTTCTTCCTCACAGATTACCTTGTCTAGGAAAATGCCTCCTGTCTAGGGCGGTGACATCAAGTTGGCAGCTGGCCATATTATCTCGGCAATTCTTTTTTATTACTTTCTTGATGTAATAGTTAATACTCTAAAATTGACCACTTGAGTGAGAAAAAGAGCTTATACTGATGATAATACATCATCTATAAGATTTTCTAAGTGTGGATTATTTACTTCCTAATTGTGTTTATATTTCCTTTTTTGCAGTTGGAACTTCCTCCAGATCACAAAAGGTACAAGTCATAATTTGACTTTTCTGGTATATATTCTGGTCTGTATCACATGCTTATTTTTTGCCGCCGTCTCACGAGGAAGTTTGAGAAGTGCTTGCTTTACATATAAGTGCTATTTATATCAGCCGTTAAGCTTATCTGGATTTGCACTGGCACATTGACATTCACTATACTGTTCCAGTTAGCCAAGTTGATCTAAGTTAACATATACTGAGTTTTTAGACACCAAGAATTCTATCTTATTAGAATTTGTACTTTCACTTAACTATATTTCTTTGTTGCATGTTTGCGTAAGACTTGAGTATATTTTTTGTTGGTGTTTATAAATATACTTATACAGTCCATTCCCTCATTTTGACAATGGACCAAAAAGTGATGTGTCAATCTTTTGTACACCTTGCAATCTTCTGTGAGGCTATCCTTGTAGAAGACAATAATTATCAATTCCCTAGCTGTCATGAACTTTAACGACACAAACCGAACTATCAGCCAACATGCGTCAATCAGCTATAGACCAAGGGAACATATTGCCCAATACAAAAGAAGGTCAATTGGAAATAGACCAAAGTTATTTATTGCCCAATACAAAGAGGACCACAGTAGCCAAAGAAACAAATATGCTGAAGTAGAAGTAAAAAATGAACTTTATAAGATCCGCAAAGCAGGACTCAAGCACAATGAGTATATGTTTTAATCCAAATTTAAGTTATATAGGTATTATTTGATTCATTTTGGATTCTGAGCATTTTTTTCTTTTCCTCGTGGTTTTGGTTTTTGCTTCAAATCCTTTTGAACTATTTACTATCGTACGTAGAAAAGACTTACAATATGAAGATCTTGTAGTTAAATTGAATCTAATAATATGAGATGATTCGAAACTTCAAGTATACAATAAATAACTGTAATTTCCCCAGGACATTGCATGCTATAATCCGAAATTGGCTGAGGTAGATGATTCAAACTTGGAGGCAACGAGTAGAAAAGATGTGAACACATCTAGATCAGAAAGCATGGATGTGGATCACCTTTCATGTACTTGGAAGCCCTCAAGTCCCGCAGGGAAAGATACTGATGCAACATATCCAAGTCCCACAGGGAAAGATACTGATGCAACATGGAAATGGGTCAAACGTCTGCGGTCAAACACTTTGGACTCTATTCCCATTGCTACTAAGAGATTGAAGTTGGGAGATGCCTCTCCTGGCGTTGCAGTGCAGAACTTGGTCCCTAAAGTAGCGACTTACAACAAATCCATTGCTAGCCTACCTCAAAGCCAGCAGCTCAATGAGAGCAGTGTGTTGCCGAAGAAGGTTCAGTGCTGTTCTGTGGATTCAGTGAAAGCAATTCCTTGGATCCAGAGATGGTGTCGTCAGAGTCGAGCAACATTCGCAGTCCCTGTGTTATGTGCTCCAGAACATTCAAATGTACTACCAGAAAAGCTTGAAGCTAAGCAGTTTCCAAGTCTTGCTGCAATGGCATTGATGGGGAAGTCTGTGAACAATTTCCGTCCGTGTGTTTTTCAGAGGAGAGGAGCCACCAATGTGTGGAATACTGGAGAGTTCTGATTATCATGTGGATTGGTTGCAAATTACAATAGAAATGCCCATATACTACTATATGTGTTTGTGGATAGGGCCAGTTCCTTGGTACTGAAGAGCTTCAACATAGATCATGCAGCCTAACTCAACAATTTGGGATACAAAGGCTCTCTTGTTATTGTTGGTTCTTTTAATTGTTGTTGTTGTTTTGTGTGAGACTTTTAATTCTTGTTGTTAGTGTACAAGTTACCAAGAAACATTGGCAATGTGTTTCATTTGTCATCAGAATGAGTTACATATTGCTTCCTTAAAAGCAATGTGTGCACTTCTGTTCATTACTCATAGGATTGTGCTATTTCTATGCTTCGGAGACTCGACTTTTCAGGAATGGGTGATACATCTGCTCCTATATTTCAGTAAGGTTCTAAAGATAATATCGGACTCCATGACTCAGGTATCTTGTTGATTTTGGAAGTACCTAAACGACGCAGAATCTGAACATTGAGGATTGGCAGCAGAAACATTGCGCTTATATTGCCGATTCAAGTCATGATGCGTTTATAATTTGTGGATGCGCATGTCCACCACGGGTTATGGTTAGTTCTACTCTCCAGCATAGTATATATAATTATTATCTGAGTTATTTTGAATATTGAGAGGCAAATTATCTACATCCAGATTTCTGTAATGGTACATCAAGCAAGCACCTTGTTTTTGTTGAGAGAATAATCCTACACTGTTGGATGACTTGTAAATTACATATCAAGATCATACTAGTATTGGACGGCTTCAATTGTTGGTCATGCTTAAAGAACATGTGGGACACTTTTGACTTCAAGAAATCTTCAGCGACAGCTATTTGACTGGGCGGATAGTTCAAACTGTTCTAATGTGGGGTGGGGTTTAGGTTTACCATTAAGAAGTAACAGGAATTATATCTTTTTCTGATGATTTCTTAGAGATAAAGGATGTAGTTACTAGCAACTCTCAGAAACAAATCATAATAATCAATGCTAGTCTCCTTTTCCATGTCTAATATGTGATGGAATTAAACCGATTCTTCTGAGAAAGATTGAACAGTTTTTTGATTCCTTAAATGACGGGAATATTCCGAAACAAAAGATAGCAAGAAGAAGAGGAAGCGAGTAGTGAACTGAGAAGAAGAATATATTGTGAAAAAACAGTTTTTAAAATAATACAGAAATTTTCAACCCCTTCGTGGAATTACAAGAATCCAGCTAGCCTATCTATCTGGAACGATACATAGCTAAAGTTATTAATTTCGAATGTTGGAGTTCACAGAATAAGACTTAGAAATGGAGACGAATTTTGCTAGTTATGTAGCCATAAAACTCCTCCTTTTCGCAAAAGGCATAGCAACAGTTACGCATGGTTCTGCAGTTCTCACCCAATCAAGCTCCGATCACCTGCCACTGGTGATGCTTAACAGTAGCGTCGATTAATCTTCATTCTCCAAACTGTGCTAACACAACCACATCAATTTATTAGTAGCTTCATAGGTCCATCAAATTGCATAGGCCAAATACTAAGCAAAAGAGGAACTAGCAGTACTTACTTTCTGCTGAAGATATCAATATCGGTAAAAGGCTTCAATGTTAATGATTGCGGATAATGGATCCATCCCTTCAACATAACACCCAGCCTGCTCTAAAGCAGAACGGAAGAAACCACCTCCATCAATCCTTGAATCCATCGATGGTGGAGAGAACTGTGAGATGATATCTCTGACCGTTACAACGCCCTCCAATTTCCCGGATTCATCAACCAAGAAGCTTTGCGTGCTATTTGATACCACCAAATTTTCCATTGCATGTTTGAGAGAATCGGATTTCTTGTTGGTTACCCAAGTATTCATTTGCGGAATGTGGTTGTCCTTCAAGAGGAGAGAACCCGATGAAAGACGTTCCCTCCCAATTCTATGTTTGGTAGATGGGAAAGAGTTCTGATCCTCTCTTCCACCATAAGAATTGATGAATTCTTCAACCTTGAGACTTCTGTAGAAGAAAAAAAATTCACATAAATTAGCTTGTGTTTTATGTGCTTGGGCTCATGGGGTTATTACTGGTTAATATTCTAAGACAGTTATTGGTGAGCAATTTGTTTACGAGCAGAAGAAATAGAACTTGAATTTAAATCAGAATATTAGTAGGGACGGGATATTATTGCACTATTTATTGCACCAAACAATTTCAGCCACACATTTTTTTGAAATATATAGTTACAAAGTATGTTGACGTGGCAGCAACTTTATGAGATGATTTATGACCACACATTTCAAAAAATGTGTGGTTGAGATTGCTTGGTCCATTATTGCTTGGTGCAATATTCTGTCTTTTATATATATATATATATATATATATATATATATATATATATTCGAAGAAGGTAAATTTTATTTTGGCCCAAAGGCCTCTACATGAAAGCTACATCTCGGTCTGAAGGTCACATCCCATAAAGCATCAACACTAGTTAACTATACTAACACAACTCATAACAAATGTAGTAACCGATTGTTCTGACCCTTGGTGACCCGTGTATTAATCCTCAATTTAGGACTAATACTCCACTTCTTCCTCCGAACTCTTAGCCTTGGCATTTCATAGTCTCCTTACTAGAGGAGTAGAAGCCACTTCTCATTCTCCATGTCAACTGGAACTCATCCCTTTGGGCCCTTCCTGTAGCCGCCTACGGATCTACCGTCTCATAAGCGGAGGTCTCTATACAGTTTTCCACCGGGTTCCAATATTTAGGAGTGGTTTGCGCCTCAACCCTTGAAGGATGCGTCTCCCATTTATGTCTTCTTCTTTGGTAAGAGATTGTCCTGCACCATGGCTAGAAGAGATGGCTCTCAATGTTGCAGGCAACTCTCTCTTAACAGCACTAGCATGTATAGTCCTTGCTAGTCCTGCTTGCTAGTCCTCTCACCAATGACCTCCATATAGATAAGAGTTGTATCCTATCGAGAAAGTTTCAAGCAGGAAGAAAAGTGTGCACTTTGCCTCGTGCAAGGGTGGGCGCATATGTTTGTGTCTACCATGTCTCGAGCAGGAGTGTGCACAACGGCTATGGTAAGAGCCACGGAATAAGTGATGCGATTCGACGTGTTTCAAGCGTTACGATCGAGACGACCGAATATAACAAGTTTACTTACCGATACGATCGAGTATAACATGTTTGTCTACTTAAGGGATTCAAATACTTACATGTGAATATTCTTTCATAACTGAAATGTTTACATGTGAAACATGCTTTACTACTTTCGATGCATGTCTCAATGAACTGAAATTCATCTAAGTTCTAATAGAAAGATCACCAAATAATCTGCATGCTTTACATGATCACTTAGTGTCGATTTAGGCGAGTGAGTTATCCTGCTCACCAGTACAAGATGCGTACTGATTCTCCAACCCCCCCAAGTACGAAGATCATTCGGACGTACAATAAGCGGTTGGAAGCTCAGGTTCGGCAACGTGCAGATGCGTGCTTGATATATGAAGACATGATGTATGGAACGGTGGAAATCCTTTGCGAGCAAGAGAGATCAAAGAGTGTTGTAAGCCAACTTGGCATATTCAATCTGCTGCAATTATATATAAAGGAGCTTTGTTTCGCATACTATGTGTGTTTCATATTGACTCTATAAATCTTTCACTGCAACTCGGTATTTTCTATAAAAATTACTATGTTTTATCTTCTTGCCTCGTGCGTTGTGCAACCTAGGCACGCACGACATCACGTCCGGGGGACGATTATCGACTCTACGGAGTCGGGACGTGACACACCGCACTTCTCACAATAGGCAAGTGGATAGGGTGAATGACACAGTAGGGGAGGGTTGGCTCTGGTATCCGAGCTTTCACGAAGAACTTCCATAACCTCCTCTCTGAACCCTTTACCAGAGGGAGCTAGACACGCATCCTCCATATGCCCAATACAACAACAAGCGGTATACATCGGTCGGCTGCTTAAATCAACGCTCATCTGAAACACGAATCGGAACAGAAGATGGGGCTTCTCAGCTAGCAGTAATCTCCATTAGTACTCGATCATACATCAGTTGCTTACGTAAGAAGTGGAAGCATCTATGTGCAACAAAACTCCAATGACGTTGGCGATCTTTCGAATTGAAGGGCTCATTCCAAAGCGGGAGTGGCAGCTTCAGTAGCTGCCCCAAATATGGATTGATGCCAGGAGGTCACGCTCCATGGAGAATGACGGTCACAACGCTTGATAATGACAAGCCTATTGTCGAACATCCATGGACCACCTTGCAACACTGTCTCTAGGTGCTACTCCAAAACGAAGCGCACGAAGAAGAAGTCATTCTCACTAGAGAACTTCCACGCCTTCCGTCGGTGTCCACGCTCTTGGGACAAAAAAGGAGATGGCCGAAAACGTTGGTATATGTCTAATCACATAGAGAGGCAAAGTGAACTCCCATTCAATCACCGAGATCTCGATGTCCACAGCAAAAAATATCCACAATACGGACTACATCATGCATAAAACCACATCTCTCTCTCTCTCTCTCTCTCTCTCTTCATTTTCACTCCTTGATTCATTCTCCTACCAAGAAGAAAGTTAGAAGAGAAGAAAATATCTGGAGGAGGAGAAGAATAATAATAGAAGAGCTTACCTTCACCATTCTAGGCAAGTATTACTTACCACATTCAAATATATGTCATTTATCATTTTATTTATGCATATAATATTATGTTCATCATTGATTTTCGTACATTTAATGATGTTACTTTAGAAAACTAATTTCATATTCAGAAATTAACTTCAAGACCTTTTTGTTGATTGGTCTCTGGCACACAATCCATCGTGGACCATAGTGGAACATACATTAGAATAGAACATGCGGAGGGAGGAGATGCCTCGGATCCCCAAGATCTCCCTTCAAGGGTGGCAGAGTAACCCTTTTCAACAAATTGGTGCTTGACAAAGAATGTTGTCGAGGGATCCAATGGAGAGGAGGAAGTGTCTGAGCAAGAGGATGAAAGCCTTGCTACAAAAGGAATTCATGTTGTTTGCCAGTTGACAATGGCAAATGAGAGATGGCTCTGACTTCTTCAGGAAGAGGAGATCCTATGGTGAAAGAGAGCCGGGGGAGGAAAATGGAAACAACACCGACAATTAGTGTTAGTGCCAGAGTTATGAAAGGAAAGTCAAGACTACGATAAAGTATTGTGTGTAGGTCAAAGAGTTGGGATTTGAGATGTAATTGTGTTGTATGGATGTCGGGAAGCCGAGTCCCGACATCCTTTGTAACTCGTTTTGTATGTATAATTACACTTGCATGTACACACACTTTATATATATATATATATATATATATATATATATATATATGAAAAAGAACGGATACGACGGACTAGTCGATTGAATAAACACGGGACAATGCAGTTGGCTATACCGCTGGTTATGACGAGATCGCGAGTAACTAAGGGAATTAACAAATATCTTTGTACGCAAGGGAGGAACCAGAAATTTAACCTCGGGTAGGCTGGAGTAGGCTAGGGTGGACTAGATGTGAGCTGATTCATATGAAAAAACAAAAGTTAAAAAAATATAGAAAAATAATTTGTGGGTGGGATCTAGCCCACCCAAGCCCCTAGTTAGTTCCGCCTATGTTTATACGTTGTACGTGATGATAAGTAGTGAATGATATGTTGAGTCCTAGATGAATATATAAGGACTGGTTAGGTAGGTCGGTCGGTAATCAAGAGTGGAGGTTGCGTGTAACACTATTTTTTGAATATATAATATCTACCTTTTATATATATATATATATATATATATATATATATATATATATATATATATATATTGGTAGCCTCGAGGGGCTTTAGACATCTTCTCTAGGGAGAATGAGTTATTTTTGTTCAAATTTGAACTGGAGGCTGATGTTGAACGTGTGCTTGAAAGTGGCCCTTGGACTTTTAATGGCAACCTAGCTATCACAAGACGGTGGGACCCAGAGATGAGTTTTGAAAGGGATCGTCTGTCCAGGATCCCTATTTGGATTAGGCTACCGTGGTTGCCATTAGCGATCTGGAGTGCCTCGGCTATTATGAAGTTAGCTAACCTAGTTGGAAATCCTCTGAGAATTGACGATGCCACTGCACTTCATCATAGATTGGCGCAAGAGTTTTTGTTGAAGTCGATGCAGGTGCGAAATTTTCTAGGAAAATCCAAGTCAGCCTTGCGTCGGGTAAGATTAGCTAGCAGAAGGTTGAGTACGAGTAGATCCCTATTAGGTGTCCTTCGTGTAGCTGCTTTGGACATGATGATGCGTTGTGTCCAGTGGGACATGAGACGGGCCCTAAGTAGAGGCAGATTCATCGAGATGGAACTGGGAGAAAGAAGAGGATGTCCTAATCACGAGGGCATCAAGGCTTCTAACCTACTCGGTGGTGAGTCGAGCCTAATGACATCCAGTTCCATACCCACGTGAATGCTAATGGTCCAGATCCGATGAGTGTGGTTCCTGCATATGAGGAGGCTCGAGCAGGGGCAATTTGGGAGTCTCGAGTGTGGCGCCTCTCCCGAGTATCTCTGGTGCTCCTAGGAGCTATTTCAGCAGGATGAACGTCAACCGTATCTCTGGACACTTGGTTGTCCTGTCTGAAGAGGCTAAAACTAACGAGCTGGAGACAGAGGAGTCGACTCTGCTGCAGATCTTAATCAACAAGCATAAATGTCAGCTTGTTACGGTTAATCTTTCATGGAAAGCTAAGAAAAAATCTTTAAAATGAGCCAAACAAAGAGGCTAGTTTGAATAAGATGCTAGCGACACAACCTCCTCGTTCGCGTATCACTAAAAGGTATCATCGTAGGAGACTCAGAGTCGTAGGGGATGGTTTTTGGTGTTTCTATTTTGGAGTTTTGATTCTTGGGTTCTTACTTCTTACCTTGGCCCAGTCATAGGGCCTTGGTTAATTTGTGTAAGTGACATTCTTTTCTCACCTATACTATTTACCTTCATATATATATATATATATATATATATATATATATATATATATATATGTGTGTGTGTGTGTGTGTGTGTGTGTGTGTGCGCGCGCGCGTGTGTATATATGTCAATGACCCTCTAACCTAGTGGTTAGAGTAGATGCATGCGGCCCGGGTGGGTAGGTGTTCGACTCCCAACGGGATTATTTACCAATTCAATACACGCACACACACACAGTGGAAAAATATTGAAAATCGTGTATAATTACTGTTGAGAGGACATAGGTGTGACTCATCTACTTAACAAAAGAATCAAACTTACTTCCTATTGTCAAAGGAGTTATTGTCCTCCAAGAGGCGGTGAATGTCACTGCACCTCACAACTCCCATCAGGGTTTTATTTCTCTGATCAATAACTGGAACTCCATCCGTCTGTTCCTTCCACAAGATATGAAGGGTTTCTGATAGAGTTTGGTGCCCGTACACGTAAAAGACTCTACCAACCTTCTGAAACCTGAACAGAGTAAAGGAAATCATTAGATAGCCTTCTTTGAAATATCAGGTTTTTTACTTAGATTGTACTTAAAAGAACCCAGTGACCTTATCCTTTGGAAAGAAATAAACTGTCTAGGTTGATCATACAAAATACTGAAACTCTTTTACTTACCCAAATTCTTCGATGGTCTTGTCTGCAATTTGATCAAACCAATTTAGTCCACTGGATTGGAGAAGCAACTGCAGAACTGCATTCTGGGACAAGAGCAACCTCGTCAATTTTGAAGCATTCATATAAAAACTATTTTTCTTTGAGAAATCTAGTTACATAAAAATAAGTTATACAAAAATATACCTCTGTAATGAAACCAACAACCGAAGATTTTGATGACTTGACAACTGGTACAACTTTCAGTCTATGGTGTTTAGAGAAGAGCAGCAGTACATGAAAGAGTGAGTCATTTGAGTTAACAGGGAAGAAGGGCTCCCATAAAAATGATTTAGCCAGCTCCGCTATCTGGTTTTCAGAGTCGAGCAAATAAAGAAGAGGAGATTAGAACAAAGGCTCACAGAAAGTATAAATTTATTAGGAGAAAAGATACATTCAATCACTATTCAGTGTCATAGCTAATATTCCTAAAGAAGTGTGACCCTTGGTTGTACATAAATCCATAAACACCGAGAAATGTAAGTAAAGATAAAAATCCATATCTTCTTGATTTTACAAAGTCTTCGCGTATCTTTCTATTTAGTCTCCAATTCCTTTAAGTTATTGCAGAATACAACTTTGTGTCTGGAGAGCTTTAAACTAGAACAACTATAAACAGTTTCAGATTTAAAATAAGTTCCAAGATCGTGTATAACCCAACTTTCAAAAATAGTCCATCTTGGCTTGAGCACATAAGAAGTTGTGCACACTGACAGTTATATAGATGGCAACAACCATGAGCTTGAAAATTATCTATAAGAAAGATTACCAGCTTGAAAGATTCACGCAGATTATACCTTTGTTTGTGCACTTTGAGGATGTTGTTCTAGCATGGAGAGAAAACCACTCTTGTTAACTTTTGCATCAGTTCTTACTTTGTCAAATCCCTGGTGCAAAGAACAACAGAAGCACGAAGCATTTGCACACCATGGTTCAATACGTCTCTATGGAGTAGAAATCATGATGATCCAAAAACATACAAGAATAGAGGGGATACTTCAATTTACCTCTATGGACCACAAAACCATGCGGGAGAACTCAATGAAGCCGATATCTCTATCCACCGATTTCCCAAAAACAGGGTTCACATTATCAACTATCGGTGCACCACAGACGTTTTTATTGTACAGTAAACTGATGGCATCTCGGACATAGTCATCAGGTTTTATCTCGACTGCGAACAATTAATCCATATGGCACAATGAGTATGTCATCGTGTTACCATCATCACCAATATCTCATGGCAGAAAGCTTGATGCTCCATAAAAGGAAAGATGACAAGATTTGCTAAAAATCCCATATGGAATTACAAGCACTTCCTAGGCGGCCTAGTAGGCATATATTTATCTTTACTATTATAAAGAGAATTAAAAATGGCTCAAAATAAGCCGTCTAAGCCGTATATATATCCTCACATAATTGATAAAAAAAATTCTAAAACCCTTCTAACTAGACCGTATGTATATCCCTCAATTAAAAAAAAAAAAATTAAATCCTTATAAACTACCCGAACATATATCCAAAATCCAGGTGTCACAGTCGATTGTCAAGTATTCACCCAGTCCCCTGTAGGTTGGCTCTTTGAATCCTGAACTAATTAGGAGTTTGTATTTTTTTTTGGAAAGACTTATATTTTAAGCAACGGAAAGGCTAAATAGAGGCTATTCACCTATAAATAAGGTGGCATCTTCTTCAAGAGAACATATAGAATAATACATTTCAGAGGTTCGTTTCATCGGCCATTGCTAGCAATGTATTCTTTTCTAAGTAAACAAAATAAAAATAGAAGTGCATGAATGAATGAGTACCTGAGTGGTTTGGAATGATGGAGGGGATGGAGGAGATTGGTATGTGATCAAGGAAGGATTGAAGGGCAGATCCCGAGTCAATATTGTTGTAATGCCCATCATCATATTTTCCACCATCACCTGCCATGATCACTTTGTTCTCGACCACCAAACCATGCTCCCCATGGACATGGACATGGACATTGCCATGCTTCTCCTCCTCGGCCATTCTCTCAACCTGCTTCAAATCCATGCCTCCTCCTCTTCTCTCTGGAGGATGAATTTATTTGTTGATCTAAAGTCTAACTGTTAGTTAAAGAATCAGCGTAAATTGGGGGGGGGGGGGGGGGGTAAATCCGTTATTGGGTTAGGTCTCGAGCTCGGACTCGGATTCGGGTTAAAATATTTAAACCCGATCAAATTCGGGTTGGGCTCGGGTTCATATGTCAGAAGTCCAACCTGAGAAACATGGGTCGGACTTGGACTTCATATGTTGAACCCGAGGTCGAGTTGGGTTCGAGCCCGGGTTAGGCTTATGATTCAACTTGTTGAGCTCAAACCCGACCCAACCCGCACAAGTTGCACCCCTAGTTCTAAAGAATATAAGTAGCTTGAAAATGGTTCAAAATTGAAACGTCTAAGTTATTTCCATTATTTTTTTTAATTAACTAATTATTTAACTACCTAGTACGATTTATTTATAATTAAATAATTCTAACTCAAATGGTTAAGGTGGTAAACATTTTTCTTGGTTATCTGAGTTCAATTTCTAAGATATAACAGTATTTATAATAAATTTATATTTAAATTATTATTTTTAATAATTTCTTTACACGTGTGCAAAACGTGTGCATGTTACTAGTACACAATTAGTTAAGAAAGATGAAACAAGAATTTAGAAAACTGCCAATCACAGCTAGCTCTAATGGTTAAGTTGGGTGGGAGTCATCCGTCTCATCTATCCAAATTCGAGTATAGGTGGAAGCATATTATTTTCTCCATTTATATAAATAGTGTGTGAATTGTGTAAGTCCCGAACGTTGGATGAAAAATAATGGAATGCATATAGAGGCCTGACAAGGATGGTCATTAACAAAACATGCCATGTGCCAAGAGTTAAAAAAAATGAAAACCGACTAACCTATTTTTAGATATTTTTACCAAATTTTTTACAATCTTTTATATTTTTGCTTTTATTCCTATTTTTTAGTTTAATTATGATTAGTTTCTAAAGGTTTAAGTTAGATTTTGATCCTATAAATATAGTTATGTAAGAGACAATATATTATGTTGAATATTATTGATTTCTTATAATATTAAGTATATCTTTTGTTGATTCTCGTGTTTAAAAATTGGATATTTAGTACTCATTATCTTTGATCATTGGTTTTCAGCAATCGACATTTCCTTGTTACTTCAGGTGGTATCAGATCCTCAATGTGTCTAGAGGTATGATGGGAGACATTTCCTTGTTACTTCAGGTGGTATCAGATCCTCAATGTGTCTAGAGGTATGATGGGAACCAACAACGACAACTATCTTCCTAACGAAGTACGGAGGATGGAAGTCCTCTTTTCAGTGTTCTGCCTCATCAAAACCTTTCTATAGGGATTGAATCTACGCATCCAAGAAGTTAAGCGAGCGCTAGGCCTTCAAGAATCATCAAGGAGACCATTTCGAGATCCAAAAAAAAAAGTAATGGGTGAGCAACGCCTGCGACCTTCTAGGAGAGGGTAGCGTACCGACACAAGATAATCATCCAAGGAGGACTTGTGTGAATTCGCCTAATACAGGTAAGGAGTACAATGATCTCGTTTGGAGAGATCATGATGATGATCATAACAATGACATGCTTCCTGAACGAGGGTGCTACCGCAATTGGGACGACATCAGTCGACGCGTTCGCTATAGCGACTACATAAGGAACGACTATGTCAATTACAAATGAAATGACTCTCTCGGTGACTGTGCGTCTGTCACGACCCGCACCCGAAAATCGGCCATGAGCCGTGGGTACGTCCAGCCTACGCCGCAGAATCGGCGGTAGAACGCTGTAAAGGTCCGTTCTAGGTCAACCATATCTATCTATATCTCACTGAAAAATCCGGCATGACATCTCCAAAAGGAGGGCAAAACCACGCAATATATATATCAAAATAATCTTCTCCCGAAGGAGGGCAACCACGCAATATATATATGAATCTCAATCACAAAATCTAGGGGAAGAAATAAGCACGATATGATATAAACAAAGAAACAGAACCAAGAGAGCAAGACAATCCAAAATAATACAGTCCCAGACTACAAATAGCTACAATATCTCACAGAAGCACAAAAGAATAAGTACAGTCATCCAAAATACAAACCACTGGAAATAACCCAGAAAACCCACCTAGCTAACTAGGGTGCTATCGGCGTCTCCTCGGCGCACTCCTCCTCGATCTCAGGGTCACAACAGTCGTCAACACCAGGCCCGTAGAACGTAGGGCAATAGTCCTCAGGATCCTCTGGAAAAAATATGCCCAGTCAGGACTGGAGCGAAGTACATAACTCTGAAAGCAACTCCAAATGCATGGTAAGGTGTATATGACGAGCAATAGAAAAGTAATCAAGATGCACAGGAAATAAATATATGCTGGAGCACAATAAATAGCTGTAATATAAACTGGAGAACAATACAAGTAGTGGAAAAGTAACTGCAGGTGAGAAACATGAATACTAACTAAGTGCCTTGAGCACAAGTTCGTTATATGATCGGCTTAGGTTGCACATGAAGAACACTACGATAACTCCGTTATGCGTGAGTTGCATAACCGACATACACATGAATACTGTTTGGCTTTGATCATATAACCAACTCACTACTCCCCTCCCCCACTAATACCATTGGATCCAACCACAACACGCTACGTACATGATAATAGCTCGCGCACACGAAGGCGAGAGCACAAGAAGCACATGATAGCACATGATAATCAATACCCGAAGCACATGATGAAATACACGTGATAGAGTACCCGCTGAACACGGTAAGGGGGATAGCACCTCATGACGGGATCCACTAGTACCAGCTCGTGTAATAAAGTGTCAGAATCAAGTATTACAGTTCTAGAACAGGTGATATAAACGCTATCATGAAATGGAAACTATCAGAGGTAGGTACTCGCCTGATGTCCTGAGCAACTGATGAGGATCGAGATCCGGACCGGTGTCGCAAGGACCTAATACAAAAAACAAGGATTAAACAGGGTTCTAAGCATTTAAACTGATATAAAATAATTAAAAACAGGCTTCTAGGGCTATTCTAGGTCGAACGGGTCAAACCGGTGAAATTCGGGTCAAAAAGTCAACCTGGGGTCCAAAAAGTCAACTCTAGGTCAAAACTAGGTCAAACGTTGACTTTTACGGTCAACGGGGACAAATAGGTCAAAGCTAGGTCAAACTAGGGTGCCCCTGAAATTCTAGGTCAAACCGAGCTCATTAAGCCACTAAACTCACACACTCGCCTAATCGAGATACCGGGATACCCTCGGTATCCGATACCTCGCCCTAGGCCACGCACCCCGCCTAAACCCGCTAAAACCTATGCTAGCACGCGTAATTATATATATAAACATATAAAAATCACTTCCAAGCATTTCCTACGCTAATGCTCAAATACCCCGCTCGAAACTCAATACCTTGAATATCTCAAGGTATCGAGATACCTCGGTATCTCAAGGTATTGAGGTTTCGCCCTAAGGCCCTCTAACTAGCTATCTAGCTATTAATTATGCACCTAGTTATTAATCTAGGCTAGGTAATATAGATATCTACTATCTATTATATATATCTAAGTATGTATATACCTATATATATAGATATCCACACACATACCCAATTACCCATATATACCTTACCCAACTCAAAATGTATATATATATATACCTATCTAGATATCTATAGATATAGATATAACTATATGTATATAGATATCTATGCACTTAGGTAGATATATACCTAATACCTAGCTATCTATCTATCCATCTAACTGTTATCTATCTATCTATTAATCTACGAATCTACCTATCTATCAATTTCCTATCTATCTAGTATCTATCTAATCTATTTAACTACTTAGCTATCTATCTAATAAACTAACTATCTATCTATTAATTCTAACTATCTATCAATCCATAGATATATCTAACTATCTATGTATATAATCTATAATACTAACTAGCTATCTACCTATCTAACTATCTAACTAATTACCTAACCATCTATCTATTATATTATCTATCTAACTATCAACCTATTGATAGATACATCTATCTTGCACTCTACCTATTCCTAACCCTCACTAGTACTCTTGCTACTCGCACTAAACTAGGCCGCGCCGCGCTCGCTGCTAGCTGCTGCCCTCATAACTGCTGCTGCTGGCTGCTCCTACATGTGCTGCTGCTGCTGCTCCTTCTGGAGCTGCTGCTGCTGCTCTCTAGCAGCAAGCTGCTGCTGTTGCAGCTGAACTGCTGCTGCTGCAGTGCAGTTCCCAGGTTCTCCCCCTCCCTCCTACTCACAAACACACACACACACACACTCTTATACATATATATATATAACACTCTCTATATATATAATACACACACATATATATACATATATCACTAGATATATATATATATATACACACACTCTCAACTATATATATATACATACACCTATATATATATATACACATACACACACACAAGCACACTTACACATTTACATATATATATATACACATAGACATATACATATACAAGTACATAAATATAATTGCACACATATATATAAATATATATACATAAACACACATACATATATATAAATATATATATATATAGACACATATCAATACAAACACAACCACGCACACAACACTCAAACCACACGCCCTACTCACGCCCAACGACCCCGACACTCACCAATACCCTAAAATATATAAAATATAGCCCGAAAACTCTAGCACACACTCCCCGATACTAACCCAACGCGCGCACAAAGTCGAAACGAGGAAACCAAGTCGAAATGGCCGTTCGGTCATTTCGACGAACACGTGGTGCGCGGCTCGGAAAACCTCCTGAAACGCACACCAAACGAACTCGAAATCGGCCCAAAATTTATCCACGCGCTCTACACGATGTCTAGATCCTAGAAAATGTGCTCCCGCGTCGATTCTAGGTCCGTGGCGGAAACGCACACGCACTTAGAATCGGCGACGACGAAAAGCCCCAATTTCGCCCGAAACGCCCGTTTCTCCGCGACACGGCTTCCCGTGTCCGAACGGAGACACGCACTCACCCTCTAGACACCCGACAACGTCTACCTAGGTCCATCTAACCTAGGACATCACCCAAAATTGGGCCAAATTCGGATTCCACCCGAATTCGACACAAAACCTAATGTCAAAGTCTCTAAACTCACCCAAACTAGTTTCAACTTTCTCCTACGGGTAGGGTTAGGGTCTAGGAGGGTTCTACAACACTAATTACACTACACAAAAATAATTAGGAAGGAGAAAGTTAGGTTTTACCTCTTGGGAGTTGGAATCCCAAGGCCAAAGTCTCCGATCTACTCCAAATCACCTCCCTCAAGCTCCAAGCCACCAATTCTAGCTCTCACACTAGATCTAAGCTCCTCACACCTAGGTTAGAGAAAATGTAAGGTTAGGGTTAGCTTAAGGAAGAAGGAATGAAAGAAGAAAGAAGAAAATGGAAGAGGAAACTTACTTTGAAGAAGAAGGAAGAAGGAAGAAGAAGTGGAGAAGAAGAAATGAAGAAGAAGAAGTGGAGAATACAAAGCAAAGGGGAGGGGGCTGCTGGTTTTCTCACGGGTGGGGGGGGGGGGGGTAGGTAGGCCGGCCATGTAGAAATAAATAGGTACATAAGTCACCAAATTCCCAAAATGCCCCTATTCACTCGGTTTTGGGTCCCGGGTCTCCAAATGCACTCAAACTAGCTCCAAATCTCTCCAACTAACCTCCTAAAAATAAAATAATAAATCTAAGCCCCAAATAATTCTCACAAGGGTGTGGGCTGGGTCGGACATGGGTCCACTAGGGTCTGACATGGGTCCAGGCTAGCCAAAACCCTAAAACAATCAAAATAAAAATAAGACAAGCACTAATTAATTATAAATATAAATAATTAAATACAATACACTATTTATCAAATAAAAAAAAATATAACCCTATTTTCTAGAATTGGGTAGTGACAGCGTCGGATGTTGGTTTGACGATAATGACGATGCTTAACAACATGGCTGTCGTTGGGAGGAATCCTAGTTGGAAGATGCATTCCATAACGTAACAACGAAGATGTGCCAACCCCAGACACGAAGATTTTTGCAAAGGGACAACTTGTTCTAAACATGATGTACCATCAAAGATAGAAGATTCGGGATCGTAATTGATGACGACAACCAAGTAAATCTCATCAGTAGACAAGAGGGCAAAGTTGCAGGATTGGTGTTAGAGAAGCACCCGGACCTATACTCCATTTAAATGGATCAAAAAGCGACGAGTGTCAAAGTAACCAAGCATTACCGAGTTCCTTTCTCCACCGGCGTCTATCAAGACGAGATATACTACAACGTGATAGACGGACTCGACGTCTGTCATATATTGTAGGAAGGTTATGGAAGTCAGAGGAGGGCACGAAGCATGATATACGCAATAACACATATCAGGTGATGAATGATGGGATGAAGTACAGACTTCAGCCTTTAAGAAAGCTTACCATAATACTCATGAGTTCGCCGATTTGTCGAAGGTTACCACAATACTGCATGTGCCCGTGAGTGTAAACACCCGGATTTTTCAGAAATTAAACATAAATTTTGGGGAATTTTCTGTTATTTTTAAATAATTAAAATAATATTTTCTGGTATTAAATTAATTTTGAAATTTTATTAAATATTAAAATATTATAAAAATTATATTTTTGACTGTAAAATAAAATATTAGACATAGTGTAATTTTTCTGGAATTTATTGGACCCCAGAACTATTTTTAAAGATCCCAAACCATAGTTTTTAAACAAACCAACCTGAACCGAACCGAACCAAACCGGTTTAAAATTAAATAAACCAAACCAACCCAAACAGTAGCGGGTCGGATCTGAACCCGACCCGCCAACCCAAACCCGAACCCGACCCGGTTACTTACTGCTACAGTAACCGTAAAACCCCCCTGATTCCCTTGCCGGCGGTTACGACTCCGCCCAACCGCCGACGGACCCATCATCTCCCCCGCGGGCGTTCCGCCGCCTCGCCTCCCCACCGACCATCCGCCCCTTCCTCTTCACCTCCCCGCCAACGGTCGGTCGCCCCCTATAAAACCCGACCAACCCCCCCACATTCACCACAGCCACCACCACCCTCTCCACCCGATCCCGGCGATCCTCCGTCCTCCCCGACGAACCCTCGGCGACTTCTCCTCCAGCACCGTCGCAGCTACCCCGGCGACCCCCAGCAGCCACAGTGTCACTCCCCAGTCCCAAAATACCGAGGGACTAGACACATGGCAATGGCCAGCAGCACACACCGATGGACAAACCCAATTTAATGGATCCATCGGGGCATGCTTAAGCTGTAGTATAACAATAAGTAGGTCCAATGATAAATGTCAAGTATCTAGATCTCATCCAACAGAACAGTATAAGAACTAAATAGCAAACTGGAATAACTGCTGGAAGTCAAGTTACTGTCGAATATCCAGCAAGAAATAATACTGAGTCGGGTGGAGACAAATCCACTACCGATAAATGGAAAAACAGAGACAAGGAAATATAACTAAAACATGCTAGAAAATAACTAAGTATAAGCAGGGCCATCAACTGCAATCGTACCCTCGTCTGGTGTCGGTCCGTAAAGTTGCGGGTGCTCCTCGTCTGCTAAATCTGGAGAACAAAACCAGGTCCTCAGAGGGACGTAACAAGATACAAAAGAATACGAGCTAAAAGTACAGTAACTGAACATGCAAGATAGACAGGAAAGTAAACACAAGAAAGCAAACAAGACACGAGAAATCACTGCATCTAAGATGGTGGCGTACCGATGGTGCTATCAAACATGACTACTAACAATCGGGATAACCGCAACTCAATGGGAGATCACGGTCCTATAGAAAGTAGGCCAATGGGGACTCCCAATCTATAGTATAGCTCTTTCGCAGCCCTATGGGAGCTCAAGAATGAGGTAATCAAATGAACAAGTCTCTATCGTAGCACAATGGGTACTCACAGTCGAGAATCCTCAAGTGTAGTCAATGCCTAATAACGATCATCTGGGACGTAAAGAAACCAATCGGATCAACTCAAGGAAGCGTAGAGTAACCACATACCATCACCATATATCTAAGGAACAAATAGTGATCCGAGGTAAAGAGCAAATAATGTAAATGCACGTAAAACGAGAAAATAAGACTAGAGCAGCAGGAATAAATCAATATGAACAACGTATCAAGAAACTATATATGACAAGAAATAACAGCTGAAAAGGGAAGCATGCAAATAGTGTGCAAGAGTCTTGCACGACAATGTATAAATATGTCAAGAAAATAAGTAGCAAAACTGCAGGGTTTGGCAAGGTATACTTGCCTGGGATTTTGGCTCCAACTGTAGCCCTGTGTCAGTGGATCCTGCAGGTACTACTCCGGTTGCTGAAATAAACATTACTAATAGATTCAAAAAATATCAAATAGCTAGAAACGCCTGTCCTTAAGTCCAATTTGGACACAGGGGCAAAAATGATATTTTCGGGTCAAAGCGGGGTCCACATGTGAGCCACTTTACACCGAAAAGCGTGTCAGGGACAAAGGTCTCTAAATTCACCAAACTTAGTGTTAACAGGTCAGGAACGATGATACGAACCCAACGAAACTTTTAGAATTGGATTCCGATGAGCCGGTCACAAAATCGTCCGCCAAGTGGAGCCTGTGGGGCCCACGACACGCAATTTTGTCAACGTTATCAGAATCGTACCAAACTTAGCCCACAGGACCATCGTATTGCTACGAGTCCGATGGCGCAAGTTTTGTCTCGATCCGACGTGTGTATACAAAGTTACAGCAAGATTCAGAAAGGACGGATACGGAACGGTGTCCGCAAATACGCATTGATTCCGGTGTGCACGTACATCCGAATCGACTTCTGCGAAATCCCACACATCCGTATCAACGGCACGCACATATTGGTGAAGACCGCACGCTACCAAGTCGTCCCGTTTGGCGGAGCGTACTCAGTTCCAGGGTGAATCAGGGCGTTGTTTTTCCTATTTTTGGATTGCGGTTCGCAATCGCCACAGGACGCGATGCACCGAGCGGGTTGCACGGGCACCGAGAGGGTCACGCAGGGTCCGCGATGCAACTGACGGAAACGAAAACGGGTAAACGAGCAGGGAGATACGCGTACCTGAACAGGGCTCGAAAATAAAGTTTCTCATGTCCGACACGACGCGAAGGAGCTGTGTCCGAGTGTCGAGTCGGTGTCCTGGATGTGTCCTGATTAGGGCACAGAATCCCTGTGTCGTGTCCACGTCCATGGCGGCCCTAGGGTGCTGGAGACTGGCCGGGGCGGCTCACTGGAGGAGGGGCGGTGCTGCGGGCGGCTCTCGAACGGCCGGAGGGCGGCGTCGGGGCCGGCGGAGCGGAGAAGGAGGAAGAGGGAGAGGGCACGGGGGCGGCTTCGACCGGGAGGGAAGGGGCCGGCGACTGGGTACGAGTAGGGACCGGGCGGAGGGGCGCTGGGGCAGGGCCGGTTGCGGCGCCGGAGCTAGGGGGTGAGGAGGTGACCGGAGTTAGGGTTCCGGCGGGGCTGGGTTCTGGTTTGGGGGGTGAAAGAGGGAGGAAGGGAGAGATTTATAGGGGAGAGCTGCGGGGGGGAGGGCTGGCCGGGAGAGGCGGAGGAGAGGGGTGACGTGGGGCGAGGGTCGCGGGCGGGCTGACGCGGGCTCCGGGACGTGGCCGGGGCCGCCGGCGGGGGATGCGGAGGGTTGGATCGTGGGGGAGAAGGGTTCATGCGGGTCGGGCGGCGGGTTCGGGTCTGGCCGATAATGTATAAATATGTCAAGAAAATAGGTAGCAAAACTGCAGGGTTTGGCAAGGTATACTTGCCTGGGGTTCTGGCTCCAACTGTAGCCCTGTGTCAGTGGATCCTGCAGGTACTACTCCGGTTGCTGAAATAAATATTACCATTAGATTCAAAAAATATCAAATAGCTAAAAATGCCTGTCCTTAAGTCCAATTTGGACACATGGGCAAAAATAATATTTTCGGGTCAAAGCGGGGTCCACATGTGGGCCACTTTGCACCGAAAAGCGTATCAGGGACAAAGGTCTCCAAATTCACCAAACTTAGTGTCAACAGGTCAGGAACGATGATACGAACCCAATGAAACTTCCAGAATTGGATTCCGATGAGCCGGTCACAAAATCGCCCGTCAAGTGGAGCATGTGGGGCCCACGACACGCAATTTTGTCAACGTTCTCAGAATCGAACCAAACTTAGCCCACAGGACCAGCATATTGCTACGAGTCCGATGGCACAAGTTTCGTCTCGATCCGACGTGTGTACACAAAGTTACAGCAAGATTCAGAAAGGACGAATACGGGACGGTGTCCGCGAATACGCATTGATTTCGGTGTGCACGCACATCCGAATCGACTTCTGCGAAATTTTACACATCCGTATCAACGGTGCGCACGTATTGGTGAAGACCGCACACGACCAAGTCATCCCGTTTGGCGAGGCGTACTTAGTTCCGGGGTGAATCAGGGCGTTGTTTTTCCTGTTTTTGGATCGCGGTTCGCAATCGCCACAGGACGCGATACACCGAGCGGGTTGTACGGGCACCGAGAGGGTCACGCAGGGTCCGCGATGCAACTGACAGAAACGAAAACGGGTAAACGAGCAGGGAGATACGCGTACCTGAACAGGGCTCGAAAATAAAGTTTCTCGTGTCCGACACGACGCGAAGGAGCCGTGTCCGAGTGTCGAGTCGGTGTCCTGGATGTGTCCTGATTAGGGCACAGAATCCCTGTGTCATGTCCGCGTCCACGGCGGCCCTAGGGTGCTGGAGACTGGCCGGGGCGGCTCGCTGGAGGAGAGGCGGTGCTGCGGGCGGCTCTCGAACGGCCGGAGGGCGGCGTCGGGGCCGGCGGAGCGGAGAAGGAGGAAGAGGGAGAGGGCGCGGGGGCGGCTTCGACCGGGAGGGAAGGGGCCGGCGACTGGGTGCGAGTGGGGACCGGGCGGAGGGGCACTGGGGCAGGGCCGGTTGCGGCGCCGGAGCTAGGGGGTGAGGAGGTGACCGGAGTTAGGGTTCCGGCGGGGCTGGGTTCTGGTTTGGGGGGTGAAAGAGGGAGGAAGGGAGAGATTTATAGGGGAGAGCCACGGGGGGGCTGGCCGGGAGAGGCGGAGGAGAGGGGTGACGTGGGGCGAGGGCCGCGGGCGGGCTGACGTCGGCTCCGGCGACGTGGCCGGGGCCGCCGGCGGGGGATGCGGAGGGTTGGATCGTGGGGGAGAAGGGTTCGTGCGGGTCGGGCGGCGGGTTCGGGTCTGGCCGACCCGACCCGGTAGCTAGAGGGCTTCGGGCTGGGCCGATTGGGCTCGGGGTTTGGGGGTTTAATAAATAAATAAATAAATAAAAGTTTTTAGGTGTTATAAAATAGGTCCGGGACCCAATAAATTCTAGAAAAATTACCCTAAGTCCAGCTTTTTATTTTACACCCAAAATATTATTTTTCATAATATTTTAATAGTAATTAACAGCAAATAAAAATTATTTAATTACCAAGAGCCTAGGTTTTAATTACAGAAAAATCCCGAAAAATTCCAGAAAATTGTGAAAAGTCCAAATTAATAATTCCTAAAAATCAGGGGGCTTACACACAGCCTCCACAACGCCGCCGGCCGAGCACCGCCGTAGCCGCATCGCGCCTCCTCGCGAACGCATTATTCAGTCGATACCGACCCCCTGTTCAGGTAAGAATTTCTCTCCTCGTCGCCTCGTTTTTTGTTCTGTCTGCTGTGGCGCGTACCCTGCGTGACCCTCTCGAACCCCGTGCAACTCGTTCGGGGTATCGTGTCCTGTGTCGATCGCAAACTGTGACGCAAAATCAAAAAAATAAATCCCCATTTTTGAAAATCAGAAATTGTCCCGAACTCCCTAGTTCACGACCGTTTTGCGACCAACCTGTTAAATATTTTCAAAATTGGCTTAAACAGTAATTTAGACCACTTAACCAAGTTTTAAACTCTATTTTTAGTTTATTTTATTATGTTGTAGTTTGTAATTAATTCGAGGGTGAAAATGACCAAAATATTGGTTATTTAAAACCCTAATTTTCTCGGAACTGGGTGCGTCCCGCTAAACGAGACGACTTGGTCGATGTGCGAACTACACCAAAAGATGTGCACTGTCAATACGGACGTATGGGAATTCACGGATGTTGATTTGGATGTGTGTGCACAACGAAATCAACGCGTATCCGTCGACAACACCCCATATCGATCATGTTCTAAAACTCGTTGTAACTTCATGTACGCTCGTCGTATCGAAACAAAACTTATGCCATCAAACTTGTAACAATACGCTGGTCCTGTGACCCAAGTTTGATTCGATTCTGAGAATGTTGACAAAATTCCGTATTGTGGACCCCACGGCTCCATTTGACGGGCAATTTTGTGATCGGCTCATCGAAATCCAGTTCTGGACATTCCGTTGGGTTCGTATCGTCGTTATGGACTTGTAGACACTAAGTTTGACAAATTTGGAGAATATTGTCTTTGGCACATTTTTTGGTGCAAAGTGGGCCACATGTGGACCCCGCTTTGACCAGAAACTGTCACTTTTGTCCCTGTGTTCAAATTGGACTTATGGACATGCAATTCTAGCTATTTGATATCTTCTGAACATAATAATAATATTTATTTCAACATTCGGAGGAGTACTTGCAGATTTCGCTGATACCAGAGCAGCAGTTGGATACCAAACCCTAGGCAAGTGTACCTTGCCATACCTGCAGTAATTTGGTTCATATTATTCTCTTGAGCTATTTTCGTGATATATCTATTCAACCTAGGACCGTGTGATATTACTTAACGCCGAATAATATTCGAGTGTCAACGCCGTACGCGGAGTTGTGTAACGTCAACTAGAGATGGATATCGAAACCCTATACATTCTCGTGCTTGCATCATCAAGTACGTCATACCACAGGACACCTGACACTGTTCATGAGACAGAATCTTCCTTAGATATTCATGGTGATTCTGTATAGGCTACAGGATTCGTGACATAGACTTTATACATATGCATAGTTATCATATGACTTGCTGCATTAGATATGATCTTGCGTGACATGGACATAAGACGTTGTGGACATGAGACGTGTGATTACATTGGGTGGGAAGAGACACACAGGCTATAGGCTGATTTTATATATATATTTATTATTGTGAGGTCGTAGACTCTACATCAGATCTAGGCACATTACGTGATATTACTGCTACCGGCTCCCCGACACAGAGCTTGTAGTGGTCTCAGCCTGAGTATTAGTGATGCTCTCACTTGAATATCATATAGCTGGTTACATAGTTTACCCTATTGTTTTATTTATTATTGTACTGCATTTATTTTGTTTGAGTTATTTTGTACCTTACTATGTCCCCTGAGGACCTGGATCCGGATTATGTCCCCAGGTATAGCAGAGAAGTTCTATCCCGAAGTATACGGGGCAGGAGCAGGAGCAGACACTGGAGCTGAACCGATCCCCGAGGACGAGGTGATGGCCGAGTATTTCTCCTGAGTATCTGTTATCTATACTCAGTATTTGCTATTATTAGACTCTTTTGTTTTTGGTCTGTTGAACCATTGTATCAGACTTATTATCGGGTTGTTCCCCGATTTACTTTTTTGAGACTTGATGATGATTATATTTTATTTTGCTGATATTGATCATATTATTCTTCCATTGATGATATTAGATTGTGACATGTTAGTAGACCTTTATTATTGTTTTACAGTTTAAGTATACCTTGATGGGTCCATTAAATTGGGTTTGCCCATTAGAGTGTGTTGCTGGCCATTGCCACGTGGCTAGTCCCTCGGTGTTTTGGGACTGGGGCGTGACAGTGAGAGGAAGAGATTCTTCAAAAAAAAAATGGTGACGTAATGCGGAAAGACACTTGAAGATAGTTTTGTACCGGACGGAGAACAACATGACAATGAACAATTTAGCGGACCAAGTCTATGGAGTTAACGAGGAGATTCAGGAGCGAGTACATATGGCTAGTGTGAGATGGAGAAAGTTGCTACAAAAATTCATGTACCAACGACAAAGACGCAATGTTATCAATATTAGTGACTACATCATAACGTACTTTCAAAGGAGGTGTTATCAACTGAACAATATGGCGAGCTTCAAATAATGACATTTGTAGTGTCTCGAAAGCCATTGAATCTAAGTTATAGAATCTTCAAATTTTTGTTCCCCTCGCAAATCCTTGAACCAAATTGATAAAAAAAAATTATGGATCACTTTCTCACAATTCTGCTGTGTCTCGAAAGCAGGAAATTCTATAATCTTCTCATTTCTTATAAACATGTTTCACTTCTTGAAATTTTTATAGTGTTCCAAATAATTTTAATATATATAATTAACATTTCATACACCGTCTACAAACGGATCACGATACTTGTCACATCTTCTCCCTACGTACACATGGGGTAGTTATTCAACATATGTTGGAGATTTCTACAAAATGTAGTGTGTACCCTATATATATCTCTACTAATATAAGACGTCTTAAAAACTGTTCAAACTTGAGTCGTCTAAGCCGTTTATAAATATTTCATTATTTTTTTTTAAATTAATAGAGTATTTATCTACCTAATATGATTTACTTATAAGTAAATAATTCTAACTCAAGTGGTTAAGGTGGAAGGCATTTTTCTTGGTTATCAGAGTTCAATTTCTAGGAACGACAATATTTATAATATATTTATATTTAAATATATATTTTTCAACAAGTTGTTTATGCACGTGCAATGCACATGTATGTTACTAGTGAGTGTGTGTATGTGTGTGTGTATTTTTTTGAGATGTCCGACAATACGTGTGGAACTTTGTGCACGCTACGTTATATGCATGTGTGTGTATAAATATATATATATATATATATATATATATATATATATATATATATATATATATATATATATATATATATATATAACCTAAAGTCAAAAAAAAGGACTCTGAAAATTACAATAATCTATAATAAATACTAAATATAATAAAGAACCCAAGTAGAATAGATATGTTAATCGGTCCGAGCGGTCCAAAAACTGCTCTGAGCCCGGTCAACGGGCCAGCCCAACCCACCTATCTCTACGTATCGGGGTGGGTTCTATTTTCACCAACTTGGGCCTGTCCCAGCCCGACTCCCCAACCAGTCTAAGCCAGTTTTAGCAGCCAAAATTTGATCGACCCAACCCGACTCGATCGATGACCTGGTCAGGCCCGATCTACCTGATCCCCCCTTTATGAAACCCACCCCTTTAATTATAATGGTTGGGGGTGTTTTACCGTTTACCCTTATTAATTGTTACTTAAATGTTGTGGGGTATTTTGGTAAAATAAAACTATCGAATATTCATATTAGTCCTTTTGGGGTATTTTGGTACCAAAATATCCTCATTTTTAATCTTTTCTAAACAATAATACAGGATAGTTTGGTTATTTTGCTAAAAATGACTAAAATATTCATATAATAGCCATATTATAAGGATATTTGTGGTCGTTCGGCACTCAAAAATTTCTATAAATATGACTTAATTCATCTAAATTTATCACACACAAAATCTTCTCCCTCTTCTAATACTTGTAAGCAATCTCGTGTTCTATTCGGTGAAGTAGTTACTTTTTTGGAGATTGAAGTGCAAAAAAATTACAAGAGTCCAAAAATTCTGGAGGCTTCAACTTGATCGGCCACCACCAAGTTAAAACGAATCTACATCCTACTTTAGAGAAAATCAAGTTGAGATTAAGTAACTTTTTATAGTATATAATTAGTTAACTTTGAAATTGTAAATAGATTAGTTTTTAAGTTACAAATTTAAAATATATATAATATTGATCATAATGATGCTACTGGTTCCAACCAATAATATGAAAATATTTCAGAATATTGTTAAAATATTTATAATAATCTTGATAATAATTTATTTTGCTAATAACCATGTAGGAGATGAACAACCACCGATACAAATGTCTCCATAAAACAGAAATATTAATAGTAATTTTTCAACTAGACAAAGAACAATTTTATGGGAGTATTATATAATAAATTATAGTAAATTTTCAACTAGACAAAGAACAATTTTATGGGAGTATTATATAATAAATTATTTGTCACAAATTATGAGGAAAAGATAGTGCTAGATCCTACTAACCAAAAACCAGTACTTAAAGGTACATAATGTAATAAATTCAATAAGTCTTTAAATGGAGAAAAATGATGGCACGAAAACTTTGAAAAGACACTACGATAGTTGTTATGGTAAAGACCAGTTAATGCTGGATAAAGACAGGTAAGCACCGGTTCTCAATGATTTTCAATAGAAATATTTACTTATTCGGTTGTTCATAATAAAACCAACTTAATAAAATATATTATTTGTGATGAACAACCTTTCACATTTGATGAGAGTGAATTATATTATGATTATGAAAGTAGTTCAGTAAATCATTATTTTACTAAAGTTTCTAGATCTATTACTACAACATAAATTGTTAAATAATTGAAAAAGAAAAAGCAACTTTAAAACAAAATTTTGAAAATATTAGTAAATTTTTTTAACATCGGATATATGGCCTAGTAAACTTTTTTTTTGTTCGTACCATGACACATTATTTATAAGCAAAATAAATTTTATAAAAATTAAATCTTTGTATACGATCGTAGAAATTTTTGCATACTGGACCTGCAATCGGTGGAGACATGTTACAAGTTTTACGTGAATATGATATTCAATTATTTTTTTTTGATAATGCTAGTAACAATATTTCTTGTATCAATATTTTGATATATCAATATTTACCTATAATAGAAGGACGATTTTTTGATGTAAGATGTGCTTCTCATATTGTTAATTTAATTGTACAAGAATGCATTCAGTTTTTCAAACGAATTTAGAAAATATTAGAAAATTTCTAATTAGTTTGAACACTTCACAAAGTAAGAACAAGTGTTTAAAATATCATGTGCACAATATGTTTAAGATTTAGGAGATTTGTTAATGATGTACAACATAAATATAATTCTACCTATTTGATGTTGAAATAATGTATTGAATATAAAGATGTTATACACACTATGTTAATGTAAATCCAAGTGGTGATTACCAAATGTCTGATAATGATTGGTTAGTTGCTACTTCAGTTTTTAAATTTTTAGATTTTTTTATAATATTATATTCATTTTATCTGGAGTTAGTTATCCAACTTCTCCATTAGTTTTAACAGAGATCATTAATATTTCTTATTTTTCAAAATATAGAAATATTTCTCATTTTTATTATGTTATTTCTAAACTGGAAGTAAAAATTTATAATATTGGCATTAGATATCTTTTTTATATTATTTGAGTGTGGTTTTGTCCTCAATTTAAATTAGATAGTGTACTTATATTGTTAGATGATTTTCATAACAATATGAATGTTAACGTAAGTATAGTTTAAAAATAGAAATTAAATAATGTTTAGATACTCCAAGTAGTTTATATGAAGAAAAAAATTATATCGAATCTACATGAGCTGATGTTCAAGATAGTAGTAGTATCTCTAGTTTAATTTATAAATTATCTCATGTTATATGCAAAGAAAGAAACAAAAAACAATCTTCTCTCTCAACTCAAGAATTGTTCTTATATTTAAATTCCTATGATGAAGATGATGACTAATCTGGATCATATTTTTCAATTTTAGATTGATGGAAAGCATACAAAAACTTATCATATACTTTTTTCTCTGGTTCAAGATTGGGTTCATGTAGAAAAACTGACTCAATACTTACGAGATGAAAGTGATGACATCAATAAACTTGACCTTCAATATCTTACTACAGAAAAGGATACAAGAGCTGAAAAATGAAATGACAAAGTATTACAAAGTTAAATCTATTTCTATGAAAATTGAAGATTTGAAAATATCGAAGACCGTAACAAAGATTGTAAAAAAGCTCGATAAAGACTGAAGATCGAACATCAAATTGAAAATAAAATAGGCTATTATAACTTGATACCCTCAATTATACCAAATGTTCAACTTGATACCCTCAACTTTGATAGGCATCAACTTGATACCCTCCCTCATAACGGTGTTAACCGAACTAGAGAAGGACCAAAACACCATTCCCAAACCCCCTCTCTCTCTCTCTCCGGCAGCCCCCCATCTTTCTCCGGCGCCGGCCACCGGAGGGGGGCGGGGTCTTGCACAACGGAGTAACAGTAGCAGTCGCAGCCTCCGGCAGGGCGCACGCGGTGGCAGCGCACGGGGGCTACGCGGGGGGCGGCGCACGGCGGAGGCACGGGCGGTAAATGGAGGAGGAGGGGGTAGTGTAGCGGGGTAGGGAATGAGAGGGGACTGCAGTCGAGGGTGTCACGCCCCAGTCCCAAAATACCGAGGGACTAGCCACGTGGCAATGGCCAGCAACACAATTCCAATGGACAAACCCAATTTAATGGACCCGTTAGAGTGCACTTAAGCTGTAACAAATATAAAATCAAGTCTACACCATCTATCTCAGTATAATTCTAATCTCATCCACAAAAAGTAAACACAATTCAATATGACAGACTAGTCAAGTTAATAGATAAAAAGAAATAGTACATCATCAAGTCAACATAAGTTGTGTCTCGGAGAATAACCCGACAAAATAAGAAAAGAGAATAACGTCAATACATATGTCCATAAGTCCAGATATGAAATAACAATGAGCATAAATAACTGAGTATGAAACTGAATACTCAGGAGAAATCCTCCGGCACAACCTCGTCCTCTGGTGCTAGTACTGCTCCAACGTCAGCTCATGTCCCGTAAACCTCGGGGTAATCCTCCTCTGTTGTACCTGGAAATATAATCCGGATCCAGGTCCTCAAGGGACATAGCAAGGTAAAAGAAACACTCAAGCCAAATAAAATACAGTAAATATAAAATAGATCCTCAGGACAAGCTATGTAACTAGCTATGTGAAATATAAATGAGAGCATCACTAGTACTCAGGCTGAGACCACTACAGGCTCTGTGTTGGAGAGTCCATAGCAGCAACTAGTATCACGACTCCAGTATAAGTGCCAAAGCAAGTAGTATCATGTATTCCAGTAGTATATATATAATCAGCATGTAGCCTGTGTGTCTCTCCCCACCCAATATAACCTCATGTCTCATATCCACAACGTCTCATATCCACAACACACAATATCATGACCTCTAGCTAGTACAACGAGTCATAATGATAATCTCTATATATGTAAGTCTCATGTCACGAATCATGTAAGCCTATACAAAATTACCATGCATAACTCAGGAAAGATTCTGTCACATAAATAGTGTCAAGTGTCCTATGGTATGACGTACTTGGTAAAACAAGCACGTAAAAATAGGATCGTAGAATCAAATCTCTAAATAACGTTACACGACTTCGCGTACGACGTCGACACCTGAATCTTGTTCGAACGCTGTGCAATGTCTCATGGTCCTAGGTTGAATAGGTACATCACAGAAATATATAGAAAGAACACAAGCAAATAATGTAACAGGATCTCTGCATATTTGGCAAGGTACACTTGTCTGGGCTCTAAACTCCGTCAGTCGCTCCTGTAGAAGTAGAATCTCCAAGTACGCCTCCGGATGCTATAACAAACATCACCATTGTAAACCCCCTGATTTTTTTAAGATTTTTAAAACCGAATGTTCCGAAATTTTCTGGGATTTTTCGGGAATTTTTGCTAATTAAAATCAAGGTATTTTTAGCATTAAATAAAATTAAATAATTTTAAAATATATTAAAATATTATGAAAATAATATTTTTTGGTGTAAAATGAAAAACTGGACTTAGGGTAATTTTTCTGGAATTTATTGGGCCCCGGACCTATTTTTAATCACCTAAAAACTATTATTATTTAATTATTTAATTATTTAATTATTTAATTATTTATTTAATGAGTTATTTATTTTTTAAACCTAAAACCCAAACCCTGGCCCAACAGGCCCAAACCGAGCCCAACCCAGCCCACCTAACCCTACCGGCCCGTCGGGTCGGGTCGGGTCGGGTCGGGTCCGCCCGACCGAACCCGACCCGCCGCCCGGACCCGCTAGCACACCCCCTGACCCGTTCTCCCCCGCCCGCTCCGCTCGGCCCACGCCCCGCCACGACGCCCGCCTCCCCCGCTCGGCCCACGCCCCGCCACGACGCCCGCCTCCCCCGCTCGACCCCCGCTGCCCGATTCCCCCGTCGCCCGCTCGGCCATGCGCAGCGCCGCCCGCGCTTCCCGGCCGCCCCGCCGGATCCGCCAGCCACGCACCCCACGACGCCGGCGGCCCCGCTCCGCTCCGCCCGGCCACGTAGCCCCCGACCCCGCCTTCTCCGCCACGACTCCGCCTAGCCCGGCCGACCCCGCTCCCCTTCACCCTATATAAACCCCTTCCTTTCCCCCCCCCCCCCGTCGACCACCGCATCCCCCACCGCCGCCAGACTCCGGCCTCCCCCTTCAGGCCAGCGCCGCCGTGAGCCGCCCCAGCCCTCTCCTCCTTCCTCCTCCTTCCTCCCCTCCTCTTCTCCGGCAGCAGCAGCAGCAACGCCTCCTGCCGCCCGCCTCCGGCCGCCGTGCCCGCGCCGTCGCCTCCGCCCAGCCTCGCCGGCGCCGCCCCAGCCTCCTCCGGCCGGCCTCCCCCACCGCAGCGCCGCCCAGCTCCGGCAAACACCCCTAAACCCTAACCCTAGTTCTCTTGTGTCGGACACGTGTCGGACACGGATTCTTCGAATTTTTTGGACCCTGTTCAGGTACGCGTATCTCCCTGCTCGTTTACCCATTTTCGATTCCGTCTGTTGCATTGCGTAGCCTGCATGACCCCCTCGGTGTCCGTGCAAACCGTTCGGTGCATCGCGTCCTGTGGTGATCGCGAACCGCGATCCAAAAACAGAAAAACCAACGCCCTGTTTTACCCCGGAACCGAGTACGCCCCGCCAAACGGGACGACTTGGTCGCGTGTGGTCTTCACTGATACGTGCGCGTCGTTGATACGGACGTGTGGGATTTCGCAGAAGTCGATTCGGGTGTGCGTGCACACCGGAATCAACGCGTATCCGCGGACATCGTCCCGTATCCGCCCTTTCTGGAATGTGCCCTAACTTTGTGTACATACGTCGGATTGAAACGAAACTTATGCCATCGGACTCATAGCGATACGCTGGTCCTGTGACCCAAGTTTGGTTCGATTCTGAGAACGTTGACGAAATCGCGTGTCGTGGGCCCCACAGGCCCCACTCGACGGGCGATTTTGTGATCGGCTCATCGGAATCCAATTCTGGAAGTTTCATTGGTTCCGTATCATCGTTCCTGACCTGTTGACACTAAGTTTGGTGAATTTGAAGACCTTTGACCCTGACACGTTTTTCGGTGCAAAGCGGGCCCACATGTGGACCCCGTTTTGACCCGAAATTGTCATTTTTGTCCTTGTCTCCAAATTGGACTCAAGGACAGACGGTTTTAGCTGATTGATATTTTCTGGATCTAATGGTGATGTTTATTACAGCAACCGGAGTACTGCCTGCAAATCTCGCTGCTGCCAGAGCTACAATTGGAGCCGGAACACCAGGCAAGTGTACCTTGCCAACTTTGCAGTCTTGATACATATTTTCCTTGATTCATTTATATTGTTGTGCATGCTTGACCCAGGACCGAGTGACTTTACTTAGCGTCCGATTACTAGTCGGGTGCCAACCCCGTACGCGGAGTTGTGTAACGTCACATAGACATGGATACCAAGACCCGATATTTCTCGTACTTGTCTTATCAAGTACATCATAACCCAGGACACCTGACACTATTCATGAGACAGAGTCTTCCTGAGACATTCATGGTGATTCTGTATAGGATACAGGACTTGACAGAGATATTGTATTTAAAGATACTATATGACTTGTTGCATTAGCTATGATCCCGCTTGACATGGACATGAGACGTTATGGTCATGATATGCGTGGTTACATTGGGTGGGGAGAGACACACAGGCTACAGGTTGATTATATTATGTCGGCGTCGTAGTCTTCCATTGTGAGCTAGACAACCACATGATATCACTGCTACCGGCTCCCCGACACAAAGCTTGTAGTAGTTTCAGCCTGAGTTCTAGTGATGCTCTCAACTTGCATATCACTTAGCTGGTTACATAGTTTACCCTATTGTTTCATTTATTTCCTGCACTGCATGATTATGGCTTGAGCTTTCTTGTACCTTGCTATGTCCCCTGAGGACCTGGATCCGGATTATGTCCCCAGGTATAGCCGAAGAGATCCATCCAGAGATACACCGTACAGGAGCACTTCCAGGAGCTGTACCAGGACCTGAGGACGAGATCGCACCAGAGGACTTCTCCTGAGCATTGGCTGTATATAGTCAGTTATTTCTGTTTCTGTTTCTATTTCCAGTTCATTTATTTCCTGTCTATTTGCTTGATGTATCAGACTTGTTCTCGGATTGTTCACCGAGACACTTTTATTGAGATTGTTAGTTTATATTATTTGCATTTATTCTGGCATTTAATCTGTGATTATCTGTTGTGGATGAGATTAGAATAACCTGGAACTTGTAACATTTGGTCTATTTACTGTTAGACTACAGCTTAAGCATGCCCTGATGGATCCATTAAATTGGGTTGTCCATCGGTTCGTGCTGCTGGCCATTGCCACGTATCCAGTCCCTCGGCATTTTAGGACTGGGGCATGACAATCATTGCTCTCAGAAAACTTTAAATAACTAGGATTGACTATCCATAAGTCCAATTTGGACACAGGGACAGAATTGACAGTTTCTGGTCAAAGCAGAATCTACATGTGGCCCACTTCGCACCGAAAAATATGCCAAAGATAAAGTTCTCCAAATTAGTCAAACTTAGTGCCTACGAGTCCAGAACGATGATACGAAGCCAGCGGAACATCTAGAACTGGATTCCGATGAGCCGGTCACGAAATCGTCCGTCATATGGAACCTTGGGACCCGTAAAATGGTATTTCGTTAACATTCTCAGAATCGAACCAAACTTGGGTCACAAGTTCAGCGTAACACTGCGAATCCGATGGCGCAAGTTTTGTTGCGAAACAACAAGCACACATAAAATTATAACGAGTGTCATAATAGGTCGATACGGTACTTTTTGACGGATACGCGTTGATTCCGGTGTGCACGCACATCCAAATCAAATTTTATAAAATCCCACACATCCGCGTTGACGATACGCACCTTTCGGTGCAATTTGCACACGACGAAGTCGCCTCATTTAGCGGAATGCACCCCGTATCGAGAAAATTCGGGTTTAAGAAATTAAGTTTTTGACGAATTTCAACAGTAAATAAATCACAGCATACAACAAATTAAAATAAACTAATTGAAGAGATTAAAACTCGGTTATGTTGTCTAAATTACTATTCAAATAGAATTTTAGTATCGCGTGCCATTATGGAGATAACATGACTCAAACACGCGTACTTGAAACAGTTTTTGTTCCCAAAACTTGGTCATTTTTTCCTATTTTGAGTCACAATTTGCGATCGACACAGGACACGATAAGCTAAACTATTTACACAGGGTTCAAGGGAGTCATGTGGTCTTCACATAGGATTCGACGGATCACTGTTAGGTCTACTGTGCACGGAGAAACAGGGGAGAGAAGAAGGGTACCTCGTTGTTCGCTGTGCTGATCGTGACTGACGGAACGGCTGTTCGTGGCGGCGACGCGCAGCGGTCCGGCTGTCGTCGGTGGTCGACGATGGTCGATTGGACTGGTGGGGAGATGCTGGTGGTGATGGTCTCCTCTAGTCTATATATAGGGTGAAGGGGGGAGGTTACAGGGAGAGGAAATGAGGGGTTCGGCGGTTGACGAGGAGGGGAAGAAATGGGGACGCGAAGGGTTAAGGGAGTTACTGTAGCGGTCGAATTAGGGTCTGGGTTGGTTCGGGTGGCCGGGTTTAGGGTTTAGGTTATATATATATATATATATATATATATATATATATATATATAGCCATTAAAAATAGGTTGGAACCCCAAATAAATCCAGAAAAATTCTACAATACTCTAATATTAGTTGTACACTCAAAAATATAAATTTTGTGCAATATTTAAAATTAATTACATATACATAATTATCAATCCATGAATAAATATTTTCTAATTAGCTAAAATTTCTGAAAAATTCTCCCTTAATTTCAATAATTACATAATACCCATAATTAAATTTTAGAAACTAAAAACAGGGGGTTTACTGTCACGCCCCAATCTCCCGCAAGCTCAATAGTCCCTGCTGAACGTGAATCACCACGTTGCAGCTCTTCCGCAGGACAATCGTTCTCATCGGGACGTGATGCCGTACGAGCCTGGAGTTGCGCTCGTACAAGGCGATGTTGTCAAACACCAAAGTTATCATCAAAACGACCAAGTTTCAACGGAAGTCATATTGTGTACCAAGCACACATCAGAGTAATACGCAGCGAAGCTCTCGATAGGGTCCAAATGAAATGCCCTGAAGGCAATGCCACGAAGGCGATGCCACGAAGACGATAAAATACTCTTGCTCTTTCTCTAGCCCACAAAGGTACTTACAGTTCATACATCATGTCTCGTATATCCAAGCAGCGCCACTACGCCTGCGTACCTGAAATATTGCCCACAAACGTGGGTCAGTACACAGCCGTACTTGTGAACGGGGTAACTCACTCGTCTAAGCCGACACTAAGTAAATAGTGAATGCAAACAGTTATATGGTGATCTTTCTAGTTGAATCCTAGATTCATTTCATGGCATATGAATGACATGTTAAGGAAAGCTGTAAAGCAGTTTAAGCATGCAAGCATTCAACTCAAACCAATGGACAAGCAATTATATATGTATCCAACCCGAAGGAAACTAGCATGCAACCCGTCCTACTCAAGTCATCGCTTGCACGATAACAACCGAACCATCAGCCAAACCTCAATATCCATCCTCAACCAAAGTTTATATTCCGATCTCGAGTGCACACTCTTGCCGAGGCAAGGTGGCCGCGCCTACACGAAGCAACAAACCAACCAAAGTAAAGCAAACCAACTCTTATCTATATGAAGTCACTGGCTAAGCCATACAGGACATATCCAAGCATTTACGGCGCGCCCTATCAGCCCGGGTAGCAAGCCCCGCTGGAGGTCCCGCAATGCATCGTGACTAGCACGAATCAAATATTTCCCTCCGGATCGATACGGTTCCAGTGCCCCGGAAAGCCGTTTCGAGGAAATGCCAAAACTTGTGCACAAGTTGTCCGTGACATGCAAACACAAGTAGGTATGACGAGAGGATCGAACATTCTCGCCCCACCAAGCGATCCTAGACTCGTTCAACCAATATCCAACCAAAGCATCCATAACCATTCTTCCAACATATCCAACTAAGGATTCCAAAACCAAACCTCAACATATAGCCCAAGGCACCAAAATATCAAGTTATGCCCATAGGCACAATCTTAAGTTATTCCCATAGGCACAATGCCGCTTCTCAATACAGTGTTTCAAATTGGTGCAACACCCATGCTCAAAGCAATCTCATGGCACAATGCCCCAACAGTGGCACAATACCCTCGCCGATGCAGTTGTTCGGTTTTGAACCACAACTGCTCGCTTTGCAAGTCAAAGCGACCAAGTGATACTCGTGCACGGATGCACGCTCGCTCGCCCAAATTCCCGATATTCCCAATGCCTCAATGTATCATTCCAACTTGATGTATAATTCCAACCGTCCAAGCATAATCCCAATTATCCAACCAACTGCCTCAAATGTATGATCCAACTCTAGCTCCAATTATCCAACACGTAAATTATTTCAAGCCACAATCCTATCCAAGCCAACGACGTACACTCTATGCATGCCTCAGTGTAGTGATTCCCGAGTTTCAGCCCAAGTGTTCAAGCCTTTAGCGTGTTTTCCATATTATTAGGCATGAAGGAGTAGAGGAGAAGGGAAAGAGCCCACTCACAATGTTTGATCCCGTTAGGCATCATGTCATGCCGATCGGCCAATCCCTTGAACCCGTGGTCTGATGCAAGCGCGATCTACTCAACTGGTATGACCGTGCGAGCAGGTCGTGCTCTCCAAATCATCCGACCGATCGGACTAAGGGAGACGACATTATCGTTCCAATCCAGCTATCTCAGTACTGTTCTGAACGAACACCTGAATCCCATCGAACTCCGCTAGCCTTCTGCACATGAAACCAACTCAATCAATACTTCTTCCCAAAATCCAACAATTCAAATATAACCAGCATTTGTTTTATTCAATCCGACTCAGCGTAACGCACCGTGCGGTTGCGGGCGTTACATAATACCACTTAGAAATCAGGTTCGTCCACGAACCGTGCTGGTACTCATTCCTATCATATGCTGTTTGTCCAATTCCATAGATCTGCTCTATGCAACTCTCATATTCACGATCCTGACTCAGCATCTCGCTCTGCTGAATGCTCGTACAAATTCTCGAATTCCCACATCCTCCTTGCAGCTCAATACGAATTTCTCGTATCGCTTAGTTTTGGATTGTACACATATTTAAGGCATCCCTAAAATATATGCGTTTCAGCCGAGCTTTGCGATAGCGAATTTGGATAAGTTACAAGGGTATCTTTATGTCCGAGGCATGTATTAGCTTTACTCCAAATTAAACCAAATCCCGATTTCCATTTCAACATATTCGATTGAGCACTATTCTCAAATATGATGATTTCCCCACCGACTCAATCAGTTCGTGTTCCAACTCTATCAATCCAACTATTTCTGAATCTGCACTAGCAACATCTCCAAATATTATCTCGTGCACCGAACGATCATCAAGACTGATACTACCCCAGCTATGCGACTTACCCAAATATCAAACTTTTGCTTAGATCAGCTCAGTCCAACACCTTTTCCTGCCATCTCAATACCTCACTGGGTGAACATCTATATTGAGGTTCGTGTGATCCACGAAGATCTCGCCGCCACGGCAAAGGGATAGTGTCGCCACATCTTCAACGTGGACACACTCGCCACAATTCCTAGGTTGCGCATGGAATAGTTCTTCGCGCTGCTTCCACTGCCTCGAAGCATAGAATATCACATTTGCCTTCTGAACGAGCACGCTTCCCAGACTAAGTTCCGATGCACCTTGTAAATCTGAGGCAAATCTGTCCCTTCCAGTATTCGCAAGGATTTGATTCGAACGAGCCGTTGCTTTAACTTCACGAGCTAGTTTCACAGTCGTTAATTCATATGAATGTTATTCCCTTCCAGGGCACGATGAGGCAGAGGCGATGCCATCGATAAAAATTTGCGACTCTGAATCTCATCAGTTGACTAGGCTATTTCCACCATTGCTCCTATCTTTCGGCTGCATCTTCAGCTGAAGACTATCCCAAGGGTCTCTCTAATCCAACACTCAGTCAATAAGCCAAATCTCTAACACACAGCACTCACATCTGCCCTCGATGCATTCCTAAATGCGCCACCATAAGGGTCGTTCTATGGGTCTACCATATTCATCTCTGATTTGGCGAGCAAGTCGCTAGGGTCAGCTATCCCGAAGCTACGCTCGATAATTGTAAGTCATCACGATGGACAGTTACTATGAAACATGCTATATCTCATCTGTAAATCCGAGCCATCCCATCCGAGCGAACTTCCGAATTCGAGCATTTTATGCACTACCTTTGATGATCTGTCAACCAATGCCGCTTAACCACCTAGAGTCTTGCTATCTACCAGAGCCACAGTTCGAGAACTGCGCTCGTTGAAACCGTCTTCCATCAATCCGTCGTTCTGCCCTGAATCCATCAAATTTTTGAATTGCATATTCGATTCTCGCACTACCACTTGCAATGATTCTCGAAACTCGAGACTTGCTCAAATTTTTATCCGTTTGTCGCGTCCCACAATGCACATCCAACTTACTCGATCAGCACAGTGATTTGTTTCGACGTTGTTCCCATGTTTAGCTATCTATAAAGGTCTGTCCGCCACAATATTTGCCTTCCGTTGTTGCCATAATCCGTTCACGTCTTTTCGGAGAATCCGTCTACCATCGTTGCACCATCTTGCCCAAAATTCTACTTTCGCTAAACCTGAGTCGACTTCTCGAGCAGCAATATCCGAAATCCTTCAAGTTTGTGTGAATCTATCGTATTGCCCCTCCAAACCAAGATCGTGTTTCATTACCCAACCATCAGCTCAAATGTGTTGCCCAAAATCGTAGTCCGTGCTCGCTATTATTCGATTCACTAATCGCTTCGCTCAAACGTACCCCAACTGTTCGTTCCGATCTCGTCCATCTCTTAAGCCCAACGATACTTCCATTTGCACAAGTCTGTTCCTGAGTTCTCAAGTCTAATGTATCGAAGAATACCCAAGTCAAATTCTATTGCACTATATACCACTTGGAAATATAGTTGCCCTCGTGCTTACTCTGCGTCAACCAGCGTCTATCCCAAACCGACTATTTCGAGGTGATTTTGTCGAATTACAACTCAATACTCGCTTGCTTTATTTTTTATTCTTTCCAACTCAGACGATGTGCACCAACCAACTTGTATTCCCATTACTCGAGTCCGTTCAGGCAATTTCCATTGATGTCCAACCAAAATATTTTCAATGCCTTGCTCAATATATGGTATCCCATATACCACTCCGAATTAAGTCGCTACTCGCATTAGGATTTCTTTGCACTTATCCAAAATCCGTTCGAACCATCCCTTATGTGTGATCCTGCCTTTCCCAACTCAAGTCTAACACAAAACTCAGGCAATGCCTGAATTATCCAACTATTTCCATCAATCTCGTTATGCAACTTGTGCTATGTTCCTGTTCTCAATACTTCCAACTATTCCAAAACCGTCTGATACTTTCGCTACACGAGCAACCCGTGCAACGATCGTATTCCAAGTAATCCAACCCAATACCCAACTGTTCCACACATTTGCTGTACGAGCAACTCGTGCAACATTATCCTGATATTCCCAAGCCAAACCCAAACTTGCTCAACCAATGCTCTATGTGATATACCCAGCCAAAAATTCAAACTCCGTCCAACAATTCGCTACACGAGCAACTCGTGCAACGATCCATTCTCATCGAATGTTTCTACTCACAACATGCCACATAACCAAATCTCGTATGCCAACCAACTGATCCATTGAGGCAATCAGAAACTCCCCGAACGATAAGCCAACCCAACCTAACGACAGCTCTCAACTTGTTGCACAAATACAACAACGCCACCCAACTTGCTGCACGAATGCAACAACGCCTAACGAGGCTAAGCGATCTAACGAAAACCAACCAAAAGCAACACAATGAAGCACAACATGCAGCCACAACCAGCAATTTATAGACTTATTGCATGAAACATCCAATGCGGCACCGAGTAGAGTCAAGAGCTAGACGACACGCGGAAGCTATTTAGAGTTTGTGATGAAGCGAAGGACCAAGTCCGAGGAAATGAACGAGGCGCTTTGATACCAATTTGTCACGCCCCAATCTCCCGCAAGCTCAATAGTCCCTGCTGAACGTGAATCACCATGTTGCAGCTCTCCTGCAGGACAATCGTTCTCATCGGGACGTGATGCCGTACGAGCCTGGAGTTGCGCTCGTACAAGGCGATGTTGTCAAACACCAAAGTTATCATCGAAACGACCAAGTTACAGCGGAAGTCATATTGTGTACCAAGCACACATCAGAGTAATACGCAACGAAGCTCTCGATAGGGTCCAAATGAAATGCCCCGAAGGCAATGCCACGAAGGCGATGCCACGAAGACGATAAAATACTCTTGCTCTTTCTCTAGCCCATAAAGGTACTTACAGTTCATACATCATGTCTCGTATATCCAAGCAGTGCCACTACGCCTGCGTACCTGAAATATTGCCCATAAACGTGGGTCAGTACACAACCGTACTGGTGAGCGGGGTAACTCACTCGTCTAAGCCGACACTAAGTAAATAGTGAATGCAAACAGTTATATGGTGATCTTTCTAGTTGAATCCTAGATTCATTTCATGGCATATGAATGACATGTTAAGGAAAGCTGTAAAGCAGTTTAAGCATGCAAGCATTCAACTCAAACCAATCGACAAGCAATTATATATGATCCAACCCGAAGGAAACTAGCATGCAACCCGTCCTACTAAAGTCATCGCTTGCACGATAACAATCGAACCATCAGCCAAACCTCAATATCCATCCTCAACCAAAGTTTATATTCCGATCTCGAGTGCACACTCTTGCCGAGGCAAGGTGGCCGCGCCTACACGAAGCAACAAACCAACCAAAGTAAAGCAAACCAACTCTTATCTATATGAAGTCACTGGCTAAGCCATACAGGACATATCCAAGCATTTACGGCGCGCCCTATCAGCCCGGGTAGCAAGCCCCGCTGGAGGTCCCGCAATGCATCGTGACTAGCACGAATCAAATATTTCCCTCCGGATCGATACGGTTCCAGTGCCCCGAAAAGCCGTTTCGAGGAAATGCCAAAACTTGTGCACAAGTTGTCCGTGACATGCAAACACAAGTAGGTATGACGAGAGGATCGAACATTCTTGCCCCACCAAGCGATCCTAGACTCGTTCAACCGATATCCAACCAAAGCATCCATAACCATTCTTCCAACATATCCAACCAAGGATTCCAAAACCAAACCTCAACATATAGCCCAAGGCACCAAAATATCAAGTTATGCCCATAGGCACAATCTCAAGTTATTCCCATAGGCACAATGTCGCTTCTCAACACAGTGTTTCAAATTGGTGCAACACCCATGCTCAAAGCAATCCAATGACACAATGCCCCAACAGTGGCACAATACCCTCGCCGATGCAGTTGTTCGGTTTCGAACCACAACTGCTCGCTTTGCAAGTCAAAGCGACCAAGTGATACTCGTGCACGGATGCACGCTCGCTCGCCCAAATTCCCGATATTCCCAATGCCTCAATGTATCATTCCAACTTGATGTATAATTCCAACCGTCCAAGCATAATCCCAATTATCCAACCAACTGCCTCAAATGTATAATCCAACTCTAGCTCCAACTATCCAACGCGTAAATCATTTCAAGCCACAATCCTATCCAAGCCAACGACGTACACTCTATGCACGCCTCAGTGTAGTGATTCCCAAGTTTCAGCCCAAGTGTTCAAGCCTTTATCGTGTTTTCCATATTATTAGGCATGAAGAGTAGAGGAGAAGGAAAAGAGCCCACTCACAATGTTTGATCCCGTTAGGCATCATGTCCTGTCGATACGGCCAATCCCTTGAACCCGTGGTCCGATGCAAGCGCGATCTACTCAATTGGTATGACCGTGCGAGCAGGCCGTGCTCTCCAAATCATCCGACCGATTGGACTAAGGGAGACGGCGTTATCGTTCCAATCCAGCTATCTCAGTACTGTTCTGAACGAACACCTGAATCCCATCAAACTCCGCTAGCCTTCTGCACATGAAACCAACTCAATCAATACTTCTTCCCAAAATCCAACAATTCAAATGTAACCAGCATTTATTTTATTCAATCCGACTCAGCGTAACGCACCGTGCGGTTGCGGGCGTTACATTTACAGGGGGCGGCATGCGTCGGAGGCACGATCGAGCGCGGGCGGCGGGCGGGGGGGGGGGGGGGGGAGGCAGCGAACGACGACAGCGCGTAGAGGTGGAGGGGGTGGTGTGGCGGGGTGGGGAAGGGGTCAGGGGGCTACAGTCCGGGTCGGAGAGGGAGGGTCGTGCGCGGCGGAGGCACGCGGAGGAGGAGGGGGTGGTGTGGCTGAGTGGGGAAGAGGGGGGGGGGGGGGGTGGCGCAGTAGGTTGGGGGTGGAGGGGGGGGGGGGTGGGGGTGGGTTGGGATGGGAATGAGAAGGCAAATGTAGTTTAGAAATTAAATTTTTATTTTTATTTTTTTAATATTAAAAGTAACTGTTAGAGTGACGGAGGGTATTAATTTGAAAATATTAGTTGAAAATGGATATTAACTTAGTATCTATCAAAGTTAAGGGTATTAAGTTATAATTTAGCCAATAAAATATGTTTCACTCTTTAAGTTTTTCTAAATAAAAATGTTATATTAAATTTCTTATTTTCATTAATTATTTTAATAAAAATGTTATATTAAGAGTGCAGCTACAGCTAGTCCAACTCCCCCCCGCCCTCCCTCTGTTCTCTCTCTCTCTCTCTCTCTCTCTCATGGCTCACAACATCTCCATCACCTCCCTCCCCGGGCTCCGCCTCTTTAATTAGTAGGGAAAGAGCAACGGCACTCCTTCCTTCTTCGTCCTCCTCTTCTTCTCCTTTCCTCTCCTTCTTCTTCTTCTTCTTCTTCTTCTTCTTCTTCTTCCCGACGCCATTTCCGACCTCTCTCTTATAGCTCTCTCCACTCTCAAGAATCCCATAGAAGAGGAATCTAGCCTTGCTCGACGACTACGAACTCTAAGAGATCGAGTCCAGCAATTTTAACAACCCACATCATAGGAGCGGTCGGTGACACTTTCTCCCTACTTTCTAATGCTATAGATTGAAGTTTTATCCATTTTTTAAGACTACCCATGTTGTAAAGATTGGATTTTTATCCATTTTATATGCTATTTCAAGGCCATTAGGAAAGGAATTTGTTAGACTTGACTTGTGTTGGTGGTGGTAAAAATTGAATTTTGCATTCATTTAACATGCTTTAAGGGTTGCCCATGTGGTCTTTTATTATCAGGAGAGTGTCTCTCCTCTTTGATAGAATTCATTATATGCAGGCTAGTTATTTGAGCACTGGAGTTCATTTTCTCATTAGTTCATAGTCCAACTCAACAGTTCAATAATCTGGGAGGACAAACTCTTGGCAATTTTCTGGTTCAGATCAGAAGGGTTATCAATTTTTGTATTGGCTTCGGTATCCATCTCATCGGAATTATTTTTAGAACATGCAGTGTGAATGATAAGTACTTGGGAGTCTGCCCTTGTTGTACAATACATTCAGAGTTTTCATGGGATATGTTCTGTCAGTTGGGATCTTTATAATGATTATTGGATATTTTTTTGTTCACTATCTTGTTGAGTCGTTTCTTGACTACATGATGCTAATAAGTCTTTCATAACATTAAGGCTGTTTCTTGCAAAATTCATCACATGTTTCATTAAATATGATTTAATGAAACTAGTCCCAATTGCAAACGTTGTCAAAAGCGCCAGGTGCTAGTCGGACGGGTACCCGCCGCCTAGCGCCTAGTCCGCCTAGACCTAGGCAGTTCAATAAAAAAATAAAAATGTCAAAAAAAAAAATTATACTGAAAATTGCAGAAGATGTCCATAAAACTCCAAAATATACATAGTTGGACGTCGGGGGGACTAGGCAGGCGCCTAGGCGGCCATCGGACGGCACTAGGCGTCTAGCACCTAACTATTGCCTAGGCGGCCAAGCTGCTTTTTAGAATAGAAAATCAAGCATACAAACTCCAAATGCTAGGGAGGATATCTTTGTCCGCGAGTCGCAAGCTTGTTGCGGCTAGAAACTATCAAATGTGTGGACTGGGCACACGTCATCTTGAAGTATCATTCATCATCGGAGAGAAACGATCGTTAAGGAAGATTCAAATTAAGCATCTCACTAAACCCCATTCGTTGTTTCCGTGTTTGATGTAGCCCATCCCTATTCATCAAATGTTGATCCTTATCAAGCCATGTTCATTTCTTCAGTGTTTGATGTGGCACATCCCCATTCATCAAATCCCTTACATCATTGGCGTGGCATATTATGCTCCAATTCGTCACCCTCGGTTGACGTGATCTCTTCCCCCTTGCCGCTCTTCCTCAGTGTAAACTATATCCTAGTTCTTATAGTTTGACTCCATAATACACAATTTTTACAAACATCTTGACTAGTTGATTCATTAAATAATATGTTTGATTACTGACTTCCTCAAGTTGTTGAACTATAACAAACCAATTGTCAATCTCGAGGAGGGAGGCCGTAGAGAAGTTGATAGGAGTCGAGATGTGTCAGAATGATAGTGAAAATGCAATAAAGGCGACTGTGTAAATAATCGATAAGCGACAATGAGACTCCGGATATCACGGAAGGCATTTTTCATAGTGTTAATTGACAAGGGGTAGAAGGGTGTTGAGTTGGTGAGAGACCTCAACATCCGGGTGAGAAATGTGCTATTTAGACTAATGCATGTTGGTGTACTACAAGAGTAGGCGTTTTCACTTGAATTATTCATTAAGTGGGTTGAAGGAAGATGAATTGGCGGGGAACCATATCTTCTGGAGGTGGTGAATCGGTTGAAATCGCATCACAACAACAATAGGAGTGAGTTTGATGAATGGAGAAGGATCACATCAAAGACTAAGGGTTTGGGTTTGATTACTAGGACTGGGATGCATCGATCAAACACTGAAGCAGTGAAGGGGTTCACTCTGATGTCTTCTTGGTCTTCTCTTTACTCGTCTTTTCTCTCAAATGATTGACTCTTGGATGGTATGTCTTTCCGATGATGAAGGATACTTCAAGTGGTCGATGTGTGTCTAGTCTACGACTTTGATAGCTTCTAGTTGCGGCAAGCTAACGACTCGCCGGCAAAGTTATTAGTTAGCGTCGTGCTTGTGATTGTCTCCTTTGTAGTTGGGACTTGTTTCGCTACTATATTTAATGAAATGTGGGGTGATTTATTCCCAAAGTTAATAAAAAAAACTAATGTGTTGAATTCTGTGATGCTTGCATCAGTTCATATTAGTGCTATGACCCACACTTGCTTGATTTAATTTTCTTTTTGTAAGAACTGGAACTTCTCTGTGATGGAAACTGGAAGTGCTTGTCCATCAGTTGTGAAGCAACACTCTTTGGTTGGTTCCTAAGTTTTACATTCTTTAATACATGAAGTTGATACTTAAAGTTCAAAGGAAACAAAATCTTTAAGCTATAAGAGAAACCATGGTCATGGATCATAGTGTTGGACAATTACAAAACATGTCCAAAAAATCAGCATAGCTCAAAGGAGAATACTAAGATGGATGGGTGGAAATAGGTTGAAAGATATGGTAAGAAATGAGAGTAGTAATGGGAAATTGGAGGGACGCCAACTGATGATAATATACGAGAAAATTGTCTTTGATGGTTTTTGGACATGCAATGTAGACAGAGAGATGCACCAGTCAGCAATTTAACAATATTGGCTGGAGTAGTCAAAACCATAGAAAACTACTGAAGAAGACATTCAAACCCGCAAAATCCCTTGAAACCGTCGAAAACGATACTAATAGGAAGGATTCACCGATATTGCTTACCTTCCCAGTTAGGATATAATATTAGTCAGTGGAACTACTAGAGTGAGAGATAGGCCTTAAGGAACTTGGATTGAGGCTGTGACAAAGAATATGCCTTTTGTTGATATTACAGAGGACATGACCCTCAGCACCCTTAACAGAGCTGAATGAAAAAAGGGCATTCAAATAGTCACCCCCCTAAAGTTTGGAACCCTTAACAGAGCTGAATGAAAAAAAGGGCATTCAAATAGTCGGCCCCGAAAGTTTGGAATAAAGGTTGTTCTGTAAGCTCAAAGGAGAATACTAAGATGGATGGGTGGAAATAGGTTGAAAGATATGGTAAGAAATGAGAGTAGTAATGGGAAATTGGAGGGACGCCAACTGATGATAATATACGAGAAAATTGTCTTTGATGGTTTTTGGACATGCAATGTAGACAGAGAGATGCACCAGTCAGCAATTTAACATAAAGGTTGTTCTGTAAGCTCAAAGGAGAATACTAAGATGGATGGGTGGAAATAGGTTGAAAGATATGGTAAGAAATGAGAGTAGTAATGGGAAATTGGAGGGACGCCAACTGATGATAATATACGAGAAAATTGTCTTTGATGGTTTTTGGACATGCAATGTAGACAGAGAGATGCACCATTCAAATAGTAATGGGAAATTGGAGGGACGCCAACTGATGATAATATACGAGAAAATTGTCTTTGATGGTTTTTGGACATGCAATGTAGACAGAGAGATGCACCAGTCAGCAATTTAACAATATTGGCTGGAGTAGTCAAAACCATAGAAAACTACTGAAGAAGACATTCAAACCCGCAAAATCCCTTGAAACCGTCGAAAACGATACTAATAGGAAGGATTCACCGATATTGCTTACCTTCCCAGTTAGGATATAATATTAGTCAGTGGAACTACTAGAGTGAGAGATAGGCCTTAAGGAACTTGGATTGAGGCTGTGACAAAGAATATGCCTTTTGTTGATATTACAGAGGACATGACCCTCAGCACCCTTAACAGAGCTGAATGAAAAAAGGGCATTCAAATAGTCACCCCCCTAAAGTTTGGAACCCTTAACAGAGCTGAATGAAAAAAAAGGGCATTCAAATAGTCGGCCCCGAAAGTTTGGAATAAAGGTTGTTCTGTAAGCTTTGTCCTTAAAACAACCATTTTTTGGAGGAAGCCTGGTTTAGTTGTAATGCCGACTATCTACCATGTCCATTGGCTCAAAATCCTATAAAATAATTTATAAACTTTCATGTTTAATGTTTCACAAGTAACACAAAAGTATATCTACAGCTCTAAGCTACAATGCCTAATGCATGACATCATGTACAGGATATGCCGCTGTTTTGGGCAAGCCAAATGTGGGAAAGAGCACTCTTTCAAACCAAATGATAGGTTAGAAGCTTTCAATTGTAATAGATAAGCCTCAAACTACACGTCATAGAATTCTTGGCATTTGCTCATGGCAGAATATTAGGTGCTATGCGTCCAGTTCTTGGAAATTTATCTTTACCTAACCGATTCTCTTGATCTATGTAGTATCAATGCACATGACAATATGGTATATCGAGAATCTTTCAATGTTAGACATCTGAGTTATTGCTGGCTTAGTTTGCAGATGATATTATATGATACACCTGGCGTAATTGATAAGAAAAGGCACAAGTTAAGACTCATTGATGATGAAAAATGTCTGAACTGTTGCTATTAATGCAGACTATGTACTAGTTGTCGTGGATGCTTGTAACATGCCTCAGAAGATACTTCTTATATTGCTCATATATACTTGCATATAATATATATGTATACATATATGACATTGATGCACTATTTACTTGTTTATTTTTGTTCGCGTGAAAGTCATATTTATGTATATGTGTATGCATGTTTATACTTTATGTTTATGTATGTATAAGCAAATATACTTTATTTACCTTCTTGACCTTTTCTCTCAAGGTTCGAGGTATCGGTATCGATATTAGACCCTTCCTATGAGTATTGGGATCGACACTATCGACACTTTCGGATCGGAGTATCGGATTTTGGTATTGGAAAGCGAATACTTATTAATAAATTATTAAAGATCTAGAATTTTTTTTTATATTTAGGCATAATTATGACTTTCCCCAAAGTCTGCCTCTGCGCAGAATACGAGCATTTGAAGAATAAGTGTTCACTCCCTACGGTCGCCTCGGCTGACTGGTCCATTCCTCCCGGTGCCTCTCCTTTCTATGGGTATACAGTTAGACACCGAAGGAGGCGCTACCGAGACTATTGACTGATAGCATTGGGCTTAACAGCGCTAAGTATTTTTTTGTGTTGTTTCTTAGTAGTTTTGAAATTAAATGAAATAATAGTTATCCTTGCTGATTGGTTTACCTACGATAAATAAGTTTTCTTCGTTTACATGTTTTTACAATCTTACTATACTTCTACACATTTACTGATTGATCTTTTTCGTTCAATTTTCCCTGCCGAATCGACTGGAAAAGAGACCCCCCAACATCGGTATCGGTCATTATCGGTAGGATTCGGTATCGGATCAAGACATGTCAAACTGTATTGGTATCATTTAGGTTGATGAAGTATTTGAGGAAGGTGTCGCGCTCTGAAGGACAAGATCCCTGTTCTCTTAGTACTGAATAAGAAGGATCTAATCAAACCTGGGGAAATTGCAAAGAGACTAGAGGTAGAATTTCTTGAAGAATAATACAAATTGTTATTGGAAACTGGGGAGATTGCAGATGATTAATATCTGTACTGGTGACTCAAATTTAACTTGAACAGTTGAGCAACTTTGGCCTTTATCGGTGTCACAAGGTGTTACAGAAAGCATTTTGGAGTGGGTTTCTTTAACATTGAATTATTAATCTCCTTTAATTTATGTGTTTTATGTCACATTTTTTGTAGCGGTATGAGAAATTCACAGAAGTCAATGAGGTCATACCTATCAGTGCCAAGTATGGACAAGGTGTACACAATGTTAAGGATTGGATACTGTCAAAACTCCCTCATGGACCTGGTTATTACCCCAAGGTACATAAACTTCTATCCATGCATGCTTTTTGGTTCTGTGATCTAAGCACATTTTTTAGTTTTATTTATTTTTCTATATCATATACAAAATGGTACTTCTTGTTAAATATAGTGTTTCAACGTGATGTTAAATAGTCTTTCAACGTGATGTTGTTAAATAATAAATATACTGTTTCAACGTGAAACGACCGACTCTTTTTTGGGTTGGACTTTGACTCTCGAATCAGCCTTGGGCTGCAGACGGTACACTCCTATCTGCCAGAAGAGCTGACGTGATCCTCTTGAACCACCTGCACAAAGGAATCCACTGAGGTGGGGGATCCTAAATGGAAACCCCTCCGACGATTAAGTCAGAAGTGGAGGGTGATGGACTAAATATAATGGAAATTAGTCTAAATACTACCCCGTTTTGTGTGTCATGGAGCACTATTTATAAGCGTACCAAAATGACATACATGTAATTAAGTTGACTTTATTATCTACTTTGCCACTTTGGGCTTTAAGGATGGACTTTAGCCGAGGTTGTTTCACTCTTTAGGATTTAATAGTCACAAATAAATGATTTATGACGTCATCCTGATATCTTTCTGTATGGGCTGGTTGGGCTACTGGACCAAAAGGCCTGTGTAAATTGAGTTGAAAATTTCCATGTTCAACGGATATCTCCCATACTATTTACTTATTCTCGGTGAGGGTAGGCCGACAGAATGTGTCATGAGCAATTCTCAATTTTCTTGCTGGTATTCAAGGTTGTTATATCTCAATTGACATTTTTGTCTGAACTGTAGGGATCTTAAGATTTGTTATGCATCTCTGGATTGATCTTGTAGAAGATCTGGTCGTTTCGTATTCCGCAAAGGATCTTGTTTTTTAGGATTGCATGACGGTGATGGTGTCATCATGACGTCATCTTTTCTTAAACACTGTGCCAAGAAATCGATTTTTAATCACTCGGCGTGAACTCCCAAGTGACAATTGTCACTTATTTACCATTTTACCCTTTTGCTTTTTATAAATAGGAGTTAATGTAGACATAAAACATTTTTTCCCCTTTCTAGTTTCTACTTGTCAAAATATCCTGAAGTGTCTGACAGTTCTTGGTATCGGCTTATTTGCTTTGTTCTCATCTGTCTTCTCCGACGTTCGGAATGTCAGTTTCATATTTCCCTTTGATTTCTTTCGACTTCCGAAAAAGTAGATATGGATAGTTCTTTGACTCCCTATGACCGAGTTTATGATGCTATCACCCTGCCTCCAGTGCTACGCCGATGAATCCATCGGTCAAACGTGCCCTCGAAGTTGAAGGTCCTTCTTATCAAGATGATGATGGGTCTAGTGATGCTTCAACTGCACGGGAATCCTCTTCTTGTAACTCTGATATTCCTATCAATGTTGGTAATTTAACCCCTTCATGCTTCATTAATTAGGCCCCGGAGTATCAGATCGTCGAGATTGGATCCTCCATATCGATATTGTTGAGAATGGGAACAAATTGGAGTTACATTTTGTTTTAGATTTGAGATGATGACTTTTTCTGTTACTTCTGTATAAAATTGTACTTTTTGTGGTTGTTCTATGTAGTTTTGTAATCATAAAATTTCTTTTTTTTATTCACCTTTGTTTTTGACTTTTTATACATTTGTTCAAAGATCCTTTATTATCAACCAAAGATTATTTTTTTGTTCTCATGAGAATGGTTAGATTTGAACCTATTATCCTTTATTATCTAACAAAGATTTTTTTTTTTGTGTTAATGGGAATGGTTAGATCTCAACCCATGAAAAATAGCATATTTTTCTTATTTTTATAAAAAAATCAATTTGTTAAACCTTTTTTTTGTTCTCTTTTAAATTTTAAGAATCCATAACTTTGAATTTGCTAAACCTCTTTTTTTTCTTATCGTCTGTTCATGTGTTTAAATTTTTGAGATAATTATTTGATAAAGTTGTATTCTTTTTGTTGAAACAATTAATCATCTCCAGTTTTCTCTTCATTTGTTCATGTGTTTGAATTAAACATGTTTTAAAAGCCCATGAAATACAGATACTGAACTGGTTGCATTGCATGATAGAGTCTAATTCAGTATCTGTATTTCATGGGTTTTTAAAACATGAGCCAGCCAACATTATAGTCCAAAAATCTCTCCACAAACAAAATCATACACATATTACCACACCATTCAAATAAAGAAAAAAAATTGCTTCAATTATAAAAAGAAGAAGGAAATTTGCTTCAATTATAAAAAAACAATAGGGAAAGAGAGGAAAAGACCACAGAGTCTTGTGATGTAGTCAAGATACGACGCCATTGTTTCACATGATGATTAATTGTTTCAACAAAAAGAATACAACTTTATCAAATAATGATTTCCAAAATAATGATCTCAAAACACATAAACAGAGGAAGAGGTTTAGTAAATTCAAAGTTATGGATTCTTAAAATTTAAAAGAGAACAACAACAAAAAAGAAGCTTTAACAAATTGAGTTTTTTCATAAAAATAAGAAAAAAATGCCATCTTTCATGGGTTGAGATCTAACCATTCTCTTGAACACACACACAAAATAAAATCTTTGTCAGATAATAAAAGATAATATGTTCGGATCTAATCATTATCATGAGAACAAAAAAATAATCTTTGGATTATTTTTTTGGGTGATAACAAAGGTTCTTTGAACAAATGTATAAAAATCCAAAAAATAAGTGAATAAAAAAAGAAATTTTATGTTTACAAAACTACATAGAACAATAACAAATAAGTATAATTGTATACATATGTAATAGAAAAATTCATCCTCTCAAATTTAAAACAAATTGTACCTCCAATTTGTTCCCATTCTCGACGATATCGATATGGAAGATCCAATCTACCTCCTGCTTCTTCAGATTGCACACATTCTCGATGATCTGATACTCCGTGACCTAATTAATCCCATCACAAAAATCACTGAAAGAACGAAGTATGATCTAATTGAGGAAGAAAGAGAGAGAACCACTGACCTTATTGGAGGAGATCTAGGAGTCCTTGGCGCTTACCTGGCTATGATTTTGGTGAACAATTCTCTCGTAAACTTGACATCGGATGAAGGGGATGTCCTTTTCACAGACCTTGCATCGGATGAACGGGATGCCCTCTTGCGAGAGATGGAGTTAAGCTTCTTCTTTGGGTCAGCACCGGTGGAAGATATGGAGATGGAGAGGAAGAGGACGAATAAGAGAGCAGTGAGCAAAGAGACAGGTTTATCATAGTAGTTTTAGATTAGTTTGAATTACCAAATTACTTTTTTTACCCATAAATAATAACATTTATAGATAAAAAAACTGTTACAAAAAAATTAATGCTACCCCTAGTATTTGAATTATATATTAGTATAGATAAATATTTGTAGCCTCCACTTTTCCAAAATGTTTTTTTATTTAATTTTTATTGATTAGGATTAATTAGTTTATAATTAGTGATTAGTTAATTAATTCTAATTAATGTTTAGTTTAGGGTTAACCTATGTTTAGGTCATTGGAAGTGTTATGTTTATGTTAGGGATTAATCATGGATTAGGAAATATCTAGATAATTAGCATCCCACCTCTTCAAGATAAATATTCAATAGGCTTCCAAGAGAAGCTTTGACCCCCTCACACACCCCCACACCCTCCTAAAGTGGCCAGCCACTATAAGTCCCCCACCCTCTTCACTTCACTCCACTTCCCTTCATTCCCTCCTCCAAATCTTCTTTTCCAAATTTTCTCTTCCAAAAACCTTCCTCTCCACAGCCTTTCCACCAAAATACTTCCAAATGAGGAACCAAGCTTGAGGAACATAGGAGGCTAGCAAGGAGCACTACCAAGGAGGCTTGAGCACATTTCTTCTTCCTACACCATCCATTTAAGAGGTTGTTATTGGAAGCCCTTCCCAATAGGTATGATACTCTTCCCTCTAATAGAAATTCAATTTAGAACTCAATAGGAAACCCTTCTTAGTTAGGAATATGTTCTACAAGACTTTAAGTATTGTAAATCTAAAGTTTTCATGGTAGGGTAGTTGTCATGGGTTGCTAATAGTGTTATAACCACCTTTTGTTTGTGTAATTCTTCAAAAGAAACTTTTGTCTTTAATTAGTAATGAAAAATATCGTTATATTCAAAATAGATATTCTAAGAGTGTGTCAAAGAGATTCATGAAATGCATGGCTAATCAAAAAGCTCTTATAAGTATTTTTGTATCCTATATGTTTATGAAAAGTTAGTATTTTGAGGTGTTACATTAGAACTTGAGTTATATATATATATATATATATATATATATATATGTGTGTGTGTGTGTGTGTGTGTGTGTGTGTGTGTGTTATATAGTATATAGATAATTATACTCATAGTTATTTTTGTATTGTTATGTTGGTATCATGAGGTTGGGATTGGTATCCTAACTTGTGTGTTGGTATCATGAATACCAATGGGTATTTATAAGTATTTGTTTGTGTGTGTATGTTGATGGTATCATAGAGTGATACTTACATATCAAGGGTACCAATTGATATTGGTTTTAAGATGTATAAATATATATGTATGTATGTGTTTATTTATATATGTATATGCATGTGTGTGTGTGTGTTCATATATATATATATATATATATATATATATATATATATATATATATATATATATATATATATATAAATAGATATAAATATTGAGAGAGAGATACATGTGTGTGTGAGTTATATATATATATATATATATATATATATATATATATATATATATATATTAGTATGTGTGTGTGTGTGTGTGTATATATATATATATATATATATAGAGAGAGAGAGAGAGAGAGAGATGTATATAGAGCGAGAAGAGTGTATGTGAGTGTAAATATATATATATATATATGTGTGTGTGTGTGTGTGTGTGTGTGTGTGTGTTTATATATATTGAGAGAGAGAGAGAGAGAGAGAGAGAGAGAGAGAGAGAGAGAGAGAGATAAGTGTGTTAATAGGGGAGGGGAAGTGCAACAACAGAATGCAGGAAAGCAGCAGCAGCCACTGCAAGCAGCAGCAACAGGAGCAACAACAACAGATATAGCAACACCACCACCACCATCATTATCATCATCATAATCTTGCTCAAAAGAGTGAGATGTTAGTTGGAACGAGGGTTTTTAGTGAGTATTCAAGAGTGAAGTGTATTTGTGAGTTAGAAATACTAAAATTAGTATTGTGATAGGTAGTGTTTAGTGTAGGTATTAAATACCAAGGTATTGAAATACCAAAGTATTGAATTAGGAAACTAAAAGTGTTATATAAAGTATAATAAGTGTTATACCTACTATATATATATATATATATATATATATATGCTACTTTGAACTATATAAAACTATATTTTAGTATTGTAATACTTATTATATAGGTATCACAAGTAGGTAGTAATTGACCTAGAGACTCACTAACTAAATAAATAAAGTTAGATTTTGATTTCCATATTCCATATTGATATTGTAAACTCATATATAGATTATTTGGACTGCGATACAGACTCAATCTCGTATCACCATCTCAGGACGGTATACGAGTACATTCTCTGATTGTTTTCATTACTTGATAGTTTTAATACTTCGTGTTCTAGCTATGTCTTACTTACACGCTCGATACACGGATTGGTATTGTATGGATTCTCAGTTTGAATGATGATTCTCATGTTGCTCATGTTGTCAAGTTGGTCATGGTTATCGTGTTGAACAAGTTGTTATTCATATTCACGTATCTCGTGTCTACCTTGCGTAGTGATTTTTCATGTTTCTAGAATCATTGTATCTTGCCTTGAATCCATGAGTATTAGTCGGAGGAGGGAGAAATACTAAGTAGATGTGTGATCAAAGCCCGTCTTTCGTATTGATGTCATGTGAATAGCTAATCATGCAACTCACGTATGATTATGCTAGATCCTCTTTCATGTAAATAGCCATCGACGGATGTGCCAGATTACCTTAGCCGATCACATATTGAAAACAATATTTAAATTCACTTAGAGTGTTTACAGACTTCCTTTTTGTCATTCAAATACTTTGTTATCACATATTGTGGTGATTATCTACTTTATCACATGTTATCATACCAAAATTTAGATTTACCGTCTTTCAAGTATTGCATGTCTATTACAGTCTTATAGTCTCTACTATGTATATGTAACTGCTTTTATTGTATTGTACTTCGCTCAAATTCTGACTGGATGTTGATGTAAATAGGAAAAGATTATGAGGGCCAGTATTCCACCTACTATGGACCCCAAGAGGACCTTTTAGCAGAGCTTGATCCTGCCCTACCAGAGGATCAAAAGACCCTCGCAACGGAGATCCCGACTGTGACTACTTAGTTTTAGTATAGCTTATAGACTATATCTTTTGTCCAGAATGTCTCCGGTAGTCTACTGTCTTATGTTATACTTTTGGATCTAGACTTTTTGAAGTTGTTTGACTTAAAACTATGAAACTTGATATATATATATATATATATATATATATATATATATATATATGTTCGTATTGTTCTTCTGGTGTTATCTTTCTTAGAAAATGTGATCTGAATACTATGATTTATTTCATATATATTGCATGAATTATTGGATGTTTGTGAGTTAGTAGACAGTGTTCTACCGTCGACACTGCGACGTAGGCTTGACGTATCTACGTACTCGTGTCCGAATTATCGGGTGCAGGTCATGACAATATTTCTCTTAATTACTCAAAAATTGAGAAATTTCGAGGAGTGTGTTTACTTCGTGATTTGAACCTTATCTTCGTATGAAATATCTTTGGGGCTAATTTTAGACCCAGGCCTTGAAAATTAAAAAGTGATGGTTGACCTTTGTTCCAACCGGTGGTCTTTCTATTGATTTCCCCACATTTGTTCATCACTGGAAAGATAAGTTTTTCTGTGTTAACATAATATTTGGTGAGTTGTTTGATGAACTTCCAAAGCACTAGAGGCCTTTACCCCCAGCTCATTATACCCATCAACGTTTGACTAATAAGGAAAACAAATCATCAAGATTCTTTCAAAAGGAAAAGAAAATCATCAATATTCTTTCAAAATGGCCCTTAGTTAATCCATATGATTATATTTCAAATAAGAAATTGGCTGATCATGGCTTCGTTCCTGGAGCCAGTACTAATGTTACTGACATGCTTATTTTTGGGGGGTATAGACTAGATCCTATTCATATTTTTATATTGTCTTTAAGGAGTTTACATCGGCTTATCCATTCATGATTTCATTGTAGTAATGGCTCTACTTGGAGAGAAATTTTGGAGCGGGCAAAAGTCAAGAAAGAGAAGAAAAAGTAGCTTCAACTTCAAAAAACTGGTTCTTCTTCCAAGGAAGCCGACCTCCCTTCTCTACTAAAGATTGTAACTTCCTTTACTTTCTATTTCCCTGTAGTTTGCGTCTGCAGCACATATTCCATGTTTGTTTCCCTTCAGATGTGATTTTAATAGGGTACTTTATGCTTATATTTTCGCTGGTATAGGAAGGAAAGGCCTAAAGGTATTGGCAACTGCTGCAAGACTTGACATCGAAGATTTCCTTGCAGACGGCAGTCTGTCTCGAGGTTTTGAACTGATTCTTCACTACTATAAATATGCTTGTTTCCTTTTAGTACTATATTTTCTTGTTACTTCTTCAAATATATATAAGGGAACATACACCAAAAATGAATCCCTTAATTGGATGCCAGGACACATCCCAACTTTCAATTCAGTGCTTCACATCTGAACTGAAAGCTGAGGGCCTCTCGGCTTGCAATTACGGATCTTGGTTTCAGTTGATGTAGAATTTTTCAAGATATATATGGTTGGATCCAGAAAAACACTATTTTACTTAAACTGTGTTTGGTTTGTGGGATAGTGGGGAAATGAAAAGAAAAAGGAAATGAGAAAGAAGATAAAAGAAAAGGAACTTTTTTTGCCTTCTTTGGTTGCTAAGAATGTTTGAAAAGAAAGTAAAGAAAGTGGAGATGAAAATTGTGTGTGTGTCACTGTGTGTGTGAGAGAGGGATAGGTTGAGGGAGAAAATAGAATCCAACCATATTAGGAGGGAAATGATAAGGAAATTTTTGTTACTTGTTTTATCTCATTTTCCTTTTCCATTTCCATTTCCATTTTCTTTCCTAACCAAACAAGACATCTATATTTCTCTTTCAATAAAAAATTCTTTCATTTCTCTCCCTTTCCCTCAAACCCAACACAATCTTAATTGAACAGGTAGAAGTGAAAGTAAAAGAAAATTGGCGGCAGGATGAAGGCCTTCTGAAACTCTACGGTTACGGTGGCCAAATAAGAGTTCTTTGAAATGATTCGTTTCTACTGTGTAACAAACCTCAATTTTGTCATCTCAGGAATTTGCACACCGGCCAGTGAAGTATATCCTTTAACGAAAATTTGGGCACATTTCTTGTAAACAGATTCATTAGTGGCATTCAATTTTGCAACCATTTGTAGTGTTTCACAAGGTGTAATCAATTGAACTTTCTCAATTTCCCTAGCACAATAGTGTAGATCTGTATCTAATAACAGTTACACATTGCTGCCATGGTTGGTCAGGGCTTACTCTCAACACAGTTGGATAAGAATTTTCTGTGGCTGAGTCTAATTGTTCTCCATGAACTTATTCCGAGTTTCTTTTACTAGTTGGGTGTTAGCAAACCCAACTCTTAAATCGACTACTACACTACTCTTCTTCTTCTTCTTCTTCTTCTTCTTCTTCTTACTGAGAGTTGCCAAAGTGGACAACGTGGATAATCACCATCAACACAGTTATTTTCTAATTGTTTTCTGCCAACTATTTATTAATTGTTTTCTGCCAACTATTTATGTATTTTAAACTGTATAAACTAAAAAAATTGTTGTCATATACGATATACCTATTAGCGGACAACTTAAACATAAACTGCTATTTATGGATGCATGTAATTAACTACTTCAAACCCTTGATTATTAGAAAAATTAATGCGCAACTCTAATTCGGCTGCAGGCCTTATTGGCATTCCAAGTTGATCTCTTTCCTATCAAATACAATTGCATTTGCAGCACAAGGTATGTATCCATCATCTATTAGCATTTTTAATCAATAGCCGTGCATCTGTATCTGTTAAGAGTTTAAAATATAATGTTCCTATCAAATACAACTGCATTTGCAGCATAAGGTATGTATCCATCATCTATTAGCATTTTTAATCAATAGCCGTATCTGTTATGAGTTTAAAATATAATGTTGGTTCATTTCTATCGGCTAAGAGCTTTTGGAAATGTTGGTTAGGTAACAGTATCATTCGTCACAAAATTCAAACTAGAACCTAAACTGCAAGGAAGATATGTGGATCATTTTTGGTGATCGAGTTTGTTGAAAAGCTTAATGATCAACCATTGGAGATAACTACCCGGAATTGACCAAGAAACTGCCTTCAATCCACGAGGACAACTAGAATCCACAAAAATTGAGAGTAAAATCTATTTTCTAAGAAAATCTATATAAAAAAAAATAGTTCAACAGAATTCAGCCCAAATTAAACGATGACAAAATCTTCATCAGCACAACAATAATTCCTTTTTTCTGTTTTTAGGGATAGGCTGCTCTTCCAAATATCATCTCTGCGCCGTCAACTGGCTTTGGATGAGGTAGGTATGCAAAGCCAGCATCCGGATTCAGTAGCTCCCACCTGAGTAGAATATCTCAAAATTTAGCTCTGCATAAATTCTTGTTAAGGGCATTTCTGTTAGAAATTAAGTGAAGGATGTTCTAAAATTGGGAGCCAAAGACTTCAAACTTACAAATAAAGGACACATCATTTATCAAGTCAGAAGAAGGAAGTTGATCGAGGCATGCAGATGTCCTTGAGTAGATACATGCCTATGGAGGATAACGCTCTCGATGGTTGGTTGCAAGATACAATGGCTTACCACTGTATGTGTGCACTAGCAGTGCGATAGTGTAGGCAAACAACTCAGGATTTTTATCTTTGGTCAGAAGATGAAAGAACATAGGTAAGAGAGAGAGACCATTTGTGCATATTATCCCTTATAAGAAACACAATACATAGATATATGAAAAGATAACTGATGGACGATATCAATGATTAAGCTCTAGTGGGAGGTAGTCGTGGAAAATAACCCTTCAATGATTGGCGGAAGAAATTCAGTCGAAAACGAATTGGTAAGTTGTAGTCAGGAATAGCAACGGTCAAAAGAAGCAGTTTGAATTGCAAAACAATGACAATTGCAAGATCCGCATCCTCCACCCCCATAGAAGCCACAAGACATAGGCCTGGCTACCAAAATATCCATTGGGCTTCCTTGAATGTGAAGCAGGAACATAAATTATGTATCTTACCTGTACTTAAGGCATAAATGGTGTAGGAACATCATCACTTGAACCCTTGCAAAGTTGTTACCCGGGCAGTATCTCTGCCCACCTCCAAAAACAGAGTAGGTTCCAGGCTTCGCCGTAAAATTCTACACATATTATTGCTCGTATAAGATTTTGTCGCACATTATTCTAATTTAGACAAGTGTAACATATATGTGACTCTTTGTTTTAAAGGTTTAGGATAAACAAAATGATCATGCAACTTACTTCCCATCTGTCTGGGTTGAATAATAATGGGTCAGGAAAATATCGGGAGTCGATATGAATGGAGCGTATCCAGACGATGACCTTCCAGTTCTTGGGGAATTTGTAACCTGGACCAAGGTTTCAGAAAGGATAATTAACACTTGGTTCACAATCTTCGAGAATAAGGATGTGGTTGATGTAATCACCATTGATCACGACATTATCATTTATAACTCTTCTGAAGATAAAAGGCGAAACATTTCCCAGGCGGATTAGTTCCTCTGCTACACTTGTTGTATACTTCATTCCTTTGATATCTTCGGCCGTAAGAAGCTCATCTTTGGGCTTGTTCATCTGGATTGAGCGAGCTTCTTCCTGCAATATCACGGAAATTTCAGTCATTTGCAACTGATTTCAGGGAAATGTATTAACCCTTACCTTGAGTTTCTCGAGTATGTTTGGGTATTTAGCTAGATAGTATAGGGCCCACATCATGACGTCAGAGGTGGATTCATAACTTGCAAGCATCAATGAAACGATGTTCTCGACAACCTCCACTTCACCCAGTTTATTTCCATTTGAATCGGTAGAATCAATCAAGATTTGCATGAAATCGTGCTTTTGGATTCTATGAGCTCTTCTCTCCTTCACTTCGTCCATTAAAATTCTTGTCAGATTCTTCCTACACTGAACATTACAGAACAAGGTAACAGGTGATTCAATGTCATCCTCATCTTTCACAAGAAAAGGTGTATGTCTAAAGCTTGCTCATAAAGCAGCCAAGTCTTTGGCAATATCTTAGTGATTTGTGTACGGAAAGGGAAAAAATGTATGATGCACACGATTGTACTGTCAGTAGATTCACAAATTTTGGAGAATGTTGTAGTGGTGCGAAAGGTTATTTGAGCTGCTCTTCTGTAAGAGTACATTCGCAATGCGGTTGTCAAGGCAAACAACACATACCCATTTGTGTTATGAAATACTCACAAATACCAGACAATTTGAGTTGTACCTTGATAGCATGATGGAATGCTGTTCCTGGAATATTAATGGTCATGGCTCGTAGTCCAGCCATTAGTCCCCTATAGTCAGCTTCCATAGTGGTGAGAAGGGTCTTTGACTTGAAGCTCACAAGAACGTCACATATGTTGCGAAATGTCATCTGAAAGAGAACAAGCTAAATACCTGGGTATTCATAGAACATAATACTATCCTGCATTAGAAATACTAGAAATACCTACCGTTTTGGTCGCGTTATATGCAACTATCTTTCTTTTAGAGACCCATTCTTCAAGAGTGGAGATCAAGTAAGGTTGTGCAGAAGTTAGATGGAGAGCAAGGGCTTTTCGGTTGTTAAATGCTTCCATCAGGTGCTTCCTTAGCCTCTTGTGCACCAATCCTTCTACGACAGCCACTGATGAACTTCCCAGCAGCTGATTGGAAGGCCAACCTGTGCTGAACTTGCCGTCTTCGGTGCTGCTTTGGAGGACTTCCTTGTTCATCTCCGGAGAGCATGTGAGTATTGCTGGACTCCCAAATAAATGAGTCCTATATATACCTGTGTCCCCGTACCTTGAAAAAAAAGAAAGAAAACGGACAAAAATAGGAATGCATACATGCTATCAGTGCAACCGAGGTTTAAATCTTGTATGCTTATATAATTCTGAACTCATACAACTCTAAACCCCCGTCACGTACTTATTCTTAAGATCTCGTGTTTTCTGGGCGTTGCCCAACCTTACAATCGGCGCTGAAACAATATTCCTATGTTGGGTATAAATTTAAATTAATACATTTAACGATTGTTTTAACTATTTGTTTGATTGGTCAATTGAACTGAATAAATGGTTGCATACATAGTCACTTAAATGCCCCATTTATGGAAAACTCGTCAATCAATTAGACATTATGTTGCACATATACAAATAAGGACATGGTATGAACATTTCAAATAGGTGACATGTAGTCACCTATGTTGTATGTAGAGATGCACAATGAGCCAAACGAGCTCAACAAGGGGGTTTCAAGTTTGGCTTGGTTAAGAAAATAATGCAATTTAGCTCGGCTTGAGCTTGGTCAGTTAATGATACAGTATGACTCGACTTGGCTTGACCATGAATATCACAGTTCAAGCTTGGCTTGGCTAAGCTTGATAAGCTAAGCTCGAACTAAGCCTCATATTGTTTGTTTGCTTGAAACTTGTTTATCTTTAGCCTAAATGGAAAAAAAAAACTTGCATGATGTTTAACTAAAAAAATTACAAATCCGAGATAAATTTCAGATTAACATTACTTAAAAACTTAATGAGCGAGAGCCCAGACATTGGTGTAAAGGAAACTATGTACTAACCACTATGGCTGAGATTAATTTCACATCAACTTTTCAGGCTGGATTTGTAAAGGAAACTCTGTAATAAGCACTATGTTCATGAACGTGTCGAGCTCAGACATTAGTATAATGGAAATCGGCTTGTTGATCTTATCGGACATAAATCAGAGCTTGAGCTCATCTCGTTAAAGGCTGTTGAACGAGTTTGAAATGGCTTGTGGCGAGCCGAATATCAAGCTGCTTGCTCGTTGTGCAGCAGCCCTAGTTGTATGAATACAGATATAGATATGCAGTATATAGATACAGACACCATTTTCTTGTGTCCGTGTAACATAGGTTAGATATATGCATCTTATCTGTAAATGAGATCTTAATTTGTAAATCCAGCCATAATGTGATTATACTGTCAGGATTGCCACTACTTTCATTTCCCTTTCTAAGATATTACAAACCATATACATTTACCTTATCTTTCTTTTGGCTATGAAATCATCTGGTCTTCTCGAGTACTTGAAGCACCACAGGAAGTCGAGCATCTCTCCAAGTAGAGGCAAACCCATTGAGCCCGGCGGGAGCCTTGCCCCCCCGGCACTCACTCTGGACCTTCTGACGAATCTCCATTCGTTGAACCATATCGAGAAGCACGCAAAGAAGGACAAGGAAACTACGAAGGCGCCAATGTAGACTCCCACACATTGCAACTCCATTGTGCTCATCATCATACTCTTAGGAACCATCTTCCATTGTTGTGTTGGAGGAGAAGAATAAGAGAGAGATATTGATGCCAGAAAAATAATTAATGAGGAGGTTCATGCACTAAGTTATTTGGATAGAGGAGGAGATGAATAATGAGGTTCACTCACCATCATTGTGAAAGAAGATTGGTTGGAAGAATTGCATAACGCCAAGTTTTGCTCAGTTCACGCACCTTTCATGCATCAGTAAGTAAAGATATGTACACCATTACCATATAATTATTATTATGCACTGGTAGAATTATGTGTTGTACCATCTTACTACATATATTTTGGCATGAACATCATCGACACTTGAGTCCTCGCAATGTTGTTGCTCGGCTCGGGCAGTATCTCTGCCCACCTCCAAAAACAGAGTATATTGGTTGGTTTCAGGTTTCGCTGCAAAAAAATTCAGGACAATAAGGATTTTCTAGCACTGTTGCTTGCTTTCCACTTTTAATTAGGATACTATAATATGCATGTGTATATTGACTTGATCAATGCAGTGCAAACTTAACTCCCCCATCTCAGTTCTTGGGGAATTTGAGCACAAGGATATGTGTGATTTATATCGCTCGCTTACCATTGTTGATCACAACGTCATCTTCTAAAGATGAGAGGCAAAACGCGTTTCAGTTTCTCTGCTAACTATATACTTCATGAAGCTCACCATTCGACTTGTGCAGCAGGATTGATGGAGTTTCTTCCTGCCATGAGACCCTATAACTGTTAGGAAGTTAATTTGTTAGGAGGTTAATCTAGCTTATCTCCTACGTTAAGATATGGTGATTTGTAAATATTAGTTTTCATCTTATTTTTTGATTGTAGCATATATCCCTTAGCTGTTACATAATTAGTTATTTATGTACTTCTTGTATATATACAAGAGCAGCATATCAATAAAGATCATCTCTCTATCAATTAAGTCTTCTTTCATGGTATCAGAGCAGGATTAAAATCCTGACTCCATAGCAGCCACACTTTCCATTCTCGTGTAGCAGTTTCACCATGGCCGATGAAAATATCTCTTCTGCTTCAGACGCATCCAAGTCTGATCTCTTCAATCCCTATTTCACTCATTATTCAGATCATTCAGGTTTGGTTTTGATTTTCAAACTTTTGAATGGAGATAATTATTCAGCTTGGCGCAGAGATATGACATTAGTCTTGAATGCCAAAAATAAGCTAGGCTTTGTCATTGACACTATCAAAGCGCCTTCGGGAGAGACTGATCCTGTCAATTATGCTACTTGGTCACGCTGCAATGATATGGCCCATTCATGGATCGTCAATACTCTCAGCCTGAAAATTTCAGATAGTGTGATCTACTATACTACCGCTCATGAAGTTTGGGAAGATCTTCGTGATTGATTCTCTCAAAGCAACGCACCTCGCATCTTTGAAATAAAGCGAGAGATTTCTTATCATCGACAAGAACAACTCTCCGTCTCTGCCTATTATACCAAACTAAAGAGCTTGTGGGATGAGTAGGCTTCTTATACTGATACATCATCTTGTTCATGCGGAGTGCATCAGGATCAACAAAATCTGATGTAATTCCTAATGGGACTGAATGAGTCTTATAGTGCTACTCGTTGACTGATACTCTTGACGAAGCCTCTTCCTTCTGTCCGTCAAGCATATTCTTATGTATGTCAAAAAAAAAAACAAAGGCTTCTCAGTGTTACACACACTACCACATAATCAAATTCGAGCCTACTATGGCTGTAAGGAGTAATAAATCAAACCATCATTTTGGAGACGGAAGAACAGAACGATCAGATCGTCCTTATAACGGTCCACAAGATGGACGACATTTTTATCAAGACAAGCGTCGTTCAAGATCTTTCAAAGGGCGTCCTCAATGCATCTTTTGTGGAAACATGGGCCACTTTGTTGAAAAGTGTTCTCAACTACACGGGTATCCATCGGGCCATCCAAAAGCAAGATCCAACTCGAACCATTTCAAAAAATTTCCTGTAGCCAATCAAGTCTTCGAGCGATTGACCAAAGAAGAAGAAGGAAAATCTGTAGTAACTGGAATTTCTGAAATGCAACTCCAACAACTTTTGTCTCTCCTAAACAATAAAGCTGGAGGTTTTAATTCTCAAGCAAATGCGACAATGACCAAACCAGGTTTGTCTAAAAAAAAAAATCGTCGCTGGATTATTGACAGTGGTGTCACAGACCATATATCTTGAAAGTTATTCTTGCATGGAGATAAGAATTGTTCATTACCTCCGGTACTGTTACCTAGTGGAGAAAATGTCAATATTGTTGCAAAATGATCATTGCCTCTAAACTCTATATATTGTCTACATGATGTATTATTTGTGCCTACATTCAATGTTGATTTAATGTATGTTAGTCGCCTGACAATGTAATGTCCCGCTCCGCGTCGGCATTATGTATCAGGTGAGTGGGCAGAACTTCGTTCTCTGATTCTTGCACGCCTTAATAATAACCTGAGTTTTTGCTTGCAATATTTTCATAAGAGAATGATAGAACCTGCCTTGCATGTTAATGAATGAACTCACCTAGCTTGTCTTTGAAACGATAAGTCTGCTTAACGAAGAATCCTGAAATGCTTGTCTTAGAGTGCATGAACATGTTCACTATCGTCTATGCTTCGAGAGAACCATATTGTGCCTGAATGTGTTCAAGTGATAATTCGGATTGCCCCGCAACAACGATAACTGTTCTGATGGTTCGTCTCGTCTGCATACTAGAGTTTATTTGATAGTGTTCCATGCATTCGCATCGGTCGGACAATGGTTTTTGGTAGAGAGCTGAACTGCATGTGTCAATAGCCACCATGGGTCACAGCTGCCATTAGCATCAGATGAATGAGTCATTGGTATGATGTACAACCAGCTGCCGATCCTAAGATACTCGGGCCTGTATATAGCTAAGTCATTGTGTTGGCTTGGATAGATGGACTGCCCCTAAGATGTGCATTGTGTGTCTAGCTGTAAACCCCCTGATTTTTCAAAATTTTAAAAACTGGATTTTTCACAACTTTCTGGAATTTTCTGGGAATTTTCTGTAATTTAAAAACAGGATTTTAATTATTCAACGATTTTTAATTAATAATAAATGATATTAAAATATTATGAAAATAATATTTTTGGATGTAAAATGAAAAACTGGACTTAGGGCAATTTTTCTGGAATTTATTGGGCCCCGGACCTATTTTTAAAACACCAAAAATCTATTTATTTAATTATTTATTTATTTAATTAATTACTGTTTTAAATATTATTATTATTATTATTATTATTATTATTATTATTATTATTATTATTATTATTATTATTATTCCTAACCTAACCCAGCCCAGCCCAGCCCTCTGGACCCGACCCACCGGGCCCAGCCCGAACCCGGCCCAGACCCTGCCCAGCGGGTCGGGTCGGATCCGCCGCCGCCCGACCCGCAAACCCGTACCCGGCTCCCCCTCTCCTCCCTCAACCCGCTTCTCGCGCCGCTCCGCCCTGCGCGCCGCCCGCTCCGGCCGGCCAGCTCACCCCCCTGACCGCCTCGTCCTCCGCCTTCCCCGGCCCTCGACGCCTCTCTCTCCCCCTTATAAATTCCCGCTCCTCTCCCCTCCGGTCCCCCACCGTGCCACCCAGCTCCACCGCGCACCACCACCGGCTCCGCCACCGCCAGACCCCCTTCGCCAGTGCTCCGACGCTGCGCCGCCGTCCTCCTCCGCAGCCCAGCCCCTCTCTCTCTTCTCCTCCTTCCTCCTCCTCGCTCGACGAAGCAGCGGTGCCGCCTCCACCGCCCGCAGCGCCGACGACGGCCGCCGCCTCGCCGCACAGCAGCCGGCCAGCCGCTCCCCGCCTCAGCACCGCCTCAGCGCCGCCCTGAGCGCCGGCGAGGAACCCTGACCCTAACCCTAACTCGATTTCCTGTGTCCGACACGTGTCGGACACGATCAAGTTCGGGTTTTCGGGTCCCCTTCAGGTGCGTGTAACTTTCGCCTCGTAGCTCTGTTTTCGATTCCGCAAATTGCGTTGCGAAGCCTGTATGACCCTCTCGGTGCCCGGACAAACCGTTCGGGGCATCGCGTCCTGTGGTGATCGCACACCGCGATCCAAAAACAGGAAAAATCAGACCATGTTTCACCCCGGAACTGAGTACGCCCCGCCAAATGGGACGACTTGGTCGCGCGCGGTCTTCACAGATACGTGCTCATCGTCGATACGGACGTGTGGGATTTCGCAGAAGCTGATTCGGGTGTGCGTGCACACCGGGATCAACGCGTATCCGCGGACATCGCCCCGTATCCGTACTTTCTGGAACGCGCCCTAACTTCGTGCACACACGTCAGATCGAGACGAAACTTGCACCATCGGACTCGTAGTGATACGCTGGTCCTGTGGGTCAAGTTTGGTTCGATTCTGAGAACGTTGACGAAATCGCGTGTCGTGGGCCCCACAGGCCTCGCTCGACGGGCGATTTTGTGATCGGCTCATCGGAATCCAATTCTGGAAGTTCCGTTGGGTTCGTATCATCGTTCCTGACCTGTTGACACTAAGTTTGGTAAATTTGGAGACCTTTAACCCTGACACGTTTTTCGGTGCAAAGCGGGCCCACCTGTGGACCCCGTTTTGACCCGAAACTGCCGTTTCTGCCCTTGTCTCCAAATTGGACTCAAGGACAGACGTTTCTAGCTGATTGATATTTTCTGGATCTGATGGTGATGTTTATTTCAGCAACCGGAGTACCGCCTGCAAATCCAACCGAAGTCAAAGCCGCAGTCAGAGCCGGGACCACAGGCAAGTGTACTTCGCCAAAACTTGCAGTCTTGATAAATATTCCTTGGCTTATTTATACATCAGCAGGCAAGTGTACCTTGCCAAACCCTGCAGCTTGCTACTTATTTTTCTGGACTTAACTATGCATCAGTGGGCAAGTAAAGCTTGTCAATTCTCAGTAATTCTTGACATAGTAGTTTACTTGATTTCTTGTGGATTTAAATGTAAACTTGTTTTAACTGCTTAACCTAGGAAACGTGTGACGTACTTAGTGTCCGATCATAGTCGGGTGCCAACCCCGTACGCGGTGTTGGGTACGTCATTTAGAGATGGATATTCGATACCCTCACTCTTGGTACTTGTCCTATCAAGTACAACAAAACCCAGGACACTTGACACTATTCATGAGACAGAATCCTCTTGAGATATTCACGATGATTCTGTATAGGATACAGGTTATGACATGGACAGTTTGTTCCTAGATACTATATGACTGCTGCATTAGTTATGATCTTGCGTGTCATGGACATGAGACGTATGAATACATTGGGTGGGGAGAGACACACAGGCTATAGGCTGTTTTCATATATATATACTATTAGTGTGAGGTCATAGACTCTCCAGCAGAGCTAGACCCTTTACGTGTTATTACTGCTACCGGCTCCCCGACACAGAGCTTGTAGCGGTCTCAGCCTGAGTTCTAATGATGCTCTCAACTTGCATTTATCACTTAGCTGGTTACATAGTTTACCCTGCTGTTTCATTTAATTCTGCTGCACTGCTTATATTTTGGCTTGTATTATCTGTACCTTGTTATGTCCCCTGAGGACCTGGAATGGACTATGTCCCCAGGTATAGCTGAAGAGATCCATCCAGAGATATCCCGTACCAGAGCACTTCCAGGAGCTGTACCAGGACCTGAAGACGAGCTCGCACCAGAGGACTTCTCCTGAGCATTGGCCGTATGTAGTCATTTATTTCTCTTTCCAGTTCCTTTATTTCCTGTCTATTGGCATTGATGTATCAGACATATTCTCGGATTGTTTCCCGAGACATTTATTTGAGATTTGATAGTTATTTCTATTTGCATTACTCTGGCATTTAATCTGTGATTATCTGTTGTGGATGAGATTAGAATAATCTGTGACCTGTATCATTGGTTCTATTTACTGTTAGACTACAGCTTAAGCATGCCCTGATGGATCCATTAAATTGGGTTGTCCATCGGTGCGTGCTGCTGGCCATTGCCGCGTGTCCAGTCCCTCGGCATTTTGGGACTGGGGCGTGACACTAGCTATGCATTTGTCCCTGGAGTCCCACGAGACACGCTGCGCACACCCTGAAACAGAACATCGGCTTGTCTTGCTTGCTTATTCATATGAAACTATGTTTTCTAAAGATGTTTCCAAACAATATAATATGACTCTGCTAGCGAACTGCATGAAACGAACCTAGGTTAAACTAGAAAGACCACTAGTAATGTAATATTTTATAACATGATTACTTAGTGTTGGTTTTAGTGAATGCTTGCTTCTGTTCAGTTGTTTTATCTCACCAGTACTTATAAAAGTGCTGATCCACCAACAGTTTACTTGCTTGCAGGTACTGGATCGTCCGAGGGAGCGATAGGCGTGCCACAGTCCCTAAGACCCGGAATCCTGGTTTCGATTGTGCCCCGAGATGCTATCGTATAAGGGGGCATAATGTACGGAACGAATGCCTTTGCATAAGAGAACCCAAGTCCCTCGATTGTCCCGAATACTCAGTTGGCTAAATGCATTGCATTGCAACAATGTCCCTTTCCGCTGCTTACTCGATTGATGCGATGATAGCCAACAAATAACTTAAACGATAAGGCCTTGTGCGGGCGCAACCCCAGGCTCGCACGGAATTACGTCCCGATATATCCCTACGGGCCATCCCTTCCTCGCACCCGCGGGACAAGCGCGGTGATTCTCGTCCGGTTCAGCCCGGCGGGGGCGAGGCGGTGGTCCGGCTATCCGGGCGGCCCCTCGGGGATCGGGGCGTGACAGAATGGTATCAGAGCGAAATCGATCTTCTGGCCCAAATCCGTTGCTATGACTCTGAGTTATTATCGATATGGTATTGCAATAGAGCGTTCTATACAATAAGTTCATAGATATTCTCAAAGTGCAAATATTTTCTGAACTTGAATTGCTTAATTGTTTCGATTGAGTACGGCGAGGGATGGCACTATCGCTGCTCGAAATATCGAGAAGTTTATCCTTGAAGTTTCGAGGACGAAACTTTTTGTTGGTTGGTAAGTATGTAATGCCCCGCTCCGCGTCGGCATTATGTATCAGGTGAGTGGGCATAACTTCGTTCTCTGATTCTTGTATGCCTTAATAATAACCTGAGTTTTTGCTTGCAATATTTTCATAAGAGAATGATAGAACCTACCTTGCATGTTAATGAACGAACTCACCTAGCTTGTCTTTAAAACGATAAGTCTGCTTAACGAAGAATCCTGAAATGCTTGTCTTAGAGTGCATGAACATGTTCACTATCGTCTATGCTTTGAGAGAACCATATTGTGCCTGAATGTGTTCAAGTGATAAGTCGGATTGCCCCGCAATAACGATAACTGTTCTGATGGTTCGTCTCGTCTGCATACTAGAGTTTATTTGATAGTGTTTCATGCATTCGCATCGGTCGGATAATGACTTTTGGTGGAGAGCTGAACTGCATGCGTCAATAGCCACCATGGGTCATGGTTGCCATTAGCATCAGATGAATGAGTCATTGGTATGCTGTACAACCAGCTGTCGATCCTGAGATACTCGGGGACCGCCCTGCATATAGCTAAGTCATTGTGTTGGCTTGGATAGATGGATTGCCCCTAAGATGTGCATTGTGTGTCTAGCTATGCATTTGTCCCTGGAGTCCCACGAGACACGCTGCGCACACCCTGAAACAGAACATCGGCTTGTCTTGCTTGCTTATTCATATGAAACTTTATTTTCTAAAGATGTTTCCAAACAATGTAATATGACTCTGCTAGCGAACTGCATGAAACGAACATAGGTAAAACTAGAAAGATCACTAGTAATGTAATATTTTATAACATGATTACTTAGTATTGGTTTTAGTGAATGCTTGCTTCTGTTCAGTTGTTTTATCTCACCAGTACTTATAAAAGTGCTGATCCACCAACAGTTTACTTGCTTGCAGGTACTGGATCGTCCGAGGGAGCGATAGGCGTGCCACAGTCCCTAAGACCCGGAATCCTGGTTTCGATTGTGCCCCGAGATGCTATCGTATAAGGGGGCATAATGTATGGAACGAATGCCTTTGCATAAGAGAATCCAAGTCCCTCGATTGTCCCGAATAGTCAGTTGGCTAAATGCATTGCATTGCAACAATGTCCCTTTCCACTGCTTACTCGATTGATGCGATGATAGCCAACAAATAACTTAAACGATAAGGCCTTGTGTGGACGCAACTCCAGGCTCGCACGGCATCACGTCCCGATATATCCCTACGGGCCATCCCTTCCTCGCACCCGTGAGACAAGCGCGGTGATTCGCGTCCGGTTCGGCCTGGCGGTGGTCCGGCTATCCGGGCGGCCCCTCGGGGATCGGGGCGTGACAGACAAGAGGCCTGAACTGTTCAGTAACATTTTTTTCTTATTAGTGTGTTTTGCATGATCTGGCTATGAGGAGGATGATTGGTTTGGGTAAGCAACGTGATAGACTATACTACTTGGTGGCATTGGCGACGAAGAAAAACGTAACCAAACCTCCTACATTTTCAAAATGCCAACAAACTTGCAATCTCACCACCTCATCTACCGATCTCTGGCATAGTCGTTTAGGACATGTTTTCCATTCTCGTTTAGGTTTTATTGCCAAGAATTTTCTAAATTTTTCAGTTCAGTCTAATAATGCTTGCTCTATATACCCTTTGGTTAAGCAATGTCGTTTACCTTTTTGTACTAGTACAATTTTATCTGAAAAATTATTTGATCTTATTCATTGTGATATTCGTTATAAACATCCTTCTCTTTCTTGTGCGTATTATTTTCTTACTATTGTTGATGATTACACACGCTTCACTTGGATATTTTTGATGACCAAAATGAAGCACAATCTCTTTTAAAGCGTTTCTTTAGTTACGTTTTCACTCAATTTACCATTCACATTAAAACCTTTCGAAGTGACAATGGAGGAGAATTTCTTTCACTCCAATCCTTCTTCAAAGATAATGGTGTCATTTTTCAGCATTCTTGTGTTTATATGCCCTAACAGAATGGGGTTGTGGAACGTAAACACCGCCACATTCTACAAGTAGCACGAGCTTTAAAATTTTATGCTCACCTCCCTACTCAATTTTGGAGAGAATGTGCACTCACCGATGTGCATATTATCAATATATTACCTTCATCCGTTCTCTCTTTCAAAATTCCATTTGAATGCCTTTACTTAAAACCATCTTCTTTTTCGCATCTTCGTGTGTTGGGTTGCTTAGCTTTTGCTACCAATGTCCATATTTCTCATAAATTTGATCATCGTGCTATGACATGTGTTTTCATCAGCTATCCTATTGGTCAAAAGGCTTACAAATTATTTGATCTATCCACAAATTTTTTTTCTTACCAGCAGAGATATAGTTTTTCATGAAAATATTTTTCCTTATGCTCTTGTCAAGTATATTCATGTTCTCCCTCCTTTGGCCCACTCTACAGGTCCAATCCCTTATCCAATCCATGACCCAAATCTAGCCATTCAACCTAATCATATTTTATCTCCAACTACTCCAGATCCATCCCCCTCACCACCAACGCCATCATCACCAGCGTCATCATCTTCGACCCCTCCATCCGACCTACCATCATCACCAGAGCCATCATATTTGCTCGAACCACCAGTTCTCTCACCTGACCATAATGCTACCTTACCCAACCCATCTGTATTCTCGTCTGAATCATCAGTGCCCCCACCCGAACCTCCTCTTCGTCGCTCCAGCCGCTCCACCGGTCCACCGGTAAGGTTCCAAGATTATGTATGCTCTCACATCACACATCCTACCTCCGACCAATCATCTTCCTTGATTCCAGGTCCTAATAAAAGCACTCGCTATCCACTGGCCAATTATGTATCCTATCACCGATACAAGGCTGCTCATCAATCTTTCATCGCTCAGATCAGTCAAGCCACAAAACCCCGTTCTTATTCGGAAGCCGTCGTTCATCCTAAATGGCAAGAGGCAATGCAATCTGAATTACAGGCTCTCCAAGCCGATGGCACCTGAACTCTCACATCTCTTCCGGCAGGCAAGACGTCGATAGATTGTCGTTGGGTTTATAAGATCAAGCACCGTTCTGATGGCTCAATCGAGAGATACAAAGCACGATTAGTGGCAAATGGATTCACACAATTGGAGGGTGTTGATTATCATGATACATTTTCTCCTACTGCCAAAATTATTTTTGTTCGTTGTTTACTTGCCTTGGCCGCAGCTCGTGGATGGTCGCTTCACCAATTGGATATCAATAACGCCTTCCTACACGGTGACTTACATGAAGAAATTTACATGTCCCTGCCGCCAGGGCTTCGGAGACAGGGGGAAGAACATTTGGTTTGTCGACTTCATAAGTCACTATATGGTTTGAAACATGCATCTTGTCAGTGGTTTGCAAAATTCTCAGAAGTTATTCGTTCCGCTGGATATGTACAATCCAGAGCTAATTACTCTCTATTCACCAGAACACAAGCAAGTCCTTCATTGCTGTCTTAATATATGTTGATAATATTTTAATTACTGAAAATAATCCTGTAAATATTGTTGTAATTAAGAAATTCTTGCATAATCATTTTCGGCTTAAAGATCTTGGTGACTTGAAATATTTTCTTGGCATTGAGGTTTCTGCTTCTAGAAATATGATCTTTATTTCTCAACGTAAGTATGCATTAGAGGTCATTGAAGATGCATGCTTGTTAGGCGTAGCCCCTATTGATACTCCTATGGAACGAGGATTAAAATTGTCTGACAGGAGCGACTTGCTCAAGGATCCGGATCGTTACAGAAGATTGGTTGAAAGATTAATATAACTTATTGTTTCAAGACCGAACATCACATATTTTGTCCATGTATTAAGCAGGTTTATGCATCAGCCTAGAAAACTTCATATGGAAGCAGAACTTCGCGTTGTGCGTTATCTTAAGAATGCACCTGGTTAAGGATTGTTCTTCTCTTCCAAAAGTGATTCCTAATTGCGAGCCTATTGCGATTCAGATTGGACAGGTTGCCCAATTACTAGAAGATCTACTACAGGTTATTGTGTTTTTCTTGGCCCTTCGTTGATTCCATGGAGATCAAAACGCCAGGAAACAATGCCACTCTCTTCAGCGTATCGTGCCATGACAGTAACTTGTTGTGAATTAGCTTGGTTGCAGTATTTACTCAGAGATTTGGGAGTATTGCATCAGGAACCTGCCATATTATACTGCGACAAAAAAGCTGCTCTACATATTGCAACAAATCCTGTAATTCATGAACGTACCAGACATATTGAAATTGATTGCCACTATATCAGAGATAAAATCCAAGATGGATCCATTGCTACAAGGTCTGTGAGCTCCACACATAAATTGGCAGATGTATTGACTAAAGCTTTGGGAAAGAAATTTTTTACTCCTATGATTTGCAAGTTGGAAGTACAAGATATTCACTCTCCAACTTGAGGGGGAGTGTTAGGAGGTTAATCTAGCTTATCTCCTACGTTAAGATATGGTGATTTGTAAATATCAGTTTTCTTCTTATCCCTTGATTGTAGCATGTTCATGTACTTCTTGTATATATACAAGAGTAGCATATCAATAAAGATCATCTCTCTATCAATTAAGTCTTCTTTCCACACTTCATGGTTTTTTTTATTATAACAAACAATATCAAATACAAACGTACCAACAAATATCGTGAAATGTTGATAGCTAATATCATCTGCAGTGTTGTAAAATGAATTCCAATTATTAACATTATCTTATTATACTTAACATTTCATTGAACATCTCTAATGCATATTATTATTTTTTTTACTTCTATATTCTTTTAGGGTATGCTTGGTAACGATATTTTTACCATTTTTTGGATATTTTTGAACCGAACATTTATGAAGTGTTTTAAAAACTTCTGTTTTTTTAGGCACTGGTTTTAGTCGGCTAAATATTTTTCCAAAATTGGTGTAACGTAATTTTGGATGTCTTTATAAGCATCCCAAATTGACGTATTTTCAACGATTTTATTATTTTATTACATTTATATTCTCATAAAATATATATAATTATAACTACTATAGCTTCCCCTATTTTTTTTCTTTTTCATCAATGTTTCTCTGCTACTTCTTCCAAAATACAGCTACTTTCTCAAGTAAGTTCTTAAAACCTCTCTCCTACTTTCATCCAGACGTTTCTATTATTTCATGAGTCTCGATTATTTTGGATCAAATATCCAAATTTATCTTCTACTTTCATCCATGCATATCTATTATTTCGTGTGTTTCTATTATTTTATTTATATATGAACATATAGGTAATTTTATTCGTATAAAAAAAATTAAAACCGTTCGTTTATAAATTACCAAACTGGGTTAAAAATAGATACTTAAAACCATCAAAAACCGGACCTCTCATAACCGATACTCTAATAATATCTCATTACCGCTACCCCTAAATGAATTGCCAAGCAGATCCCATCAATGAACATTACATTCTCTACTGTTTACGAATAGTTCATTGTAGTAGTCTAAGATCTCTACTTAACACAAAATGGTGATAATTTTTAAGATAGCTGTCATTTTATTAGCTTACAATTAATTCTTTTCAATCCTTATTCATTTTCTTTGTTCTACACTAACAACACTTACATTAACGCATGCTAGGGTCCAAGAAACTAATTAGTGAAGTTCCACCAATAGATTTCATTCTCGTAATATATTATTCAAGTATGTTAGTGTTCTCAAAATTCGTACTCTTTTATTGTGATTCAAAGTAAAAGTAAAGAGAAGGAAAACATATGACCATCGCTACATCTTTTATCTTGTTCTCTAATAGAAAGTACTCTTAACATTCTCATATTATCAAAGTAAAACCAAGTAAAGAGAGTATCAAAATGAAATCATATGAAAATTATACAAATATCTATGGTCTCTTTTATCTTGTCTCTTTTAAATTCTGGTATCAATCAAAAGGGAAGGGACTGGAGGGATAATATTTAATTAAGAAGTGAGAGATCGAGGAGAGAACAATTTCGTAGAATTTTTTTTTTTTTTTGTAACACTTAATAGTCTTGCGTTGGGTTCCTTGACATTACTTTAACAACAGAGTAATGCATAATGCACCGCCACTCTCCATCCCTCATTTGTCCCGCCGCCACGTGTCGGCGGTCTATTGGCTCCGGTCTGCCTCTCCTATTTTTTTGGGCCAATAGCTGTCTGTCACGTGGCGGCGGAACAAATGAGGGATAGGGGAGAGACGGTGTATATAGCATTACTCTTCACAACGTCTTCTTATTTTTCTCTTAATAGTATGAAAGAGATGAAATGAAGGGGGGTAGGACTCCTTGTATAGGCTTTCAAAATGGTTTCAAAGAGATACAACCCTTCCTCTAAAATAACAAACTCAATTCTCAAAGATAGGTTCAATGAACCTAGCCACAAAATTAACCATAATCAATCGAAAGATTAACCGAAAATATTACACAAATCCAACAAAAAAGGTTATGAGATTAACCGAAAATATTTCTAAAGATATTATTATCCAATCTATTAAGATACTATAAAATCTCAAAGATATCGAAAGACCATAAGAGTTTCTTCTAAAAGATCCCCAAAAGATATGTTTCGATTTGGTGGAATATCTTCTTAATGGGTTTCGTAATTCAAGTGGGCCTCACCCAATAATCCATTCCAAATCCGACCTATTAAGCTAGCATATATATCTCCATCCAAATTCAAACCATTTGCATCCAATTAGACTCAAAGTCCAAACCAAACGAAACTAAACTGATAGGGACAAATCATGATAAAAATCAAACATGACATTAATCAAGAGTGGAAAGTGAGAGTCCAGTCTAATTAGTACCTCTACTCTACTGGCATCCAAAAAGTAGACATACCAACTGTAAGGCTCAAGATAGATAGGAGAGGAGAGGAGAGGAGTGGTGGGGGGGGGGGGGGAAACTATATTGTTCATTTCAAACCAAATTCAACTATATCGATCGATCAGGTTAGATTCTCACAAGCTGTCAGATCTCCATATATATTACTGGAGCAGCTTTATTAGCTAGCTACTGTTTAATTATTAGCAGGAACCTCCCTCCGTGCACTTCCAATATATAGGGATAGACAGTTGATCTAGCCTCGCACCTATATGGAAGGTTGTCCCTTGACCTTTATTGTGGGCCGATTCTGGCCGACATCTTTTGGTGTGTCATGCTTCTAATCTTCTCTCCTTTTTTTTTTCTTTTTTTTTTACTAGGTTCTGTTAGTATCCGATCATAGACAATTGTTTTGAGAATAAGGACAATATTCCTGCAGGGACGGATCCAGAAATTGAAGCTGGGATGAACTACAGCGGATTCGGATGGACTAGAGGTGGGCTAACATATATAAAAAAAAAAATGAAAAAAAAAATTGCATGGGGGGAGCCCACCCCACCAAAGGGCTAGAACTGTCCCTGAATCCCAAGCCTCCAAACCTAAGGCCTCCAATTTATTCCCTTAATTACCAAACGCCTCAACCTTTGGTCATCCATCAAAGCATTAAGGGCCCGTTTGGTTCACTGCAATGTAATCGTAATGGAATCGAATGAAAAAAATATACTTTTTTTCATTCGATTCCATTACGATTACATTGCAGTGAACCAAATGGACCCTAAACATGTTACGTATGTTCCTTTGTTATAAGTGAAAATCCAAGATTTGCAGTATAATATCAATATCAGAACTGGTATTGGATCGTTTGTATGTGTATCGGGATCAGTGGTATCAGCAGAATCAACAGTTTTCTATTAGACTATCGATTTTTTTTTAATTGGTATCGGAAAGCAAATATTTATTAATAAGTTATTAATTTTTTTACATGTTTAGTCATAATTTTAAGTATTTTCTGTGTTGGTTCTTAGTAGTTTTAAGATTTAATGAAATAATAGTCACCTTTGTTAATTGGTTTATATGTTGATTGGTTTATTTGTGATATATTTGATACATTTACACATAATTTTATATGTAATACGATACTTCTCGTTAATTTTATATGGAAAAACATTAAGATTAGTGTTATGAATTTATAGATATACAACTTCGCAAATGGTAATCGTTACAATTTATCAGTAAGAAACTTCATATCGATACACAATATAACATTATCAGTGTGAATCATTGTGTTGATACTATTTTTTTCGTTCAAGAGTGGAAAAGAGTCACCCAACATCGGTATCAATAGCGGTCGGTATCATCGGGACATGCCACACTGTATTGGTAATAATGGTATCGTATCGATCGATATCGGCCGATACTGCAAACTATGCCAATCTCCGTGAGAATATATAAACTCTTGGAGGAAAGGGAAGAGGGTATTAGTTCTATAAGCCCTTGATATCATCCCACAAGTGGTCGTCATGTCTTTTTACGCATTGGTTTTAAAATCAAATTAAATCGCATTGGTTTTAAAATTACCATTAAACTGAAGTTTCAGATATAATGATGATATTTTGTTATGCAATATCTCATTTTAGCTTTAGCTGGATTATATATAGACAAGTTAGTTGTTAATTTGATATATATAGACGTACGCAGGTTTAAACCTTTATACAATTAATATTGATTTTGATTATAATTATAATTATAATTATAATTATTGAACTAATTAAGTTGTGTTTCTAGCTAGCTAGGTTCTTCCTAGATCTCTAGATATTCTTATAATTCCAATGTTCTATTGAACCTTAGCCTCTGGCTCCGATTCTTTAGCGCATGCATGCACTACTCCTTCAATTGTGTCAGTTTCCTACTAATGGAAATCGTGTTGTGCATGGTTGCTTTTGCTATGCTGGCCTTCCATTCGACTAATAGCTAGCTTATAAAGTTGACTATATATTAACCATTTGCGCATGCATGCATGATCCACTAGCTACTTCATCTCGTAGATATCGATCGATCCCAACTTTCCTTTTTTGTTGCTTAATTAATTTCTAGTTAGATATATTTGTCTTATGAAATTGGTCATGCATGCATTCTTGAACTTAGCTATCGATCTATTTTGTTTCCACTGTACTTCAATCTGATCAAAATGCCATTCTCATGTAAGTCTTGATTCTCGACAGCAACGTACGTACCGGAATCTTGATTTCATGTCCACTTCCAGATTGATGCATGCAGTGTGTGTGTATATATATATATAGAGAGGTAGAACGCTAATTAATATCTTACCTTTCTTAGCATTAGGTGTCATTCCTTACTGAACATATATGTACTGTTTGATCTTCTGGCAATTATTGGATGGGCGCGCTAGCTCAACTTGTCTCTAGCTAGTTGAGAGTTCATGATAATGATCATGATAAGACACGTACAGAATCTCTCCAGTACATATATAACTGTCATATATTGAGGACATGAGACGTAAATGACTTAATCTTCGAAATGCTTCATTATCCAAGAAATCAAGTCACGATTAGGATCTATGAAGGGCCTACTAATTAATTAATTAATTTGGATGATCATTAGCACAATGTGATCATTAGTTTTAGGGGGCCGGATTACTTGTCCACAAACTAGTGAAGGGGTTCAAGCTGCAGTACAAGTCATATACTTTCACAAAGTTTGTATAAAAGTCATGTCATGCTAGACCTTTACTTTTAAGAAACCAATATTATAGAAGCTAGAAAGAAGAATATTGGAGAGGAGATGGTGCATGGTGTGTTATGGAGCAAGTTGAGTGCTAACTAAGTGGAGGGGAGGAATCTGATTCCCATGTGATTATGCAAGCATGGAACTCTGGTCAAGAATATATTCTTAATTTGATTTATAATTAACATTTTGATCAATGGTCATGCATCAAATAAGAATAATAACAGAGAATGTTGGGAAATTAAACCTATTTATGCATGTTATCCTGGATAATATAATTAAGAATGCCACTCATAAAACCAGTGGATAAGGCTGAATGATCGAGTGCAGAAAAAGGAGCATCAGAACAAGACATGAAGAATTCAGTCATTATATGGGAATATAAATATATATATTGTATTCAACTCTAAAGTTAATTAGGGATTATATATAGTATATCTACGTACAATCAAATGGGTAGCTGACCTTAATTAGTACAATTAATTGTTTAGGAAGATTTTGGTCTTCTTCCTAAGTTATAATATGATCAAGGATATACGTACGTACGTACGTATGTACGTACAATAGGGTCTGGTTTTGGTTTTTAGCTAATTAATGGCAACTTTATACCGAAAATTATAACATGGGATCTTCATCTAAAATTTCTACAGTCGAGTCTATGGCCAAATTTTATAGTCGTGAAAATTTTGAAGGTGTACTTGTTGATTATACAAGCTTAAACTAGATATCTAAAAAATGTAGGTCTAATCTATCTTTTAGATAAAGAATTGATGTAGCGATGAGCTTAAACTTTTTGATTGCTACATATCTAAAAAATAGGTTAAAAATAAGTCTACCTATGGTTTTATGATATATATAATTCTCTTGTTGTTATAATCATAAGTGATACTACAATGGGAAGTTTACAACCAATAATGGTTGTAACAACCGCGACATTAGTGGCGGCGGTTGTTAATTGGCTTCTCTCTCCTCCCTTCCTACTTGACATGGGAAAATGAGATCAATTGGCAACCACGGTAACGTGGGTGTTGTAAAGGAATACAACCCTTATCGGTTGTAATTAACTCATTTCTCATGTAATTATGTGATCATAATAAGATAGATCGATAGTTAGTACATTAAAAAAAGATTAATAATCACTGACAGACATGCATGCAGATGCAGGTGATATGAAGCAAGCAAGCACACACGTGTTAACAAAGGAGGAAAGTACGGTGAATGATTGATTGGGGGGGTGTGACTAGAGGACTATAGAGAGCTAGGGATCATGAGGATGTGTTGTGTTGGTCGGACATCTTAAGTCCCTAGCGGCCGGCCTGCGGCGAGCAGAGAGACGTGGATTCATGCATGTGCATGCTTGCTTTTGTATTCTCATATATATATATATATATATATATATATATATATATATAATATCTTCGACTATTTTTTGCAGGTGTTCAGTATGGTGCTATATATATAGTCTCGTAGCTTGCTAGCTAGCTAGGTCAAAGCGGAACCCGTGACCCCTCTCCGCTACCCGTATATGCATTCATTCATTCGTTATATTAATTAATTTATACATGGTGATGGTGATGGCGATGCTGATGGTGTGGTCTATCACGCACTCACTCTTTTGAAGTACTGCCCTCCACCTGTTAGAGCATCATTACTTAGTTGGACTCTCCGACAAAATTTTGGAATATATATATACTAGTATATATGCACGTGCTTTGTACGTATATTGGAGTGAATGATGTTGATGAGTTAGTTTATTTCTACTGTTTTTAATTATATAGGTTAATGGTTCAACCCTTCGAATTCTTTGATAACAATTTAAAAGACTTAGCAAGTAGTATGAACCTTTGATTTCCGTAAATGGTTGTCATTATTGCATCTCTTAAATGATTGTCAGTGAAATTTATTGTAGGTATTCTTTTTAATTACTAAATATGTTGAAGTGTATTTTTGGAACAAAAAAATTTCACGGTGAAGCCTAGTTTTGGCATTATATAGTAGAATATATATATATATATATATATATATATATATATATATATATATATATATATATATATATATATGTGTGTGTGTGTGTGTGTGTGTGTGTGTGTGTGTGTGAAAATATTCGATTTTTTCATATAAAGTAATATATTTATATAAAATTAAAAAAAAAAGTTTGATGGAATTGCAGAGAGAAGGAGGACTCGCCAACTGAGTTGGCGGGGCACAATCCTCGAGAGGAACTCGCCAACTGAGTTGGCGAGATACATGCAGGCCGCCAACTCAGTTGGCGAGGTATTCTGAGTTGGAGGCTCTGCCCGCCAACTCAGTTGGCGAGTACGGATCCGTTTACACATTATAGCCGTTGCACAACAGCTATTACATTCAACACTCTCACTCTATATATTTCCTATCTCAACCAAATCATCCAACACTCACTCTATTTCCTCTCTTCCCTCTAGCAAAGTCTCCAACACTCTCTCTGCCTCTAGCAAAACTTCAGTCAAAATTTTGCCTGCAGCTAAAGTTTATCTGAGTTTCCTGTAGCAAAAGTTCTCAACCGTCATGAATCGTAGCCTAAGAATTGTATGCTCGCACGGCGGTAAAGTAAATGGGTTAAATTACGAAGGAGGAGAAAGTATAATTTTTTCAACTTATCCGAATATTAGTTTTAAAAATATACGTAATCATATTATTGAACGTTGTACTATTCATTATGATTTTATTCTGAAGTCTATTTTTTGTTCTAATTATTTTTTTATATATAGTGAAGATGCATGGAATTATATTCTTGAGATTAATTCACAATCACGGTATATAAAAATATATGTTATTAAAGTAGCAGCAATATTAGATAGTAGAAATAATGAATATTTTTCTGAATATCAGCATGTTAGTTCGGGTGCTAGTTCTTCTCAACAAATTATTTCATTTATCCAAGAAGGTCATTCATCAGATGAATCTAACCATGATGATGATAGTGACAACGACGATGGAAATAGTGATGATTTAGTTGAAAATATAGATTATACGGTAGATGATGATGTTGTAAAAGCTATCACTGATGAAGTATTTAAGGGACAATTATTTCCTAGTCGTTCTCACTTTAGAAGCTTTATAAGTAATTTAGCAATTAAATATAATTTTAGTTGTTTAGCTAGTGTTATGAATAATGCTCGTGGAATTATATATAGTTGTGATCAACCGAATTGTAATTGGAGAGTATATGTCAAATCTATTGGAAATGGCGATATAGTTAAAGTTAGTACATTAGAAAATCGTCATTCTTGTTTAGGGAGACTTAGTACAGGACGTCATCGACTAGCTACCGCTGCATGGATTAAGACCATGATAATTGACATTATTAGAGATAACCAGTCATACAGTCCATCACAAATTGTTAAAGATATATATAGGGAGCACCGTATACAAGTTAGTTATTCCAAAGCCTGGAGAGCCCGAGAGACAGCATTACCTGAAATTAATGGTAGTTATGATGAGGGATACGCTAGTCTTGAGAAGTATTGTTATAGAATTATTGAGACAAATTCATGTAGTACATGTTTTATTAAAACTGCCGAAAACAATAGCTTCCAACGAATTTTTATTTGTTTTAAGTCATGTATTGATGGATTTTTAAGGGGCTGTTTACCAGTTATTAGTACTGATGCTACATTTCTTTCGTCTAAATATCAAGGTATCTTATTTATTGCTTGTGCTCACGATCCTAACTATCAATTATATCCTATAGCTTATGCTGTTGCTGAAGGTGAGAATAGTGATTCTTAGGCTTGGTTTTTAAATTCTCTTAAAATATCTTTTGAAAGTTGTTTTAATGATTGGAGTACAATTTTATTTATATCTGACAAGCAAAAATGATTAATAAATGCTGTTCGTGCTATTTTTCCTGCGTCTCCTCATTTTTTTTGTATTCAACATTTTAAACTGAACATGAAAAAAGTTACCAAAGAACCAGTATTTTAACACTTGTTAGACTCGCTTGCTAGATCATATAATGAAACGGATGCAGAGAGTGTGTTTGATATAATTAAAGCGAAGAACATAATTTTGTACGATTGGCTTATTGGTGTAAACGATGAAAGTCGTCGATTTGAACATTGGATAACAGCGTATGCTACTTGTCCTATATTAGATATTAACACTTCTAATCTTGCTGAATGTTTCAATAGCTGGATTAAGAAATTACGAGATAAGCCAATAACAATACTTCTCGATGGTATTAGAGCCAAGATTATTACACTTCATGACAATCGTAGAAAGAAAGCTGAAAATATAGAAACAGATTATTGTCCGAAGATGTTAAAGAACATGGCTTCTATTATCAAAGAGAAGAATCACCTTGAAATATTAGCTATTGATAGTTATAAGTTTGAAATAATAGACCGTGCAACAAGTAGAATCTGTATTGTTAATATAACTGACAGATCTTGTACATATTTTAGATGGTACCATACGTATATACCATGTATACATGAATGTTTTGTTTGTAGATATTGCAATATTAGTATTGATAATTTTTATCCTCCAGTATTTTCGACGGAGATCTTGAGAAGTGTATACGCACCAAAAATGGAGCCAATTCCTGTTCCCTACAAGATCCAAGCTCCTTTGGTTAGGGAACAAATTGGGGTACCAGATGTAAGACGCAAAGTCGGAAGACCAAAGAAGAACCGCATCAAACCCCGGGATTCATCGACGAGAGATCTGCGTTGCAGTAATTGTGGTGCTATGGGACACAACCAAAGAAGATGTACTAGTCAACCGAGAGAGTAAAATAGAATTGTTCAATACAAACTTAAAAATATTGTAATAGTGAGTCTGTAATGAGAGAGTAAAATAGAATTGTTCAATACCTAAATATTGCAATAAAAAACTTTTACAAATCATACAAATATTGCAATCATACATTGTTACAAATTATCTACTCATCCTCCTCCTCGTCTTGTTGAGTTTGAGTAGGCAGCGGTGCTGATGGAGTCGAAAAAAATTGTGTGAATATCTGGTAGCTTTCATCTCCAGCAGTCTGGTAACTCGGGCCTGCTCCAGCAGTCAGGTAACTCGGTCCCGCTCCAGCATATTGGTAACTCGGGCCCGCTCCAGCATACTGGTCACTCGGGCCCGCTCCAGCATACTGGTCACTCGGGTCCGCTCCAGCATACTGGTCACTCGGGCCCGCTCCAGCATACTAGTAACTCGGGCTCCCTCCAGCATACTGGTCACTCGGGCCCGCTCCAGCATACTGGTAACTCGGGCTCCCTCCAGCATACTGGTCACTCGGGCCCGCTCCAGCATAATGATGAAAAGGGTCCTCTGTAGTATCCCTCCGACGACGACGAGAGTGTCTCTATCGTACTAAGCCGGTCGGATAGTCTGGTGGAAGACGTGATTGTACTGGAGGCATTTCAGGTTCCCGTCCAATACCCAGATGATCAACACGAGTCACAAGTTCCTCCATAAGACGCCGACTTTGTGGGAAAAGGTTTCTATGAGGTTGTTGTAAATGTTGTCGGTATACACCACTCTGAAATTTGAAACTTGTAAATTAATATATTTATCATATCTATGTATATGTATTTTTGAAAGTATAATGAAGTCATACCAAATCATGCATTCCATCGGCAAAAGCATGCAGAGTAGAATCATCTACGGATCTACTCTTGAACCTTTGCTCCTCATATTGGTATACTCGGTTGCTCATAAGAGGGCATCCCCACCATTGCCTATAGTCCAGGTTACCCATGTCTGCATAATGTAAACAAAATTTTGGCAAACTATTTACACTAAATCAATACAAATAATGAGTAACTTATAACTTACATTCCTCAGCAGATCTTAGTCTGGGAGACATGTCCCTCACACTATAATTCTTGAACCGATTATTCCAGTCAGCAACGAGACCAAGGATTCGTTGTAATGCATTTGCTGCCTCATAACCAACTGTCGGTGGATCATCGAGAATTATTGGGCTCATTTCGAATTGCCGAAGAACACGGTCTGCCGGATGGTACATGGTGAACCGATCATATATAATATGAGATCTGTGTAAAGTAAACGCATATGATGTCCTTTTGATTTCTGGAGCATCATCTTCACACGAGTAAGGTAACCAGGTAACCTATTTAAAGATATTGTATCAAATAGATGTGATATTTATCTACGATCAAAACTTAAATAATTTAAAGATATTTATTAGATATTTAAAAATTATCTCATTATACTGCAGTGTATCAAATTGGCTACGATAAAGTGATACACTCATGTATTGGTAGTGTTGATAATCCACTACATCTGTGGACCAGCGCATAGCAACTGAAAATACTCCAACATCACTGAGAATGCTAGTAACAGGTCTACCAATATAGAAGTGCTCGTAGGACCAGAACTATAAAACAAAAATATGACATTAGTACAAACAAAATTTGCGTATAAAATTACTCTAACTTTTTTAGGTCTTTCATTCATACCTGAATCAGTGAAATACATCCACAAATACTCTTGCGATTGGATCTCACAAATTCTGTCAGATTGGCGTATAAAAAGGCAAGAGTAGCAGCTCCCCACGCATGCTGAGTAGGTTTTGTCAAATCATCCAAGAATGGTAGAAGCTGCACATTTACCATATTTTTCAATGCATCGGAAAATAGAATTGCACCACATAAACAGAGCAGATACACTCTAGTGCAATGAATGACCTGGATATATTAAGTGTTATATAGACACTAAATTAAGTCATAAACAAATTTACTAATAAAAATACATACCCGCATTTCATCTATATCAACCACCCCGTCAATAGTGTGATGTAGGTCCATGAAGTTGCCACGAAGCCATGTAAACTTCACAAAATTGTCGTCTTTTATACTGGATGGAGGGCTAACACCGAGATACCTCCTGATCAGATCAGATCCCTTTAGGTGCGGATCAAAATATATAGCATCACCTTTAATAGGTAACCCTAGTATATTTGCCACATCAAATAGGGTGATCGTCATCTCGCCGAATGGGAGTTGAAAAGTGTTGCGTTCGGGCCACCAACGCTCCACAAGACTTACAACTAAATGAAAATCGTGGATTAAATATCTAACACGATCTATATAGTGGAATCCAAATGATTCCACCAAAGCCTTTTGGACCGAATTTAGCTCCCACGTACGATAATTCCTTTCGGTCCGCCAATGTACATGGATCCGGGTTCGTAAACCAAGATCATGGTCGTATAACTATAAAAAATATATGCATTATATTTTGTGTGTAAATTACTAAACTTGGAAACTTGTAATTTCAAAAATTACCTCGCCAGTAAATATCCGACTAGAAATGTGGTCTTCACGTTGCTTAATAATAAGCTGGGTAGTCGGTCCGCCAGGAATACGGCCGTCATTGTGGTTAGCCATATATCTCCAAAAATGTTGATTATAAGATGCAGAGGAATTGCTATGAGGAGGAGGCGGAGGAGAAGTGTTGTGAGTAGGAGGAGTGCTGTGACTAGGAGGAGGAGGAGGAGGAGTAGGAGGAGGAGAAGAATTGGTGTGAGGAGGAGGAGGAGGACTTGAGGGTAGTTATAGGGAGGGGAGGGGGGGAAGTTGAGGGGGAGGGAAGTTGAAGGGAGGGGGGGGGGTCTCCGAGAAGGGGAGGAGTCGGATGGACGGGTGGCCTCCGAGGACTGCGTCCCGCCAACTGAGTTGGCGAGCGGCCTCTCGAGGACTGCGTCCCGCCAACTCAGTTAACGAGTCCTCCTCCTCTCTGCATTTTCGTCAAACTTTTTCCTTTTTTTATAATTTTATATAAATATATTACTTTATATGAAAAAAACTGTAAAATAAATAATCTTGCTAAGAGCGCTACATTCACAACCACCACCAAAATATGTCCAAAGCAAGGACGCATATATGTTGTTTGTTTATTATTATTATTTTTTTTTTATATGTTATGGGAGTCGTGAGAAAATCAACTAAAATATTTTAGCATGGACGTCTTGGTTTTTTTTTTTTTTTTTTTGATAATAATTTTAAAATTTTATTCTCCTTTTACAATTTTCTATAACTTTAAGTGCTTGTGTGAAAATTTAACTCTAAACAAACACACATATTGAAAATAAATGTATACATAAGCAATCGAGTTTATATGAGTGCACCTTGACTTGATTGGCGCTACTATTTAACTTGATGGGACCAGTCAAAAGGAAACAATGTCGCTCTCACCTGACCCTCCTCTCTCAAATTTTCAATTCAAGCTTTGATTATTATTATTTTTCAGCTCATTTCTTTACTAGCATTCGAAATATCAATCAATTAATATTACCAAACTCCATTAATTTTCCAATTCATATTATTTTACCACGGAAGAATAATAATAAAAAGGAACGGAGCTCGAGGCAAAAGCAACCGAATGATAAAAGAGAAAATTGGAAGCAGAGACAAAGTTAGATCAAAGTGTGCACGTAAACAAAGCCAGCTTTTAGCTTTTGGCGCCTCCTTCCCACACCACACTTGTAGAGAGAGAGAGAGAGAGAGAGAGAGAGAGAGAGGTGTTTGGCATAACAAAAACTTAACAATAGGAGAAGATTAGGTGAAGACTCCTAATCTCATGATTATCATGTTCATCATCATCATTAACCTTTTGTTAATGGGTCATTACAAGTCTCAAAGAGGGGCTCAGATTATTTTCAGTTTCTTTTTTTTTGTCATAAGTATATATATCTTATGCATGCCAAATGTTGGCACGTTGCATTTTATAAGAATATTGAGATCAAGTTGTAATATCTTGATCTAATTATTGTTGTACACTTTTACTACCATGCATTCATTTCCATTCGTATATATGTCAAATTTAATTCAAACATATCACTGCAAGAAAAAGAACAATTAGTATACCAAAGAAAAAGATTAGCAAAATTTTTATATATATATATATATATATATATATATATATATATATATATATTTGTGGGTGTGTGTGAAGAAGGTAATTGTATATATAAGTAATTGCGTCACTAACAACAATTCATCTTGATTTCTGTGACTTAAACTCCATATATATTTTTTGAATACATATGAAATTATTTCTCTCTTCTACCCTTCCAACTCTTCTTCTAAGGGTGAGCATTTTTTGATTTTGGATCGAAAATCTAAATAAGCCAAACAGAATAAGAGATTCGATTCGATTTGAAAAAATTGTTTCGGATTCGGTTTCGAAAATACTAAATTTTTTTATTCCATTTCGATAAAAAACTAAAAATCGAATAAGAGTTATACAATTATGTAAAAGTTTTCAATTTTATGCATATTTTGTGATTTAAATGTATATATTTGAAAAACAATAATTTTATGTATGTGTTTTGAAGTTCAACTTTGATAATTAAACAACTATCCAACTTTGGAAGCAACTTTGAAATACAACAAATATGTGTATAAAATTTATTTTTTTAATATAATTTAACTACGATCCCAAATTCACTACAAAAATACTGTAAAATAGTGATGGATCTTAGCGACAGATCACATTTCGTCGCTGGTGTAGCGACGGAAGATCGACGACATATCGACTAATGTATTTATATAAGAAATATATATTAATTTTCGTCGCTATTCCGTCGTTGTGGTATCGATTTTATCTCAACGACGGAATATCGACGAAAAATTTCGTCGTTGTCAAACGTTATATTTCAATGTTTATATATGGTAGAATAGAATGACATAACAAAATGTGTCACCGTTCGGTGACTTTACCTGTACCATCTGAACCACTTGTAAAAAACTTACCATGACCTTCCCTGCCACGAAGACATAGTTAGTCGGCACAGTTTAAATATACATAAGGATCACTGTCCTGACTAGCCATCATGGACTATAGTCTAGGTAGACGACGATGCTTGCAGCGCAGGTAGCGATCCCCGCTACAAACTCCCGCCTCACCCGTGCTAATTTGTTTGCACGACTAAATGTTGTTCCGGCGACCGATCGCAGGAACCATAGGCCTTGTGCACGCGTGCCTTACGATTTGTACGAAAATAGTAGAAAATGATAAAGTGATAAAGTGAGCTACGATTTGTACGATTTGTACGAAAATAGTAGAAAATGATAAAGTGCCTTACGATATGTACGAAAATAGTAGAACCATAGGCCTAGTGCACCTATGACTCGGTTGACTTGCAAAGATCAAGAGTTTATATGGACCAACGAGTGTCAAGATGCTTTCGAGGAATTGAAGAAGCGACTGACTTCAGCACCAGTATTGACCATCCCATCAGGATCAGGAGGCTATGTAATCTACAGTGACGCATCAGGGAAAGGCTTGGGATGCGTATTGATGCAGCATGGCAAGGTGATTGCATATGCATCTAGACAATTACGAGTACATAAGAAGAATTATCCAACTCATGACTTGGAACTTGCAGCCGTTGTATTTGCTCTAAAGTTATGGAGACATTACTTATATGGGGAACGAGTGAAAATCTATACAGACCACAAAAGCCTCAAGTATGTCTTCACACAAAAGGAGTTAAATATGAGGCAACGTCGATGGCTCGAATTAATGAAAGATTTCGAGATAGAGCTACATTATCACCCAGGCAATGTAACGCCCCGGCAACCGCTCGGAGCGTTATACTGAGTCGGATTGAATAAATCAAATGCTGGTTACATTTGAAATATTGGATTTTGGGAAGAAGGATTGATTTAGTTGGTTTCATGTGCAGATGGCTAGCGGGTTCGATGAAAATCAGGTGTTCGTTCAGAACAGTACTGAATAGCTGGATGAGAGCGATAATGCCGTCTTCCTTAGTCCGACCGGTCGGATGATTTGGAGAGCACGTCCTGCTCACACGGTCATACCAGTTGAGTAGATCGCGCTTGCATCGGACCACGGGTTCAAGGGATTGGCCGTATCGGCAGGACAGGATGCCTAACGGGATCAAACATTGTGAGTGGGCTCTTTCCCTTCTCCTCTACTCCTTCATGCCTAATAATATCGAAAATACGTAAAAAGGCTTGAACACTTGGGCTGAAACATTGAGAATCACTACACTGAGGCATGCATAGAGTGTATGTCGTTGGCTTGGTAGGATTGTGGCTTGAAATAATTTACGCGTTGGATAGTTGGAGCGATAGTTGGATTATGTATTTGAGGCAGTCGGTTGGATAATTGGGAATATGCTTGGACGGCTGGAATGATACATTGAGGCATGGGAATATCGGGAATTCGGGCGAGCGAGCGTGCATCCGTGCACGAGTATCACTTGGTCGCTTTGTCTTACAAAGCGAGCAGTTATGGTTCGAAATCGAACAACTGCATCGGCGAGGGTATTGTGCCGCTTGATGGGGCATCGTGCCACGAATGGGGCATTGTGCCTATGAAATACTTGATATTTTGGTGCCTTGGGCTATATGTTGAGGTCGAGATTTGGAATCTTTGGTTGGATATGTTGGAAGAATGGTTATGGATATTTGGTTGGATATCGGTTGAACGAGTCTAGGATCGCTTGGTGGGGCGAGAATGTTTCGATCCTCTCGTCATACCTACTGTGTCTGCATTGTCACGGATAACCTGTGTGGCACGGGGCTTGGTTTCCTGGAACGGGATGAGGCACCGGGGCACCGGAACCGTTCTACCATGGAGGAAACAATGGGCATCGCGCGATTGGGCGCAGTGCTGGTAGTCCGATACCACCAGGAGGGAGTAGCTGCCCAGCCCTGGATCGGGTAGGACTGCCCTGTTGATCTTGGTCCGATCAATGTCCTTTATGGCTTTTAGCCAGTGACTTCATATAGTATAAGTGATGGCTTGCTTTTCTTTTGTTGGTTTGGCTTTCGTGTAGGCGCGGCCACCTTGCCTCGGCAAGAGTGTGCACTAGAGATTGGGATATAAACTTTGGTTGAGGATGGATATTGAGGCGAGACTGATGGTTCGATATGTTATCGTGCAAAGAGATGGCATTGAGTAGGACGGGTTGCGTGCTAGTTACCTTCGGGTTATATAAATGCTTAGCGTTTGGTTTGAGATTGAATGCTTGCATGCGTAAACTGCTTTACAGCTTTCCTTAATATGTCATTCATATGCCATGAAACGAATCTAGGATTCAACTAGAAAGATCACCATATAACTGTTTGCATTCACTATTTTACTTAGTGTCGGCTTAGACGAGTGAGTTACCCCGCTTGTAAACCCCCTGAATTTTCATAATTTTAAAAACTGGATTTTTCACAATTTTCTGGAATTTTCTGGGAATTTTCTGTAATTTAAAAACAGGGTTTTAATTATTCAATGATGTTTAAATGATAATAAATGATATTAAAATATTATGAAAATAATATTTTTGGATGTAAAATAAAAAACTGGACTTAGGGCAATTTTTTTGGAATTTATTGGGCCCCGGACCTATTTTTAAATGCCTAAAAAGTATTTACCTATTAATTAATTAATTATTAAATTAATTACTGATTTTATTAAATTATTTTTTTATTATTGTTATTATTATTATTAATTTTATTAGTTAGCCCGGCCCGCGGCCCATTGGGCCGGCCCGACCCAGCCCAGCACCTATCGGGTCGGGTCGGGTCTGTCAGCCACCCGACCCGCCCGCGCCCGTACCCGCCCCCACCCTCTCTCCCACGACCGCCGCTCGCCCGCGTTTGCCGCCGCCCCGCTCGGCCGCGCGTCCCCGCCCGCGTCGCCACGTCTCCGATCCGCGCGGCCCCGCGACCCACGACCTCCGCCCCGCTCGGCCGCGCGTCCCCGCCGCTGCCCTATATAAATCCCCGCTCCTCTCCCCTCCGGTCCCCCACCGTGCCACCACCCTCCACCGCCTCGACCCCCTAGCCCCGCCGAGAGCCACCACTGCCACCGCCACCACGCCGCCCTAGTCATCTCGCCGCCGCCCTCCTCCGACGAGCCCGCCGCGCCTCCCTCCCTCTCCTCGTCGACCGACGACAGCAGCAGCGAGCAGCCCGCGCCGCCCGCGCCGGTCGCCGGCGAGTCCCCAGCCACCGCGAGCCCGGCCGCCCGTGCCCCAGCCTCCTCCGCCTGAGCACCGGCCGCCCTCCGCCGCAGCGCCGCCGGCCAGGAGAGAAAACCCTAACCCTAACCCCAAATTGAATCCCCTGTGTCCGACACGAGTCGGACACGTGTCGGACACGATTTTGACCCCGGTTTCTCGGGTCCCTTCAGGTGCGTGTAACTTTTTGCTCGTAGCTCCGTTTTCGATTCCGCAAATTGCGTTGTGAAGCCTGTATGACCCTCTCGGTGTCCGGACAAACTGTTCGGGGCATCGCGTCCTATGGTGATCGCACACCGCGATCCAAAAACAGGAAAAACCCAGACCCTGTTTCACCCCGGAACCGAGTCCGCCCCGCCAAACGGGACGACTTGGTCGCGCGCGGTCTTCACAGATACGTACGCCTCATCGATACGGACGTGTGGGTTTTTGCGAAAGTCGATTTGGGTGTGCGTGCACACCGGAATCAACGCGTATCCGCGGACATCTCCCCGTATCCGTCTTTTCTGTAATTCACCCTAACTTTGTGTACACACGTCGGATTGAAACGAAACTTGCGCCATCGGACTCGTAGCGATACGCTGGTCCTGTGGGTCAAGTTTGGTTCGATTCTGAGAACGTTGACAAAATCGCGTGTCGTGGGCCCCACAGGCCCCGCTCGACGGGCGATTTTGTGAACGGCTCATCGGAATTCAATTCTGAAAGTTCCGTTGGGTTCGTATCAGCATTTCTGACCTGTTGACACTAAGTTTGGTGAATTTGGAGACCATTGACCCTGACACATTTTTCGGTGCAAAGCGGGCCCACCGGCGGACCCCGTTTTGGCCCGAAACTGTCGTTTCTGCCCTTGTCTCCAAATTGGACCCAAGGACAGACGTTTCTAGCTGATTGATATTTTCTGGATCTGATGGTGATGTTTGTTTCAGCAACCGGACTACCGCCTGCAATTCCCGCCGAGGTCAGAACTGCAACCCGAACCGGAACCACAGGCAAGTGTACCTTGCCAAACCCTGCAGCTTGCTCTTTATTTTCTGGACTTAATTATACATTAGTGGGCAAGTAAAGCTTGCCAATTGCAGTAATTATTGTTATAGAACTTGCCTGAATTTAAATGCAAATAAACTTGTTAAACTGTTAAACCCAGGACCGAGTGGCTTTACTTAGTGTCCGATCATAGTCGGGTGCCAACTCCGTACGCGGGGTTGTGTAACGTCACATAGACATGGATATCGAGACCCGATAATTCTCGTACTTGTCTTATCAAGTACTTCAGAACCCAGGACACTTGACACTATTTCATGAGACAGAGTCTTCCTGAGACATTCAAGGGGATTCTGTATAGGATGCATGTTTTATGACATAGACTTTACATTCTTAAACAATTGAATCATAGCTATCAGACTTGCTGCATTAGTTATAATCGTGCGTGACATGGACATGAGGCATTGTGGACATGAGACGTGGGATTACATTGGGTGGAGAGAGACACACAGACGACAGGCTGATATTATATATAAAACATAGTATATAACATAGTGTAGTTCATAGTTATTGCCGCTACCGGCTCCCCGACACAGAGCTTGTAGTGGCTTCAGCCTGAGTTCTAGTGCTGCTCTCATATTGCATATCACTTAGCTGGTTACATAGCTTACCCTCTTGCTTAATTATCTGCTGCACTGTATTTATTTTGGCTTGTATTTTCTGTACCTTGCTGTCCCCTGAGGACCTGGATCCGGATTATGTCCCCAGGTACAGCTGAAGAGAATTACCCAGAGGTGTACGGTACAGGAGCACTCCTTGGAGCAGAACAGGGAACAGAGGACGAAGTAGTGGCCGAAGATTTCTCCTGAGCACCGGCTTCAACTACACAGTATTTCCATTTCCAGCATTTCATTTCCTGTCTTTTCCTTAAATGTAACAGAATATTTCTCGGATTTGTTCCCGAGACAACCTTATTTGTTATTGCATATTTATTTCCATTGCATTATTTCTGGCAATTAATCTGTGTTATTCTGTGGATGAGATTAGTAATACCTGAGACTTGTACTTAGTCCTGCTAGACTACAGCTTAAGCATGCCCTGATGGATCCATTAAATTGGGTTGTCCATCGGTGCGTGCTGCTGGCCATTGCTCACGTGCTCAGTCCCTCGGCATTTTGGGACTGGAGCGTGATACCGCTCACCAGTACGGCTGTGTACTGACCCACGTTTGTGGACTTTATTTCAGGTACGCAGGCGTAGTGGCGCTGCTTGGATATACGAGACATGATGTATGAACTGTAAGTACCTTTGTGGGCTAGAGAAAAGATCAAGAGCATTTCATCGTCTCCGTGGCATCGCCTTTGTGGCATTGCCTTCGGGGTATTCTATTTGGACCCTATCGAGAGCTTCGTTGCGTATTACTCTGATGTGTGCTTGGTACACAATTCGACTTCCGCTGTAACTTGGTTGTTTCGATGATAACTTTGGTGTTTGACAACATCGCCTTGTACGAGCGCAACTCCAGGCTCGTACGGCATCACGTCCTGATGGGAACGATTGTCCTGCGGGAGAGCTGCAACGTGGTGATTCACGTTCAGCAGGGACTATCGAGCTTGCGGGAGATTGGGGCGTGACAGATTGGTATCAGAGCGCCCGGTTCATTTCTTCGGACTTGATCCTTCGCTTCATCACAAACTCTAAATAGCTTTCGCGTATCGTTTAGCTCTTGACTCTACTCGGTGCCGCATTGGATGTTTCATGCAATAAGTCTATATATTCCTGGTTGTGGCAGCATGTTATTCTTAGTTGTGTTCCCTTGGTTGATTTTCGTTAGATCGCTTAGCCTCGTTATGCGTTGTTGCATTCATGCAGCAAGTTGGTTGGCGTTGTTGTATTTGTGCAACAAGTTGTGGGCTTTCGTTGGGTTGGCTTGTCGTTCAGGAGATTCTGATTGCCTCAATGGATCAGTTGGTTGGCTAACGAGATTTGGTTATGCGGCATGTTTTGAGTAGAAACATTCGATGAGAATGGATCGTTGCACGAGTTGCTCATGTAGCGACTGTGTTGGATAGAAGTTGGGATTTTGGCTGTGGCGCATCGGTTGGGCATGTTTGAGTTTGGCTCGGTAATATCAGAATAGTTGGCACGAGTTGCTCGTATAACAAATGTGTGGAACCATTGAGTATTGGGTTGGAATACTTGGAAAAGATCGTTGCACGAGTTGCTCGTGTAGCGAAAGTAACAATCGGTTTGAGAATAGCTTGAAGTATTGAGAACGGGAAATAGCACGAGATGCATCGCGAGATTGATGGAAATAGTTGGATAATTCAAGCATTGCCTGAGTTTTGTGTCAGACTCGAATTGGGAAAGGCATGATCACACATGAGGGATAGTTCGAATGGATTTTGGATAAGTGCAAGGAATCGTAATGCGAGTAGCGACTTGATTCAGAGTGGTATATGGGATACCACAAATTGAGCAAGGTATTGAATTATTTTAGTTGGACATCAATGGGAATTGCCTGAGCGGACTCGGATAACGGGAATACAAGTTGGTTGGTGCACATCGGCTGAGTTGGGAAGAATGAAAAATAAAGCAAGCAAATTTTGAGTTTGAGCATATCGAGAACGGACTGGTGCAAATGGAAGTATCGTTGGCTTGAGAGATGGAAGGGATCGGAACGAACAGTTGGGATGCGCTTGAACGAGCGATTGGTGAATCGAATGATAGCGAGCACGGACTACGATTTTGGGCAACACATTTGAGCTGATGGTTGAGCAATGAAACACGAACTTGGCTTGGAGGGACAATGCGATGGATTCACACAAACTTGAAGGATTTTGGATATTGCTGCTCGAGAAGTCGACTCAGGTTTAGCGGAAATGAAATTTTGGGCAAGATGGTGCAACGATGATAGACGGATTCTCCGAAAGACGTGGACGGATTATGGCAACAATGGAAGGCTAAGATTATGGCGGATTAACTTTTGAAGATAGCTAAATGTGAGAGCAACGTCGAAACAAATGACTGTGCTGCTCGAGTAAGTTGGACGTGCATTGTGGAACGTGGCAAACGGACATGAATTTGAGCAAGTCTTGAGTTTCGAGAATCATTGAAATCGATGGTGCGAGTAGGCGAACAGAGCAATTCGGAAATTGATGGATTCAGGGCAGAACGGCGGATTGATGGAAGACGGTTTCAACGAGCGCGGTTCTCGGATTCGGAAACTTCGCTCGGATGGATGGTTGGAATTTTTGATTCGGATTTACAGATGAGATATAGAATGGTTCGTAGTAACTGTCCATCGTGATGATTATAATTATCGAGCGTAGCTTCGGGACAGCTGACCCTAGCGCCTTGCCCGTTGAATCAGAGATTGAATATGGTAGACCCATAGAACGACCCTTGAGGCGGCGTATTTGGGAATGCGCCGAGGGCAGATTTGAGCAATGAGATTTGGCTTATTGACTGAGTGTTGGATTTGAGAGACCCTTGGGATAGTCTTCAGCTGAAGATGCAGCCGGAAGATCGGAGCGATCGTGGAAGTAGCCTAGTCAACTGATGAGATTCAGAGTCGCAGATTTTTATCGATGGCATCGCCTCTGACTCATCGTGCCCTGGAAGGGAATATCATTCATATAAATTGACGACTATGAAACTAGCTCGAGAAGTTAAAGCAGCGGCTCGTTTGAATCAAATCCTTGCAAATACTGGAAGGGACAAATTTGCCTCAGATTTACAAGATGTCTCGAAACTTAGTCTGGAAAGCGTGCTCGTTCGGAAGGCAAAGGTGATATTCTACGCTTCGAGGCAGTGGAAGCAGTGCTGTAAGCCCCTATTTTTTTTCAAAAATATTAAAATTAGGATTTTTCACAATTTTCTGGAATTTTTTGGAAATTTTCTGAAATTAAAATCAGGATTTTGAATTATTACATAATTTTTAATTGATAATAAACAACATTAAAATATTATGAAAATAATATTTTTGGGTGTAAAATGAAAAACTGGACTTAGGGTAATTTTTCTGGAATTTATTGGACCCCGGACCTATTTTTAAAACACCTAAAAAGTATTTATTAATTATTTATTTAATTAACTGATTTTTTAATATTATTTATTATTATTATTATTATTAGTATTTTTTTTTCTTTTAATTCCAGCCCAGCCCGCCCTGGCCCGTTGGGCCGCAGCCCAGCCCAAACCCTAACGGGTCGGGTCGGGTCGGGTCCGCCCGAACCCGACCCGAACCCAAACCCGTGACCCAGCCCCCCCGCGTGACCCGCTCCGGCCCCCCCGCGTCCACCGGCTCCCCGCGCTTCCGCCGGACCCGCCGCCCGCCTCCGCGCAGCCCGCGGCCACGCGCCCCCGCCCCCGCGCTGGCCGCCGCCTCCCTCGGCCCACGCCACCGCCTCCCAGCCCTATAAATCCCTCCCCCTTTCTTCCCCGGCCACCGTCGACCACCCCAGCTCCGCCTCGCCGCCGGACGAACTCGCCCCGCCGTCCTCCTTTCCTCCAGCCCTCGCCACCGCCGTGAGCCGCCGTCCCCTTCTCCCCTGCTCCTTCTCTTCTTCCCAGCAGCTCCGCCGGTAGCCGACGAGCCGCCAGCGCCTCCGCCGGTAGACGACGCAGCCGCCAGCCCCCGGCCGGCCTCCCCCGCAGCGGCGTCGCCCTTAGCTCCGGCCGGACCGCCGCTCCCCTCGCCGGATTTCCCCTGAACCCTAAACCCTAATTTTTCCCAATTCATTGGACACGTGTCGGACACGTGTCGGACACGATCCAGACTCGATTTTCAGGTCCCCTTCAGGTACGTGTAACTTTCGCCTCGTAGCTCTGTTTTCAATTCCGCAAATGGCGTTGTGAAGCCTGTATGACCCTCTCGGTGTCCGGACAAACTGTTCGGGGCATCGCGTCCTGTGGTGATCGCACACCGCGATCCAAAAACAGGAAAAAACCAGACCCTGTTTCACCCCGGAACTGAGTCCGCCCCGCCAAACGGGACGACTTGGTCGCGTGCGGTCTTCACAGATACGTACGCATCATCGATACGGACGTGTGAGATTTCGTGGAAGCTGATTCGGGTGTGCGTGCACACCGGAATCAACGCGTATCCGGGGACATCGCCCCGTATTCGCCCTTTCTATAATTCGCCCTAACTTCGTGTACACTCGTCAGATCGAGACAAAACTTGCGCCATCGGACTCGTAGCGATACGTTGGTCCTGTGGGTCAAGTTTGGTTCGATTCTGAGAACGTTGACGAAATCGCGTGTCGTGGGCCCCACAAGCCCCGCTCGACGGGCGATTTTGTGTTCGGCTCATCGGAATCCAAATCTGAAAGTTCCGTTGGGTTCGTATCAGCGTTCCTGACCTGTTGACACTAAGTTTGGTGAATTTGGAGACCATTGACCCGGACACATTTTTTGGTGCAAAGCGGGCCCACCGGCGGACCCCGTTTTGACCCGAAACTGTCGTTTTTGCCCTTGTCTCCAAATTGGACCCAAGGACAGGCGTTTCTAGCTATTTGACACCTTCTGAGCATGATGGTAATGTCTATTTTAGCTTTTGGACTCATCTCTGGAAACTTCCCCTAGAACAATTAATCGGATCCAAACAACAGGCAAGTACCTGCACTTCAAGTTTATTCTTTATATTGTGATAATTAATTCCTTGCTCTACTAGCACCATTGGATGATTACACATAGTGTTAGAACACTGGATTTTTATGTCTTGAATACTGGAGTTCATGTCTTGTTTTCGTGTCGGGTGGGAGAATACTAAGGAGGCATGTAGTTTACCCTTTCCCCTGGATTGTCTAATAGCTGTTGGTACACGACTGTCCATGAGCCGGATCTCGATTATAATGTCTAATAGCCGTTTATGACGGCCGGATTAGCCTTATAAACCCCTACATGCCAACTAAGTATTCTAAAAACAAACACAAGTTCACACAGATAGTTCTGGTCATGTCATATTCCTTGCTGGCTGTTGTAGTTTCATTTCCTGTTTTATTTATTTCTGTTTCTCATATTCCTGTTTACAGCTAACTCTGAGATAATAATGTTCTGCTAATGCTGTTTCTCAACATGATATCCAATATTTAATTGTCATAAAATATTTAGTTTAATCTTGTGGTGCACTGTGTACTTTGCTCCTTTCCTGACTGGATCTGTTGTTTAGGCGATGATAAGAATCTTGCCCCCACCTATTATGGCCCCTATGAGACAGCAGGTGATGCAGTTGCAGAGCCAGTTCCCGCACAGGAAGCTACTCCTGCTGACTAGTTAGCAGTAGTTATCTTAGATTTGCTCTTTATCTTAGCAATCGGGTTTGTCCCCGATTTCATTCTGATTCCTGTACTAAAATATTTGAATCTGTTGTCACATTTATTTTAGTTGCAATCTTAAGTTCATTTCTCATTATTATCTTGCCTATGTTATTTGTGAATGAGCTAGTTAGTAAATTTGGATTTGACCTAGACAGCGTACTACCGCCGATTCTGCGGCGTAGGCTGGACGTACCCACGCACTCGTGCCCGAATTTCCGGGTGCGGGTCGTGACAAGTGCGAAGAACTATTCCATGCGCAACCTAGGAATTGTGGCGAGTGTGTCCACGTTGAAATCGTGGCAACACTATCCCTTTGGCGTGACGGCAAAATCTTCGTGGATCACACAAACCTCAATATAGATGTTCACCCAGCGAGGTATTGAGATTGAGGAAAAGGTGTTTGGTTGAGCTGATAAGAGCAAAGTTTGATATTTGGGTAAGTCGTCTAGCTGGGGTAGTATCAGTTGAGATGATCGTTCGGTGCATGAGATATATTTGGAGATGTTGCTAGTGCGGACTCAAGATAGTCGAATGGATTGAGTTGGAACACGAACTGATTGAGTCGGTGGAAAATCATTATATTTGTGAATGGTGCTTAATCGAATGTGTTGGAATAGAAATCGTGATTTGGTTCAATTGGGAGTAAAGCAAATGGATGCCTCGAACATAAAGATACCCTTGTAACTTGTTCAAATTTGCTATCGCAAAGTTCGACTGAAATACATGTATTTTAGGGACGCCTTAAATATATGTACGATCCAAAACTAAGCGATACAAAGAATTCGTATTGAGCTGCAAGGAGGATGTAGGAATTCATAAAAATTGTACGAGCGTTCAGCAGACGAAATGTTGAGTCAGAAATCGTGAATATGTGAGTTGCATAGAGCAGATCTATAGAATTGGATTATGGCATGTGATAGGAATGGGTACCAGCACGGTTCGTGGACGAACCTGATTCTAAGTGGTATATTATGTAACGCCCCGCAACCGCTCGGAGCGTTATGCTGAGTCGGATTGAATAAATCAAATGCTGGTTACATTTGAAATGTTGGATTTTGGGAAGAAGGATTGATTTAGTTGGTTTCATGTGCAGATGGCTAGCGGGTTCGATAAAAATCAGGTATTTGTTCAGAACAGTACTGAATAGCTGGATAAGAGCGATAATGCCGTCTTCCTTAGTCCGATCGGTCGGATGATTTGGAGAGCACGGCCTGCTCGCACGGTTATACCAGTTGAGTAGATCGCGCTTGCATCGGACCACGGGTTCAAGGGATTGGCCGTATCGACAGGACAGGATGCCTAACGGGATCAAACATTGTGAGTGGGCTCTTTCCCTTCTCCTCTACTCCTTCATGCCTAATAATATGGAAAACACGTAAAAAGGCTTGAACACTTGGGCTAAAATATTGAGAATTACTACACTGAGGCATGCATAGAGTGTATGTCGTTGGCTTGGTAGGATTGTGGCTTGAAATGATTTACGCATTGGATAGTTAGAGCGATAGTTGGATTATGCATTTGAGGCAGTCGGTTGGATAATTGGGATTATGCTTAGACGGCTGGAATGATACATTGAGGCATGGGAATATCGGGAATTCGGACGAGCGAGCGTGCATCCGTGCACGACTATCACTTGGTCGCTTTGTCTTGCAAAGCGAGCAGTTGTGGTTCGAAACCGAACAACTGCATCAGCGAGGGTGTTGTGCCGCTTGATGGGGGCATCGTGCCACGAATGGGGCATTGTGCCTATGAAACATTTGATATTTTGGTGCCTTGGGCTATATGTTGAGGTCGAGATTTGGAATCTTTGGTTGAATATGTTGGAAGAATGGTTATGGATATTTGGTTGGATATCGGTTGAACGAGTCTAGGATCGCTTGGTGGGGCGAGAATGTTTCGATCCTCTCGTCATACCTACTGTGTCTGCATTGTCACGGACAACCTGTATGGCACAGGGTTTGGTTTCCTGGAACGGGATGAGGCACCGGGGCACCGGGACCGTTCTACCATGGAGGAAACAATGGACATCGCGCGATTGGACGCAGTGCTGGTAGTCCGATACCACCAGGAGGGAGTAGCTGCCCAGCCCTAGATCGGGTAGGACTGCCCTGTTGATCTTGGTCCGATCAATATCCTTTATGGCTTTTAGCCAGTGACTTCATATAGTATAAGTGATGGCTTGCTTTTCTTTTGTTGGTTTGGCTTTCGTGTAGGCGCGGCCACCTTGCCTCGGCAAGAGTGTGCACTAGAGATTGGGATATAAACTTTGGTTGAGGATGGATATTGAGGCGAGACTGATGGTTCGATATGTTATCGTGCGAAGAGATGGCATTGAGTAGGACGGGTTGCGTGCTAGTTACCTTTGGGTTATATAAATGCTTGTCATTTGGTTTGAGATTGAATGCTTGCATGCGTAAACTGCTTTACAGCTTTCCTTAACATGTCATTCATATGCCATGAAACGAATCTAGGATTCAACTAGAAAGATCACCATATAACTGTTTGTATTCACTATTTTACTTAGTGTCGGCTTAGACGAGTGGGTTACCCCGCTCACCAGTACGGGTGTGTACTGACCCACGTTTATGGGCTTTATTTCAGGTACGCAGGCGTAGTGGCGCTGATTGGATATACGAGGCATGATGTATGAACTGTAAGTATCTTTGTGGGCTAGAGAAAAGAGTAAGAGCATTTCATCGTCTCCGTGGCATCGCCTTTGTGGCATTGCCTTCGGGGCATTCTATTTGGACCCTATCGAGATCTTCGTTGCGTATTACTCTGATGTGTGCTTGGTACACAATTCGACTTCAGTTGTAATTTGGTTGTTTCGATGATAACTTTGGTGTTTGACAACATTGCCTTGTACGAGCGCAACTCCAGGCTCGTACGGCATCACATCCCGATGGAAACGATTATCCTGCGAGAGAGCTGCAACATGGTGATTCACGTTCAGCAGGGACTATCTAGCTTGCGGGAGATTGTGGCGTGACAGGCAAGGCTAACATTGTAGCAGACGCATTAAGCCGGAAGCCAGCAGCTTATTTCTTGACGACACAAAGGGAATTATTGAAGGACTTGCAAGATCTTGGCATTGAAGTAATATTACCCGGAACAGATGGGACACTAGCCAACTTGCAAGTATAATCATCACTTGTGGAGAAAATCAAGGCAACATTGCCTACAGACGCCAGATTCAGAAGATTAAAGGAAAGAACAGAGGCCGGAGATCAGACATGACTGCACATTCATGATGATAGGACATTACGATGTGGTGATCGTCTGTATGTGTCACGACCCGCACCCGGAAGTTCGGGCACGAGTGCGTGGGTACGTCCAGCCTACGCCGCAGAGTCGGCGGTAGTACGCTGTCTAGGTCAATCCATCTAACTAGTCTAACTCATTCACAATTTAACATAGGCAAGATAATAATGAGAATAGAAACTTAAATTATGCAACTGGAATGAATGTGACAACAATTCAAATGTTTAATACAGGAATTTCAAATGAAATCGGGGACAAACCCGATAAATAAGATAAGAACAGAAATAAAAGATAGCTACTAAAAGCTACTCAGCAGCAGGGGTCTCCTGGGTGGGTTCTGGCTCCTCATAGGTATAATCTGTACCCTCATAAGGACCATAATAAGTAGGAGCAAGGTCCTCATCATCGCCTAAATCAACAGATCCAGTCAGGAAAGGAGCAAAGTACACAGTGCACAACAATGTTAAACTAAATATTTATGACAATTAAACATTGAATATCATGTTAAGAAAATTGCATAAAAGATTGTCCATATCTCAGAGTCACAACTATAAACAGGAATATGAGAGAATAGAAGTAAATGAGCAGAAAATGAAACTACTACAATCAGCAAGAAACATAACATGACTAGAAACTATCTGTATGAAATTTGTGTTTGTTTTTAGAATACTTAGTTGGCATGTAGGGGTTTATAAGGCTAATCCGGCCGTCATAAACGGCTATTATTCACGAATAATCGAGATCCGGCTGATGGACAGTCGTGTACCAACAGCTATTATTCACGACAAGGGGAAGGGTAAACTACATGCCTTTCAGTATTCTCCCACCCGACATGATAACAAGACATGAATTCCAATAGTCAAGACATGAAAATTCAGCATTTCTAACACTAGGCGTAATCATCAAGGGTACTAGTGAAACAGGAATTTAATTATCACAATATATAGATTTAACTTGAGGTGCAGGTACTTGCCTGTTGTTTGGATCTGTTTAACTTGGTTCTTGGGAGAAATTTCCACAGATGAGTCCAAAAGCTGAAACAGACATTACCATCATGCTTAGAAGATGTCAAATAGCTAGAAATGCCTATCCTTGGGTCCAATTTGGAGACAAGGGCAAAAACGGCAGTTTCGGGTCGAAACGGGGTCCGCCGTTGGGCCCGCTTTGCACCGAAAAACGTGTCCGGATCAAAAGTCTCCAAATTCACCAAACTTAGTGTCAACAGGTCAGGAACGCTGATACGAACCCAACGGAACTTCCAGATTTGGATTCCGATGAGCCGAACACAAAATCGCCCGTCGAGCGGGGCCTGTGGGGCCCACGACACGCGATTTCGTCAACGTTCTCAGAATCGAACCAAACTTGACCCACAGGACCAGCGTATCGCTACGAGTCCGATGGCGCAAGTTTCGTCTCGATCCGACGAGTGTACACGAAATTAGGGTGAATTACAGAAAAGGCAGATACGGGGCGATGTCTGCGGATACGCGTTGATTCCGGTGTGCACGCACACCCGAATCAGCTTCCGCAAAAACTCACACGTCCGTATCGACGCTGCGCACATATCTGTGAAGACCGTGCGCGACCAAGTCGTCCCGTTTGGCGGGGCGGACTCAGTTCCGGGGTGAAACAGGGTCTGGTTTTTCCTGTTTTTGGATCGCGGTGTGCGATCACCACAGGACGCGGTGCCACGAACAGTTTGTCCGGACACCGAGAGGGTCATACAGGCTTCGCGTAGGAATTGACGGATTCGAAAACGGAGGTCAGGGTTGCAAGATACGAATACCTGAACGCAGCTACACGGAAAGGGGTTTTCTGTGTCCGACACACGTGCTCGTGTCCTGGCTGTGACTCCCGTGTCCGGGTCTGTCCGCGTGTCCGAGCTCGTACCCGCGTCTGGGCCGTGTCCGCGGCGTGTCCAGTGCTGCTGGAGGGCACGCCGTCGGTCGGCAAGGTCACGGCGGTCGTCGAGCAGCGTCGAGGGGGCTCGGGATGGCCGGCGGCGGGCTGAGAAGAAGAGGGGAGGAAGGCTCGGGGGTCTGGCCGCCTGGGGAGGAGGAGGAAGGGGAGAGGAGGTTCTGGCTGCGGTGGATCTGGGGGGGGAAAGGTCGACGCAGGGTGGTGGACGGCGGTCTGGGAGGAAGTCGCCGGGGATTGGGGCTCGCCGGAGGTCGTTAGGGTTAGGGTTTTGCGGGGAGAAAGGGGCTGAGGTGAGGGCTATAAATAGGGGACGAGGCGAGGGTGAGTCCGGGGCATCGTGGGCGGGTTTTCCGGTGGTGAGGGCGACGTGGGGAGGGCGTGGCCGGACGCGCGCGTTTTCCGGCGCCGGCGGCGGAATCGCCCGGTCGTGGGGGAGACTGGGTGACAGGGTGAGTGACCGGGCGGGTCGGGTCGGGCGCGGATCCGGCCGAGCGGACCCGCCCGACCCGCTAAGAAGGAGGGTTGGGCTGAGCTGCACTGGGCTCGGCCCACTGGGCCGGGCCGGGCCCAAAACCTAAAAAAATATATATATAATAATAATAATATTAGTAATAGTAATAAACCATTAAATAAATAAACAAATAATTAAATAATTAAATAAATAGTTTTTAGGTATTTAAAAATAGGTCCGGGGTCCGATAAATTCCAGAAAAATTGCCCTAAGTCCAGTTTTTCATTTTACACCCAAAAATGTTATTTTCATGACATTTTAATATTATTTATTAGCAATTAAAAATTATTTAATAATTGAAAACCATGATTTTAATTACAGAAAATTTCCAGAAAATTCCAGAAAATTTAGGAAAAATCCAAGATTTAATAATTTGAAAATTCAGGGGGTTTACAACCTACCCAACTTACAAAAATTTCGTCCTCGAAATTTAAGAATAACAGGGCACGAAAAAGAAAAGGCCGAAAAATAAAATACAATATACCTCAGGGTTCAAAAAGGTAGGGGTATCGCTCTCTAATCTCGTCTTCTCGCTCCCAGGTGGATTCGCCGGGAGAATGATGCTTCCAAGCTACGCGAACCAGGGAGATAACCTGATTCCGTAGGACTTTCTCCGAGCGATCCAGGATCTCCACGGGTTGCTCCTGGTAAGTCAGACTTGGGCCTACTTCGAGCTCTGAGTGATCCAAAATGTGACTGGGGTCTGACACATACTTCCTCAGCTGCGACACGTGGAAGACGTTATGTACTCCATCCAGAGAGGGTGGCAATGCCAGTCGGTATGCCACTTCTCCGATTTTCTCCTGTATGCCAAAAGGTCCGATGAATCTTGGGCTGAGTTTTCCACTCCTTCCGAACCTAATGGTGCCACGTGTCGGGGAAATCTTTAAGAATACCAGCTCTCCAACCTTTAATAAAGTCACAATCAAGTCTTAGTTCCATAAGCAAAATATTTAAATTGACTTAAATTTCATAAATTTAATTACCTCAAATTCCAAGGACCTTCGGTGGCTATTTGCCCAATGTCGTTGCCTGTCTTGAGCCACTCGAAGTCTGTCCCTTATTTGCTTTACCTTCTCAGCTGAATCGATCACCATCTCTGGTCCCAGTAGGGCTCTTTCTCCAACGTCGTCCCATGATAGCGGGGTACGACATCTTCGGCCATACAGGGCTTCAAATGGAGTCATCTCGATACTGGCTTGGTAGCTGTTATTATAAGAGAACTCCACCAGATGTAAATAGTCTTCCCAGGATCCTCCAAAATCCAGAACACATGTACGGAGCATATCTTCAAGTGTCTGGATGGTACGCTCCGATTGTCCATCGGTTTGGGGATGATAAGCTGTGCTGAATTTGAGTTGAGTTCCCAAACTGGCATGTAAGCTCTTCCAGAAGTGAGACGTGAACCTTGAATCTCTGTCGGAGACAATACTTACTGGAACTCCATGCAGCCTAACAATATGTCTGATATATAACTCTGCCAGCTTCTCTGTAGATAGCCTTACTTTGAAGGGTAGGAAGTGTGCAGACTTGGTCAGTCTATCTACTATCACCCAGATTGCATCCTTTCCACTAGGTGTCCTTGGAAGGCCGGAAACAAAATCCATTGTGATATGTTCCCACTTCCACTCCGGAATGGGTAGTGGTTGAAGCAATCCTCCAGGTCGTTGTCTTTCAGCCTTAACCTATTGGCACACTAAACAGCGGGATACGAACCTGGATACTTCTCTCTTCATGCCATGCCACCAAACATGCGTCCTCAGGTCCTTGTACATCTTGTTGGCTCCTGGATGTATGGAGTATTGCGATCTGTGAGCCTCTTGCATAATTTCTTCTCTTATGTCTCCTTGAGGTACACATAATCTATCACCATGCCTCAGTGATCCATCCTCATGAATTCTGAAATCTTCTACTAATCCAGCTTGCACTTGACCTTGAAGGCTTCGCAGGCCTTCGTCTTGAAACTGAGTCTCCTTGATCTTGTCTATTAAGGTAGACTGAATCTGCAAGTTCATCATTTGGCCCTCTTTTCCTGGGATAATTACTTCAATACCCAGACTTTCCAAGTCCTCCAGCAGGTGTCTGTCCATAGTCAAGTACATCGCCATAGGATACCTGCTTAGAGCATCAGCAACTACATTTGCCTTCCCAGGGTGATATTGAAGAGCGATATCAAAGTCTTTCATTAGTTCCAGCCACCTTCTTTGCCTCATGTTTAGCTCTTTCTGGGTGAAGATATATTTTAGGCTTTTATGATCTGTAAATATTTCTACCCTTTCTCCATAAAGGTAATGCTTCCAAAGTTTAAGAGCAAAAATGACAGCTGCCAATTCTAAATCATGGGTTGGATAATTCTTTTCATGTGGTCGAAGCTGTCTAGAGGCATATGCTATTACTTTCTTATTCTGCTCCAATACACAACCTAGACCTTTTCCAGAAGCATCACTATAAATAGCGAAACCTCCGGTTCCAGAGGGTAAGGTCAGGATAGGAGCAGTAGTCAGCCTTTTCTTCAATTCCTCAAAAGCATGCTGACATTCTTCAGTCCAGGTGAACTCTTCATCCTTCCTTGTTAACTTTGTCATGGGTTCAGCAATCCTAGCAAAGTCCTTCACAAACTTCCGATAGTAACCAGCTAGTCCCAGGAAACTTCTAATCTCAGCTACAGAGTCTGGAGTGGGCCAGGATTCTACTGCAGCTATCTTCTTAGGGTCTACTGCTATTCCATCTCCAGTCACAACATGTCCCAAGAATTCTACTTTGTCTAGGAAGAAAGCACATTTGGATAATTTTCCATAAAGTTTTTCCTTCCTCAAAGTCTCCAATGCTAACCTCAAATGTTCTTCATGTTCTTCGGGAGTCTTGGAGTAGATCAAAATATCATCAATGAAGACCACTACAAATTTGTCTAGGTATGGCTGGAAAACTCTGTTCATTAAATTCATAAAAACTGCTGGAGCATTCGTCAACCCGAACGGCATTACTAGGAATTCGTAATGTCCGTTCCGGGTATTGAAAGCAGTTTTAGGGATGTCTTCTTTCCTTACCCTTACTTGGTGGTAACCAGACCTCAAATCAATCTTTGAAAACACCCGAGCTCCACTCAACTGATCAAATAAATCATCGATCCTGGGCAGGGGATACTTATTCTTAATTGTTAAGGCATTTAAGGCCCTATAGTCAATACACATTCTGGATGTTCCGTCCTTCTTGGGCACAAATAGTACTGGAGCTCCCCAAGGTGAGACACTAGACCTAATGAAACCTTTGTCTTCTAGCTCTTTGATTTGTTCATTTAGTTCTATTATCTCATTCTTGTTGATTCTGTAGGGGTTCTGAGATACTGGTGCTGCTCCTGGCACTAAGTCAATGGAGAATTCAACTTCTCGGTCTGGGGGTAAGCCTGGGAGATCCTCAGGGAAGACATCTAGGTATTCAGAGAGGATAGGTGGCAACTCTTCTGTTACTAGGGCTCCACAAATTTTGTTATTACCCATTTCTCTAGAACCTCTAGCAAATTCAAATTCTGGCTTGCCAGGGGGTCTGAAGATTACACTGCCTCTGTGACAGTCTATTGTGGCATGATGTTGACTTAACCAATCCATACCCAGTATAATGTCAAAACTGGGCACTGGCATTACAAGTAGTCTAGCATACAGTTCTCTTCCACATAATGTAATAGGACAATTGTTACAGGCATCACTAACCGGGATGATTCCTCCACCGGTAATGATCTTATAACAATTCCTAAGGGGTTTAGTGATTAAGTTATGCTTCATAAGGAAATCTACTGACATGAATGAATGAGAAGCTCCAGAGTCAAATAAAGTAATAGCTGGTATTGAATTTATAAGCACGGAACCTGTGATCACGTCAGCTGTGGCTTCTGCTTCTTCCAGAGTCATTGCATAAGCACGGCCTTGCTGCGGTGCACCCCTCTGTTGTTGCTGTTGGTGCTGAGCAAAGCGTTGTTGTTGAGTTGGAAGCGGAGGTCCCCTTTGTTGTGCTGCTGGGGGCCTGGCCTGGACTGGAGCCTTTGGTGCAGCTGGACGTCCTTGAGCAACAGGACAGTCCCTCAATTGATGTGCTGGGGAACCACAATAGAGGCAAGCACCTAGCCTCTTTCTGCAGTCTTGCCAAGTGTGGCCTGGTTTTTGGCAATAGTTGCAAGGGGGAGCTCGTTGGTTCTGTCCTTGAGCCTGGGGTACTGGAGCTCGAGGGGGAGGACGCTGATTTTGCTGCGGAGCCCTCTGCTGTTGTTGTTGTTGAAAAGGACGTTTGTTGGGTCCCGCATTTCCGGTATCTCTTTCTCGCTTCAGTTTGTGCCCCATATCTCTCTCGACTCCTTGTGCCACGCTCAGGATTTCTTCATAGGTGCGAGCTCGGCTGGTGGTGACAGCAAGGCGGATATCCGGAGATAGCCCCTTCTTGAATCTTCGGGCTCTGTCCTCCGGGGTACGAACCATGTACTCCGCAAAGTGGCTTAACCTGCTAAATTCAGCAGTATATTCATCAACAGTCATGTTACCTTGTTCCAGTCTCTCGAATTGGCTTTCGAGAGCTTCCCGAGCCACTTCGGGATAAAATTTCTCCTTAAATAGCCTCTTGAAGTCCTCCCAGGTGACGTCGGGAGCAGATAGTTGGGGTTCATCTCTGAACCAGGTTCGAGCAATATCGAACAGTTGCAGGCTAGCGGATTCCACTTTGAGATCATCGGGAACCCGAGCAGTCTTCAGGAGTCTCTCGACATTCTCTATCCACTCATCAGCGTAGAGAATGCCCTCAGTTCCATAAAATTCCAGAGGCCTAAGGTTCTTGAAGTCTTTAGCATTCCCTGGCCTCTTGAGTGACGACTCCTGGGGTTTAAGAGCTTCTGAGAGGCTGGTCCGCAGAAGTGCCGTCTGTTCTTTCTGGGATTCCACTAATCCCTGGAATACTCCTATTAGCTGTGCCCCATCTAAGGTAACTGCCGGAACAGATGGGGGCGGCGGGAGTGCAAGAGTCTCGGGCACATTCGGCTCAGCTGGTTCTGATGTGCCTCCTACTGTGTTCCTGGTCTGGACCATTCTGAAAGATTAAGGGATAGGAAGATCAGAATAGAATACTTGGAAATCAAAGGCGATAGAAAAATTGAGCAGCAACGATATCAAGAATTGAAATAAGGACGCTATACTGTGAATGAGCTTTTCCTAGAATCCTCAATTTTATTCCATACCCTGTCCTAGGGTATTACCCTATTTAAGGATAGGACCTGCATGGGCCACCATAAAAACGTGTCACGACCCGCACCCGGAAGTTCGGGCACGAGTGCGTGGGTACGTCCAGCCTACGCCGCAGAGTCGGCGGTAGTACGCTGTCTAGGTCAATCCATCTAACTAGTCTAACTCATTCACAATTTAACATAGGCAAGATAATAATGAGAATAGAAACTTAAATTATGCAACTGGAATGAATGTGACAACAATTCAAATGTTTAATACAGGAATTTCAAATGAAATCGGGGACAAACCCGATAAATAAGATAAGAACAGAAATAAAAGATAGCTACTAAAAGCTACTCAGCAGCAGGGGTCTCCTGGGTGGGTTCTGGCTCCTCATAGGTATAATCTGTACCCTCATAAGGACCATAATAAGTAGGAGCAAGGTCCTCATCATCGCCTAAATCAACAGATCCAGTCAGGAAAGGAGCAAAGTACACAGTGCACAACAATGTTAAACTAAATATTTATGACAATTAAACATTGAATATCATTTTAAGGAAATTGCATAAAAGATTGTCCATATCTCAGAGTCACAACTATAAACAGGAATATGAGAGAATAGAAGTAAATGAGCAGAAAATGAAACTACTACAATCAGCAAGAAACATAACATGACTAGAAACTATCTGTATGAAATTTGTGTTTGTTTTTAGAATACTTAGTTGGCATGTAGGGGTTTATAAGGCTAATCCGGCCGTCATAAACGGCTATTATTCACGAATAATCGAGATCCGGCTGATGGACAGTCGTGTACCAACAGCTATTATTCACGACAAGGGGAAGGGTAAACTACATGCCTTTCAGTATTCTCCCACCCGACATGATAACAAGACATGAATTCCAATAGTCAAGACATGAAAATTCAGCATTTCTAACACTAGGCGTAATCATCAAGGGTACTAGTGAAACAGGAATTTAATTATCACAATATATAGATTTAACTTGAGGTGCAGGTACTTGCCTGTTGTTTGGATCTGTTTAACTTGGTTCTTGGGGGAAATTTCTACAGATGAGTCCAAAAGCTGAAACAGACATTACCATCATGCTCAGAAGATGTCAAATAGCTAGAAATGCCTGTCCTTGGGTCCAATTTGGAGACAAGGGCAAAAACGGCAGTTTCGGGTCGAAACGAGGTCCGCCGTTGGACCCGCTTTGCACCGAAAAACGTGTCCGGGTCAAAAGTCTCCAAATTCACCAAACTTAGTGTCAACAGGTCAGGAACGCTGATACGAACCCAACGAAACTTCCAGATTTGGATTCCGATGAACCGAACACAAAATCGCCCGTCGAGCGGGGCCTGTGGGGCCCACGACACGCGATTTCGTCAACGTTCTCAGAATCGAACCAAACTTGACCCACAGGACCAGCGTATCGCTACGAGTCCGATGGCGCAAGTTTCGTCTCGATCCGACGAGTGTACACGAAATTAGGGTGAATTACAGAAAAGGCGGATACGGGGCGATGTCTGCGGATACGCGTTGATTCCGGTGTGCACGCACACCCGAATCAGCTTCCGCAAAAACTCACACGTCCGTATCGACGCTGCGCACGTATCTGTGAAGACCGTGCGCGACCAAGTCGTCCCGTTTGGCGGGGCGGACTCAGTTCCGGGGTGAAACAGGGTCTGGTTTTTCCTGTTTTTGGATCGCGGTGTGCGATCACCACAGGACGCGGTGCCACGAACAGTTTGTCCGGACACCGAGAGGGTCATACAGGCTTCGCGTAGGAATTGACGGATTCGAAAACGGAGGTCAGGGTTGCAAGATACGAATACCTGAACGCAGCTACACGGAAAGGGGTTTTCTGTGTCCGACACACGTGCTCGTGTCCTGGCTGTGACTCCCGTGTCCGGGTCTGTCCGCGTGTCCGAGCTCGTACCCGCGTCTGGGCCGTGTCCGCGGCGTGTCCGGTGCTGCTGGAGGGCACGCCGTCGGTCGGCGAGGTCACGACGGTCGTCGAGCAGCGTCGAGGGGGCTCGGGATGGCCGGCGGCGGGCTGAGAAGAAGAGGGGAGGAAGGCTCGGGGGTCTGGCCGCCTGGGGAGGAGGAGGAAGGGGAGAGGAGGTTCTGGCTGCGGTGGATCTGGGGGGGGGAAAGGTCGACGCAGGGTGGTGGACGGCGGTCTGGGAGGAAGTCGCCGGGGATTGGGGCTCACCGGAGGTCGTTAGGGTTAGGGTTTTGCGGGGAGAAAGGGGCTGAGGTGAGGGCTATAAATAGGGGACGAGGCGAGGGTGAGTCCGGGGCGTCGTGGGCGGGTTTTCCGGTGGTGAGGGCGACGTGGGGAGGGCGTGGCCGGACGCGCGCGTTTTTCGGCGCCGGCGGCGGAATCGCCCGGTCGTGGGGGAGACTGGGTGACAGGGTGAGTGACCGGGCGGGTCGGGTCGGGCGCGGATCCGGCCGAGCGGACCCGCCCGACCCGCTAAGAAGGAGGGTTGGGCTGAGCTGCACTGGGCTCGGCCCACTGGGCCGGGCCGGGCCCAAAACCTAAAAAAATATATATATAATAATAATAATATTAGTAATAGTAATAAACCATTAAATAAATAAACAAATAATTAAATAATTAAATAAATAGTTTTTAGGTATTTAAAAATAGGTCCGGGGTCCGATAAATTCCAGAAAAATTGCCCTAAGTCCAGTTTTTCATTTTACACCCAAAAATGTTATTTTCATGACATTTTAATATTATTTATTAGCAATTAAAAATTATTTAATAATTGAAAACCATGATTTTAATTACAGAAAATTTCCAGAAAATTCCAGAAAATTTAGGAAAAATCCAAGATTTAATAATTTGAAAATTCAGGGGGTTTACATTATGTTCCAAATAGAGAGATTCGACAGGAGCTGATGACAGAAGCTCATAGTTTGATATATTCTATTCATCCTGGAGGCACCAAGATGTATCGTGATTTACGATAGCACTTTTGGTGGCATGGAATAAAAAGAGAAATAGCTCGCTTTGTAGCTAAATGTATGGTATGTCAGCAAGTAAAGGCAGAGTACCAGAGAACAGCAGGATTATTGCAACCACTTCCGATTCCAGAGTGGAAGTGGGAGCACATCACTATGGACTTCGTCACAGGTTTTCCCAAGGGTCCAAGTGGGAGAGATGCAGTATGGGTAATAGTGGACCGACTCACTAAATCAGCCCATTTCTTGCCTTTTAGAGTTTGCCAATCTACAGAAGCTTTGGCTGACTTATATATGAGGCAGATCGTGAGATTGTACGGCGTACCAGTTAGCATTGTGTCAGACGGGGATTTGCGCTTTACATCGCATTTTTGGAGGAGCATGCAAGAGAGTCTTGGAACTCCTCTGAAGTTCAGTACCTCTTATCACCCGCAGACAGATGGGCAGTCAGAACGTACTATTCAGACATTGGAGGATATGTTGAGGGCTTGTATGTTAAACTTTGGAGGATCATGGGAGGACCACCTACATCTTGTGGAGTTTTCTTACAACAATAGTTATCAAGCGAGCATCCGGATGGCTCCGTTTGAAGCATTGTATGGAAGAAAGTGTAGGTCTCCTGTGTATTGGAGTGACGTGGGAGAACGTCAAATTCTGGGATCCGAGTTAGTGGTAAACACCGTTGAGACAGTTAAAAAGATACAAGGATACTTGCGAGCAGCACAAGACAGGCAGAAACAATGGGCAGACCTTCATCGTCGTCCCTTAGAGTTTAAAGAGGGCGATCATGTCTTCTTGAAGATATCACCCACCAGAGGCACCATTTGATTCGGAGGGCGCGGCAAGTTGAGTCCAAGGTATATTGGACCATTTGACGTACTAGAGAGAGTGGGGGAAGTGGCATATCGACTTGCGCTACCACCTTCACTTGAGGGAGTACATGACGTATTCCATGTGTCGCAGCTCAGGCGATATGTGGCGGACAACAGTCATGTTCTCGACCATTCGGAGATCACTATTGGGCCAAGCTTGTCCTATCAAGAGCAACTCGTGGGAATCCATAATCGTCGAGAAAAAGTATTGAGGAACCAGTCTATTCCCTTGGTCCGCATGACATGGAGGCATGGCGCGCCAGGAGAATCTACTTGGGAGCGCGAGGACGACATGTGCCAACATTTTCCGAACATATTCATTGACCAAGGTATGAAATTACTTTGTTAATTTATACCTTATACCATCCTTGACTTGCTACCTTGGCTTAGTTTTAATTTCGAGGACGAAATTTTTATAAGTTGGGTAGAATGTAAAACCCATAATTTTAAAAACCGTATTTTTCTATTATTAATTAATTATTTAATTTATTTATAGTAGTTATGAGCTAAATAGAGGGAATAGATTTTATTTAATTTTTACTTGAGAAGTTTGTACACTTAGGGGATTTATGGAGCCATTATAAAAATTTTCTAATTTATTTCATGTAGGAGACCCTTTGGACAGTTGCTAGCTTAATGGTATGCACCAATATAATTTTTAAAATGAATAGATATGTATTTTCTATGTATATATATATATATATATATATATATATATATATATATATATATATATATATATATAATTAGAAAAGAATTTTCTATTGGATCTTAACCCGAAACCCAAACTCCTAAATCCACTACCCGCTTGCACCCGAACCCGCGTAGAAAATATCAGCAGTAGCAGTAGCAAAACCCAACTTTGCTTTCCCTCCCTGCGCATGTGAGCCTTCCCGTTCCACCGTTTCTATCTCTATTATTACTAATCTCTCCTCAACCGAAATCAAAACCAAAGAAAGACCAAAGAAAAAAACAGCAGCGTCAGTAGTTTCTTAACCATTAAGTGACCCTACCGCCTCTTATCTCTATATATATTCAAACTCTCTCAAACCCTAACTACAATTCTTCTTTCACTAAACTAACACACTGCTTTGGACGTGCACTATACAGAACTCTTGCTCGGCAAGTATACCTTGCCATTGTACTATTATTTACATTCCAGCTGATGCATGCATATTTATTTCTGCTTATTTAGTTCAATTATTGCTAAATAAATTATGCGTCCAAGGAAACTTGGGAGCAACGACGATGTCATCGTATCATGTTTATTTATGTAGATTTTTGGACCTACTTTATGAGACCACCCCAGTATTATGGAGCATCATTAGATTCATTGGCCGTGACACAGTTGTTACACGAGTTATGAGTCATATATAGATCATGGACTGCGTGACAGGTCTTGCCTCCTGTACGTATGAGCCGTGCGTTAGGGATAACTGCTGATAGAAACTTTGTATGCTAGTAGACCTGGCAGTTACTAGAGGTATTATCGTGTCATTTATATGACATATTTAGAGCATGGGGTGGGGAGAACAACAAGTAAGGCATTTGGGCTCCTTTGCACTTTTTTCTTCTGTAACCCGGAAGCTCCACTGAAGATACGGGCGGTGATGACCCCATTTACAATTGGCGGCCTCTGCCGTTCAAAAGACGACATGCTTTGAGGCCCCTGATTCTCCGAGAGAGTCACGCCAATCCCATTTTTAGCCAGATAGCCCACTTGGTGGAAAGTTGTTCTTAAACTGCAGTCACTTAAACGGTTAGGCGACCCATTGGATATTTATATTTTCAGTACTTTATTGGCATGTTTATATGTATCTTGTTACGTCCCTCTGAGGACCTGGTCCCTTTCTAGATATGGACGAGCAGGAGTATCCACAGGAGTACGGACCTGGACCTGACTCTACTTACCAGACTGAGGAGGTCTTACCCTCAGAGTAGCTGTGATTTATTTCCACTGTTTAGAGATTTTATTGCTACTTCAGTATAGTCGTTTTGTAGTGGATTTGTTTTCACTCGACTATCAGACTTGATAGTCATCTTGGATATTCAGTTAATATTCAGCTCTTTATTCCTACTTATTATTATTGTGCTGTGGATGAGATATAGATTGTGGGTGACTTGTTGTGACAGAATATTACCACTGGTGAATTGGATATTCATGTACATCGTACGTGTGTATATGGTTTCCATATATTGGAGTTTATATACATACGACTGGGCGTGTTACGTATTCCTAGTCCTACGTATTTTGGGACTGGAACATGACACTTTGTACTTTCTTAGTTTGCTAATCAAATCCAGTTCTCCCTGTTCTTGTTTTGATTTAAATGGCAAACATGGTGGCGACTCTGCTGGGGACATCATTCTCCACTGTTGAGAAATCGGTGACACAATCTGATGCGGCCAAGCTCGGCTCGTCGTAAAAGATGCTGGTGGTCTGCTTCGACCAGCAAGCGTTCAAGGATATGCTCTCTGAAGAAAGCGATAATCCTTCGTGAAGGATAGCCAAGCCCAAGAAGACCCGCAGAACGTGGGTGGCTAAGGCCGTTGCGCCTCACCCAGCTACGGAGCATACGCTTCCAGCCTCTCACTCTGTTGTCGATGACGGTCGTCGGACGAACGCCCCGAACGTCCACGTCTATGCGGCATCCCGGGCTGATGCAGAAACTGTTCAGCACCCAGACTCTGGCAGAGAAAAATACTACGATACCAGATGTTCTGGTGCTGAGGCAGCTTCTTTGCAGCCAAGGAGGAGGCCGCGTAAGACTGTCCATGCGGTATCAACTTATAGCCGCAGACAGCAGGCCGCATGCGGCCCCAATAGCAATAGAAACTCTATTTTCGACCGTATCCCATGCGGCGCAGATCCTATGCGACCCACTGAGAATGATAAAAACCCAAAGCTGGACTCTTTATACTACGTGCCTGCGGTAGCTAAGCTGAAGAAGTCCAGGGCAGTACTAGCCCGTCAAGCTCAAGCAACTACTCATACGATCGACCTCCAACAGTCATCGCTAAATATTACGTGAGCCTCTGACGGATAGTTGTACAAGACTGATCCATATGTCCAGCCCACTGGGACAAATGGACAGGGTCAGTCTCAAAAGTCTTCTACGAGTACCTCGGGGCAAGTTCGTGTATGCACCCCGGGCCAGGGAGCGAGTACAGCACCTGCACATCCGTGTGCTCGGAATACCCGGACTAACAAAAAGGAACCAAAGGTAAAACACCATTCGCACGATTTGCGTGATGTGATTACTCACAAGCGCAAAGCAAGGAAAACAACTACGGCATGCGACGTGCCCTCTCCAAGGCACTGCTGCGCCAACATCATTATCAACAGTTGCTACAATAAAGCGACAGTACCCACAGATAGGCAATCGGCCTTCCAGCGACTGCACCAGAAAATACCTACCCGGTAATAACCCAGAGATCAGGTATAAGTACCGGAGGAGGAGGACTTGCCCTTCGCCTCATGCTACTCAACTGAAAAGATTCCCGCCTCCAAGGGAAGAAAGAAGTTAAATACCACCAGTATGGCGCTCTCTACTACTGCATCGCAAAGACGACTACCCGGAGGGCTGACAACGACACCTGCGGAAGACGTCTTCTAGGACACCCGCTCAAGGAAGAAGCTGCCAGCCCCTGGGGGTAGTTCTTTCTCAGAACCCCTGGGGTTACACAAGCTGGGGGTATTAGTCCTCCAGAACTCCACGACAACCCGACGTTCTGAGTGGATAGTGAATCTCAAGGGTCAGATGTCGAGTTCCCTAGAGGTAATCACCCTCATCAAGAAGGTACAACTTCCAAAGATGGGGTAGCATTTCCTCCGATTCTGAAGAAGATGTAGCACTTTCAGGTTTTTTTTAGGACAACGATTTCGAGGAAGCTAACAACAACGTGCCTGGGGTTAATGCAGCATTTAGGGATGGGGGTAGCAATCCTCCATAATCGAAAGATGGTGCGATGATACCTACCTCCCCTGAATACTGTAACTCCCAAGGAACAGACAATGACATGCTTAGGGGTAGTCACCCTCGAATAGTCAGAGCATCATCTGAAGCTGGAAGTAGCATCTTCTTTGAGTCTGAAGACGATAAAACCATGCCCGTCTTCCCTGAGGACAGAGCGACTCAGAAACCGAAGATGGAAGGGCTCGGCGATCGCCAATGTCTCGATGCTCTTGAGGCAATGATGCAAACCATGAGTGCCACAATGCAGACTCTGGCCCAGGCAATACTGGAGATCAAGGCAAATATGGTCCTGCCACCCTCAGGGCCCGCAATAACTCTGCAAGCCGTGGGTAGCAATCTCCGGGTGATCCACGCCAACCCGTCATGCGATAAGGACAGTGATTCCCAAGAACCAGACAATGACATGTCTGGGGGTAGCCTTCCTCGACAAGAGAGAGCAGCATCAAAAATTGGGGGTAGAATTTCCTCTAAGTCCTAAAACGATAAAAAACTACCACTCTCCCTGGAGGATCGTATGACTCAGGTATTGGAATTCCCAAAGCTAAAGGGGACTTTCTCCTTCAATGACGACGACATCATTAAGATCTTCAACATACTGATGAAGGGAAACAAACTTCGGCTACCCAATATCAGATGTCCTGAAGAGGGTGACAAGGTCGATAACCCAAAATATTGTCTCTTATTCGGTACTTTTATCATCCAACCAGAGAATGCTCAGTGTTGAAGAGATATATCCAGCAATTAATCAATGCCAATGAGATCACCCTCGACTTCGAGGATAAGACGATCATTGCGAACATAGTATTCCTCCAATTTGACAACTTTTCATCGACGGAAGCCCAAGACGGAGTGGTCCCTGTTGTGCCCCGCTCCGCGTAGGCACTATGTACAAGTGATATCGTCTTGCTTGCTCGAACGAAAATCTTCTCGAAGAGTTCCTGACCGATTGATCAATGTGAGTGGGCAGAACTGCATTCTCTGATTCTTGCACGACTTAATAATGAATTTGAGTTTTTGAATGCTTGTTTGCTTAAGAAAAAATTTTTATAAGAAGAATGATAGAACCGACTCAGCATGCTAAATAAGAGAACTCACATAGCTTGTCTTTGAAACGAATCTGTATGCTTGCCTAACCAGAGAAATGGAAATGATTGTCAGAAATGAGATAGAACCATTGCCATGCTAAAGGAAAAGATAGAAATATTGCATGCTTAGAAACACCGACATAGCTATCGAACGAACCTTTTCTATGCTAAGAAAGATAAGTAAATGAATCGCTTGAATATGTCTCTTTGAATATGCTAAGAAAGAGATAGTTATTGCATGTGAGATATGAATCAATCATGCTTGCCATTATATGTTTTGTTTGTCTGTTTGCTATATCGAATTGCTAAGTGAAAATGTGTGAGTACAGCGACTAATAGTATGCCCTGAGGATACGGCCCGCAAGGGTCTAGTGGGGTGTGCTATTAGATATGTGAAATGTGTGCTTCATTTGAGAAAGATATGCTTCGTTTGATAAGATGTGTTCTGCTAAGACCGTATATGTTTTGCGTGATCATTGTTTTGCTTGAATTGTGTGTTCATGTCATTGCATTGGTCTCGGACAACTTGTGCACAAGGTCTTGTCTCTCGAACGGTTCCTGGGGCACTGGGAACCGCTCGGTCCGGAAGAGATTTTTGGATCGCCCAGAGGGGTACGGCTCGCTAGGATCTAGTGGGGCGATATGTCTATTAGTGTTGTACGGAACCCATGATGTCACAACTGCTAGTACTCGGGTGTGTTGGTGAAGAGCTGAACCATGAGTCACAACTGCCGACACCCATGTGTGCTAGTGAAGAGCTGAACCTTGGGCAACTGCTGCTAATCATGGGGCAACCCATGGACCGTCATATAGATAGGGCGCATGCTAGGTTTACCTTCTTGCATACCTATCAATTGATGACGCCAAGGATTGAATGATTCATAAGTTTATCCATATATGCATATTGTGGCTAACTTGTGTGTCTGCTGCAGGGATAACCGTTCGGCTATAGGGTAAGAAATATGAGTTTATTCATAAGCCTGCTTGTTCATTTTATCTGCATCGTAGAGATTATTTGTTAGTGCTTCATGCATTTGCATCGGTCAGACAATGACTATTAGTGCAGAGCTGAACCTCGGTCACAGCTGCTAATAGTATCAGAATGTGAGTCATTGGTTAGCTGGATTACCGCTACTGATCCTGAGTTTCTCGGGGACCGATCGAAATCATATAGATGTGTTGCCTTAAATGCTTGAAAGTATGATAGTCCACTTGATATGTTTGCCTTGATTCGATATGTTCAGTCTGCTAGAAAGCTTTGCCCCGAAAGAGTTAGATTATGTTGCACAATACATGCTGCACACTGCACTATGGAATACTGTCCCTTATGTTGCTTGAATGCTTGAGTATCGAATATGCAAAACTATTTCAAAGTTAAGTTTTCAAAGATATAATCTGATTATAGTTCTGAGTTACATGAAATGAACTTAGGTAAAACTAGCAAGATCACTAGTAATGAAATATTTTGCCACATGATTACTTAGTGTGGGTTTCAGGGGGTGTATCTTCTGTTCAGTTGTTTATCTCACCAGTACTTGTATAAAGTGTTGACCCACCAACAGTTTGCTTGTTCTCAGGTGCTCGTTCGTCCGAGGAAGCGATAGCCAAGCCTCATCCCAAGGAACCGGAAATCTGGAGTCGATGCCTTGCGCCGTTTGTAACACTTGTGATTATCAATAAAAGAGCCTGTTTTCATATGCCATTGTGTTCTTTACTTTTCTGCAATGTTGTGTGCCACTTCTTCAGTATTGAATAGCTTACTTGCCCTTGTATCAAAACTTTGGCATTGTGCAAGCGCACTTTAAGCTTACACGACATCACATTCCGATGCGAACGATTGTCCTGCGAGAGAGCTGTAACGTGGTGATTCACGTTCAACGGGGACTATCGAGCTTGCGGGAGATTGGGGCATGAAAGTCCCAGCCCAGGCAATTAGGGAAGTCGTCAACCTCCCACCAGCTCGCAACCGAGTAGCAGGTTTGGTATCACTTACCACCCCAAGAAGTGAGGTCACTGCTCAAAGGCTGGCACAACAAATAGCACCTTCAACGACCAGGTTAAAGGGGAAGCAATGCAGGCCGGGCCGCATGATCCTTTCCTTAAAAGCACCAATTATAGACTTCGGATGCTCAACGTAGCTCGACAAGTATCCCAGTGCACAAAATCTAAGTCTCGCGTGACTCATCAGCAATGGCGTAAGATAGGCAGCGCTCCATTGTACGCATCCAAACAAGACTTCAGCGGAAGGACGTATTACCCTCCATGTGCACACGATAGTACTTTTCGTTGAAACAATTCCTTGTGGGCAACAAATAATGTTCCCCTGCACAATATACAAAAATGCACAGCAAGCGATGGTCCTCGACGTGGTAGACAAACGTGAGCACGCGGCAGTGATCCTATGCGCATAACTCAGCCAACTCATTCGTGTATACACGGTAGTATTCATGTGCACAGAGCTCCTTATTCGGCGCAAGATGAGTCATCAACAGTATTCAATGCAACAAATGATGAGCTGCCTCAGTTCTATCACTACAGCCAACAATAACTCCGTCTCATGTCGAAGATGGGATACGACCTCCAAAAAGCTGAAGGTCTGAACTTTGGTAAAGGACGGCGTATTCCTTTATAATTCGACAGTTTTTAGAATAGCACTCGCAAAGGGCTAGGATTTGGAGATGCTTGTATGCACCATGACTCACAAGACGGCCGACAAATTCCTACCGAAATGGGAGGGCCCGTTCATCGTGGAAATCAAATTTTCCAAACGGCGCATACCGGCTAGTAAAATCCAACAACAACTTGATCATGATGCCTATCAACGACAAGTTCCTGAAAAAGTACTACATCTAAACTAGACTTGTACTCCTCTCATCCCCAGCGGGATAACTCAGATGTAAAAATCAACTCTATGTGCTTCATCCACAACAAGTGTCTATGAGCAAGACTTTTCCCTTCTTTATAAATTTCTGTAAAAGCCAATATATGTATCATGGAGCCCTGGATTCGCAACTGATGATAAGTCCCCAAAGTCTCCACAGCGGAGCAGTCCTCAGGTCCACTCGCACACTCCCACAGTGACCACTCAAAAACCAACCTCGTCAGACGCTAGCCATGTTCATATCACCTCTGAGCTATCGTCCCACCAATCTCCCCAACGGAGCAGTCCCAAGGTCTATCTTCATCCTCGGATAGACCACACTCAGCAAATTACTCCTCGGTGAGATTCTCGGACATCAGTTCACGTCCATATTTTCTCTGAACTATCATCCCAACATTTCTCCCTGGCTGAGTTTGCCATGTCCAAGTGACCTCTGAGCAAACCTCCTGGGTTTTGGATATCAATCATCATGTATATATTACCTCTGATATCGGTTGTTATCTACGCTTATCATCCATCCTCACCAAGGTACACCAGTGGTGTTAAGTCCACAAAAACTGTCATGTCCATACTACCTCTAGCAGGGCCTGTCACAAACCTATTACTTGCACTAACGTTCACAAAAACGTAATGGGTAAACAAAACCTATCACATCCATATTACCTCTGATAGGGTTATTTTTGAATCTATTACTCGCACCCCCAAGTGCGCAAAAGGGTAATAGGTCCACCAAAATTTTTCAGCGGGATGTCCTTATTATCCACAAAACCTATCACGTCCATATTTTCTCTGATAGGGATTGTCTTTGAACTTATTGTTTGCACTCAACGTGCGCAACAAATAATAAGTCCACCCAAAAAAAATTTAGTAGGGTTTGTCATGTCCTTCGTACCTCTGAGCAAATATTTCGGGTTGACTATTGATCATCACGTCCACAGTACCTCTGCTATCGATCGCAGTCTAAACTTATCACATGTACTTAAATTTAAGTGCGTCAATGGTGTTAAGTCCACCAAACTTGCCACCTCTGGCAAGGCCTATTCCGAATTTATTATTTGCACTCAACGTGCGCAACAAATAATAAGTCCACAAAAAATTCTCCAGTAGGGTTTGCCATGTCCTTCGCACCTCTGTGCAAACCTTTCGGGTTGGCTATCGATCATAACGTCCACAGTACCTCTGCTATCGATCGTCGTCTAAACTTATCAACTGTACTTAAATTTAAGTGCGCCAATGGTGTTAAGTCCACCAAACTTGCCACATCTGGCAAGGCCTATTCCGAATTTATTATTTGCACTCAACGTGCGCAACAAATAATAAGTCCACCAAAAAATTTCCAGTAGGGTTTGCCATGTCCTTCGCACCTCTGAGCAAACCTTTCGGGATGGTTATAAATCATCACGTCCACAGTACCTCTGATATCAATTGTCATCTAAACTTATCACCTGTACTTAAATTTAAGTGCGCCAATGGTATTAAGTCCACCAAACTTGCCACCTCTGGCAAGGCCTATTCCGAATTTATTATTTGCACCCCAAGTGCGCAAAAGGGTAATAGGTCCACAAAAAATCTTCCAGTGGGATGTCCTCATGATCGTACCTAACCTCTCGGTTTGGCTATTGATCAGCTCACGTCTATGTCACCTCTGCGCTATCATCCTCTCTTGAGAATCTGCTATGTCCAATTGACCTCTAAGCAAACCTCTTCCAACACCTATCATCAGTCGTCATCTCAACTTATCACCCGTGCTAAAATTTAGGAACGCCAGCGGTGTTAAGTCCACAAAATCTATCATGACCATATTACCTCTAATAGGGTTTCATCTCGAACTTATTTCTTTCACTATCGTGCACAAGAAGTAATAGGTCCACCAAAAATCCTCCGATGGGATATCCGCAATGGAAACGAATAGTTCAAGTCCACATTACCTCTGAACTACTCTCATTTTCTCCAGCAGAGAAAAAGTCAGTTCATGTTCATATTTTCTCTGAACTACGTCTCTCCACTATCCCCACAGAGTCATATCTTATCATGTCCACATTACCTCTAAGTAAGATATTTTTAGAACTTTTTCATGTCCATATTACCTCTGAGTAAAGTTCTGCTCTTCGACTTTCTATTATCACGTTCGCATAAACCTGATAGTGCTAGTCGTTTTATCTTATTATCCGTACATAAGGTACGCCATGGGTAATAAGTCCAAAACCCATGAGTTTTCCATGTCCATCTTACATCTGAGCGAACATTCTTGTCCATCAACTTCCTACTGTCACTGTAAACCCCCTCACCCAAAATTAGGCATACTTTGCTTAGATAGTGAAATTAGGGCTATTTGAACCAATTAGAAATTGGAACACGATATTTATTTATTTGTGCAATAATTAAATCGCGTAGCACACATTATCGTGCTTCTATAATTGGAGCACCTCACTAGCCATTTCCTCCCAACAAACTTCACAACCTTAACCTAGGCATGCCCGCCTACTATTCTGACCCTTGTACATTGCTCCCTTGTGCTATATTTTAGTCGCACGATAAACGTCGAGGACGTTAATTCTTAATTCTAATTAAATCTCGACTTTGTACCCCTGTGCGTTCCAATCGAAATTGGGGACACAATCTTGACCGTTCTGTGCAAACCAAATTTTATTAATATCCTACACTGTCCCCTCTACGCCCTGACAATTTTGTCCCACCAAAATTTGATCCCATGTACTCCCAATTAATTCTAGAACATCGTGCGCATTTCGATTTAATTAATTAAATTTAATTTTCGCCTTTGTGCAACTTTCCAATTGTTGGGGGGCTTTATGCAAAAATGCACTGAGGTGTCCTCACCATTGGACAATTCACAAGGGAATCGATTTTTCCCTTCACGTGAATTTTTCTCATAATTTTTTGGAATTTCAAATGCGCAACATCGCCCCATTTATTTTAATTCAACCCTTGCAATTAAATAATTGTAATTTCTAGCCCATCACCCTCATGTGAGCCCAAGGCCACCCCTAGGAGATGTTGACCAAGCCCAACAAATTTAGGTCAATTATTCCTAGGGCAACCCACTCATGTGCATATAAATACATCATCCCCTTTACTTTATTTTGGATTATTCCCAAAACCTAAAATCACCCTCAGCCGACATCTCATGCCCCCTACTGTTCACCCATCCCCCACCTCTGCCGCCGCCGGAGCACTCGTCGGCGTAGCCCGTCGCCACTCGACCTCTCCCTCTCGCCGGAGATCATCTCGACCACCAACCGCTCATCTTTATCCGCCACTACCGAATCTTCCGTTTTTTTTTCCGATGGCCGCTTCCATAAATGTAGCAATTCTCTGCTACATACTCCTCCGCGTGTCTCGTCGATACTCCGATATTCCCGATATCTCGACTTCCGACACCTTCCTATTCTTCCCTCGATAAAAATAAAACTTACCGAGGGGTGTCGGGATCTCCGGGTCGCTGCGAAGTCCGGCACGGCGGCGATAGACGAGGAGAAGGTCGTCGGGGAGGAGAGGATGCTGGTGATGGTTCCTCCTCATCCGCTGGCCAAGCACTGGATCTCTGTTCTTAGGAACGAACAGACTCCCTGTGCCATCTTCAAAAATGCGATGGCGGAACTTGGGAGACTGCTCATATATGAAGCTTCCAGGGATTGGTTGCCTACAACCTCTGGAGAGATTCAGTCACCAATGGGCGTTGTCACCGTTGAATTTATTGACCCACGGGAGCCTGTGATGGTCATTCCTATTCTGAGAGCTGGTCTTGCTTTGGCAGAGCATGCCCCATCAGTACTCCCAGCAATAAAAACTTACCATCTGGGTATGCGTAGGGATGAAACAACACTTCAGCCGTCTAAATAATTGAACAATATGCCTGATATGTTTCCAGAAGGATCTCGGGTACTTGTTGTGGATCCTATGCTCGCAACTGGATGTTGGATTTGTTCTGCGCGACTTCTAAGAGCCCTGTTCAGGTATCGTTTTCTCCCTCATCGTAACTCCGTCTTAGATTCCGTCAGTTGCTATGCGTAGGCTATATGACCCTCTCGGTGCCCTTGCAACCCGCTCGGTGCATCGCACCCTGTGGTGATCGCACACCGAGATCCAAAAACAGAAAAAACCATACCCCGATCCACCCCGGAACTGGGTACGCTCCGCCAAACGGGACGACTTGGTCGCGTGCGATCTTCACAGATACGTGCGCGTCGTTGATACGGTCGTGTGGGATTTCGCGGAAGTCGATTCGGAAGTGCGTGCACCCCGGAATCAACGAGTATCCGCGAACAACACCCTGTATCCGACTTTTCTAGAACACGCTGTAACTTTGTGTACACACATCGGACCGAGACAAAACTTGCGCCATTGGACTCGTAGCAATACGCTGGTCCTGTGACCCAAGTTTGGTCCGATTCTGAGAACGTTGACAGAATCACGTATCGTGGGCCCCATAGGCTCCACTTGTCGGGCGATTTTTGTGATCGGCTCATCGAAATCCAATTCTGAAAATTCCGTTGGATTCGTATCGTCGTTCCTGACTTGTGGACACTGAGTTTGACGAATTTGGAGACCTTTGACCCTGACACACTTTTCGGTGCAAAGTGGGCCACACGGGGACCCCACTTTGATCCAAAATTACGGTTTTGCCCCTGTGTCCAAATTGGACGAAAGGGAAGTACTTTCTAGCTATTTTGCTTATTTTAGGAATGTTGGTGATATCTATTTCAGCATCTGGGGACATTGGTTCTGAGGTCATAGCTTCTGGTCCTGTGTATTGGACATCTGGACGTGACATTTTGCAGCTTCTTGCCAGGCAAGTATACCTTGCCATTGTACTGTTATTTATATTTCATATATTGCATGCTTCTTTATTTTCTTTCCTTAGTTCATATATTTTAATTGTTATATGAAATGCTCGCGACGGTGACGTCGCGATATGTTTTTATCTATGTATTACATTGACCTTGTTCATGAGACTACCCCATTATCATGTAGCACCATTAAGTTTCATTTGACTGTGACACATATTTTTACACGAGTTGTGAGTCTCATATAGATCACGGACGCACGTATTGACTGATCATCGGTACGTGTGGGACGTGCGTTAGGAATAACTGCTGTTAGAAACTTTGCATGCTAGTAGACTTGGCAGTTATTAGAGGTCCATGGACATAGCCTATTGTAGTACGGAGGTCCCATCCTTGTCCTTGTTTGGTTGCAGGATTGGGCTAGGGTACTAAGAATAGGCTATGGACCAAATCGTGTCATGGATGTGACATGCTTAGAGCATGGGGTGGGAAGAACAACAAGTACCGCATTTGAGCTCCTTTACACTTTTTCTATTGTGTGCCCGGATTCTCCGCTGGAGATACAGGTGGTGATGACCACTATATATTATATTATTATCAGGCGGGCCTCCGGCGTTCGAAAGTCGTCGTGCCTTTGTAGGCCCCTGGATCTCCAATAGAGAACCATGCCAAATCCCAGGTTTTCAGCCAGATAGCTCACTTGTGGGGAAAGTTGTTCTTAACTGCATTCACTTTAGACGGTTAGGCGACCCATTGGATATTTATTTCAGTACTTTATTGGCATGTGTTTAAGTATTCTTGTTATGTCCCTTTGAGGACCTGGTCCGCTGCCAGGTGTACCTGTTCTTGAGTATTTGCAGGAGCGCAGATTGGAAGGATATAAAAGCTTCGTGGATGTCTTCCCTTCGAGCCGTGATTGGTAGCTGGTACTTATATTGTTTGAGTGAGTTATACTTATATTGTATTTACTTTTCCCCTTTGAGTTGGTAGTGGATTTGTTTCCATCCAACTATCATCCTTAGATACTTCTTATTGAGATCTAGTTTCATAGATACTGGTTATTTATTTCCATATGATTTTGGTGGATGAGATTTAGATTATACCCTGTGACTTGTATTACATTTTATACCACTTGTGGATTTGATATTCATATTACAGCGTACGTGTGGATTTGGTTTCCATATATTGGAGTTGCCATATCCATGCGGCTGGCATGCTTACGTGTCCTAGTCCTACGTATTTTTGGGACTGGGGCATGACATATTTTTGTGGTGGCCCATGCAGGTCGAGAGCATATTGTCTCGGTTACGTTATTGTATCGAACAAGTCTGCACCTAGGACTAGAGTATAGGACCTCATCCATAATTGACTATGATTCATCTTCCTCCTCTCTGTTCTATTCGAACAATTGTATCCTGCTTGATTCATGTACTTCCCTAATAAATTCTTTGAGTATATATAGCCTTCTGCTAGAATATAGGAACCCCTGTTATTAGAATGATAATTAGGGTAGCACACCTATTAAGAATACAACGAGAATATAGACACACCACTAAGTTTAGAATATCTAGTGAACCCTAGAATTCCTTATCTCTATAGATTGGTTTACCTTTACCCTTTGATGTATTATGAAGACTTGAGAGTGGTATAGACACTACTAGAGTAGTTAGAAGTTTACCATAATGGTTGACCCTAGTATTGAGGAACCAATAGAATACAAAAATTGAACATTAGGACTGAACCTAACCTTCATAATTGGATAGTATTAGAGAACTATAAAACTTATGTCATTGTCTTGTTATTAGTAGACAAGTACCCTAGAAGGCCAAGAGCAATGCATAGAATATTTTCCTAATCATACCTCAAACATAGTAGCTAGCGTACCACTTCCCTTTAGAAACCATGATGCTATCTATAGCCCTATTTTAAATTTCATATCTTGTTCCTCTGAAACCCTAGCGCTCACCACTCGCGCGACGACTAAATTATGATTTTCTTTTCTCCATCTTTCAATTCATGCCAATCTAACGCTTCTGATTGTAGACCAAGTGATTATATTCTATGATAGGACAAATGGTTTGCTAAAGTGATAGTTGTGATCTTGAATTTTGAATTACGTGCCTTATAGTTAGAACTTGATAGTTGAGCATTCACCTAGATTATAATTTTATGGTTATACCTTAGTTTTAAATCATGTAACATGTACCCCCTCTCAATGTAGATTATATCCTCTTTCCCTTTGACGGCCAGTAACTCTTATATCCCTGCGATTGACGCTTGTTCTATGAGCACTATGATTAAGACTTAAGGTGACCCTTACCTACATAATATAATAGGAGACCCTAATAAGTACCAAGATCTTTCCTCATATACCCTAATAAGAGTTTCTGTTCTATTTACGTGTGCAAGGTTATTTTGTAGGATCCTCTTAAGACTGTCACAGTATTAGTTTAATTGTTTTAAGTTGGGTAGTGTACCTCACAACCTAGAATCATATAGTCCACAGACCCATCGAGGTAGAGTAACTGAATGACATTAAATGTATGCTAGCATAAGATGACAGTGTTTATTCAGACGATAGAATTTAGAGGTCCATGTCCCTATTTGGTCGACTAGCGACTCAGACAAAGAATTAGTATGAAAACTGTAGAGATTGTGTAGTCTTTCATTATTATTGCTTATTTTGCTTTTTGTGAACTTGAATTGTTATGAACCTTCTATCATCATAATCTAGCGTGTTCATATTTGCTGTACTACCTTGACTTATGCTGCTATTATAGCCTAGTTTTTGCAAGCTTATTTTTTTTCAAGCTTGTTCACTACATATGTATTAGTGGGCGCGCACACTAGTATATTTTAGGATCAGAGTATTAAGGCCTAGCTAACCTTAGTGCACTTGGTTCGCCCTCCGCAATACTATCTTTCGTGGATTGAGATATATAGTGATTAGTAGACGAATATACTTGCCCTGGACTTGTCTGACATATCGTATCAGTTACATAACTGTACTAATACGAGCATGTGAATAGGAATTACCAAATAGGAATTTAGTCCACAACTGCCTTGACAATTTCCGTTGGATTCCTTGAAACGCCATGATCCCTATACTTGCATTCTATTACTTCTCCCTTGAACTCTTATTATTGATCTCCGTCTTCCCTTATTTCGGAAAGACGAAACCTTGTGCTAGGTATAAGATTGATAAATAAAGAGTACTAGATATACCCCATAGGCCGATCACATACTTGAGGATCATTCTTCGTAATTAAGGACATATCATATATGATATAATCGGCGTTGAAGTTTTGAGGATTGAATGACATGAGTAAATAAATTATGGAATATTTTCTTAAAGTATATAGCCTTCTGTGATAGATGGGTAAATTCTAAGTTGGGTAGCAGTGCATTGTCAACTTGAGAGGAATTTCTTTTAGATTGTGATCAAGTAAGATTAGATTGGGAGATTCAAGTTATTTTAATTTTGAGAAATTTTAAAAGAAGGATTAAGATAATGAGGATTTAACGAATTTTAAAATCTTGATATTGTGGACCAAATATTTATACTTGAGCACATGATTTAAATTTTGAATATTGAAAGATGAATTATCGGTTAAATTTTGAGGATAAATATAGAATTTTAGACTTGAACAATTGGTGAATTAGATTTAAATTTTACAATTTGATGATTTGCATTAAAAGTTCAATCTTGATTGTTGGATCACCTATTTGAAATATTGAGGATGTAAATTGAGTTTAAATATATGAAGAGTACAAAATTCTTAAGTTGAGAATAGGAATAAGATTTGATTAGAATTGTTTATTGTTCAAAGTCTAGAGGAGATTATGATAGTTGGAAATTGTGATATAAATTTTGATGTGGGATGTCATATAGACTTGAGTTAGATTTGGATGTTGATTATTTAGAAATCGAGAAGAGATTACGACAGGTTAAATTTTGATTCAAACAGCGGTTATCTTAATTTTGAAGTGATCGCGATAGATTTGAATAGATTTTTTTTTGTTATTAAATTTGTGGAAGAGATTGCGATTGACGTACCTTATGTACGAATGTGAATTATGCCTTATTTTAATTTTGAGGACGAAATTGTTTTAAGTTGGGTAGATTGTAAACCCCCTCACCCAAAATTAGGCATACTTTGCTTAGATAGTGAAATTAGGGCTAGTTGAACCAATTAGAAATTGGAACACGGTATTTATTTATTTGTGCAATAATTAAATCGCGTAGCACACATTACCGTGCTTCTATAATTGGAGCACCTCACTAGCCATTTCCTCCCAACAAACTTCACAACCTCAACCTAGGCATGCCCGCCTACTATTCTGACCCTTGTACATTGCTCCCTTGTGCTACATTTTAGTCGCACGATAAACGTCGAGGACGTTAATTCTTAATTCTAATTAAATCTCGACTTTGTACCCCTGTGCGTTCCAATCGAAATTGGGAACACAATCTTGACCGTTCTGTGCAAACCAAATTTTATTAATATCCTACACTGTCCCCTCTACGCCCTGACAATTTTGTCCCACCAAAATTTGATCCCATGTACTCCCAATTAATTCTAGAACATCGTGCGCGTTTCGATTTAATTAATTAAATTCCATTTCCGCCTTTGTGCAACTTTCCAATTGTTGGGGGGCTTTATGCAAAAATGCACTGAGGTGTCCTCACCATTGGATAATTCACAAGGAAATCAATTTTTCCCTTCACGTGAATTTTTCTCATAATTTTTTGGAATTTCAAACGCGCAACATCGCCCCATTTATTTTAATTCAACCCTTGCAATTAAATAATTGTAATTTCTAGCCCATCACCCTCATGTGAGCCCAAGGCCACCCCTAGGAGATGTTGACCAAGCCCAACAAATTTAGGTCAATTATTCCTAGGGCAACCCACTCATGTGCATATAAATACATCATCCCCTTTACTTTATTTTGGATTATTCCCAAAACCTAAAATCACCCTCAGCCGACATCTCATGCCCCCTACTGTTCACCCATCCCCCACCTCTGCCGCCGCCGGAGCACTCGTCGGCGTAGCCCGTCGCCACTCGACCTCTCCCTCTCGCCGGAGATCATCTCGACCACCAACCGCTCATCTTTATCCGCCACTACCGAATCTTCCGTTTTTTTTTCCGATGGCCGCTTCCATAAATGTAGCAATTCTCTGCTACATACTCCTCCGCGTGTCTCGTCGATACTCCGATATTCCCGGCATCTCGACTTCCGACACCTTCCTATTCTTCCCTCGATAAAAATAAAACTTACCGAGGGGTGTCGGGATCTCCGGGTCGCTGCGAAGTCCGGCACGGCGGCGATGGACGAGGAGAAGGTCGTCGGGGAGGAGAGGATGCTGGTGATGGTTCCTCCTCATCCGCTGGCCAAGCACTGGATCTCTGTTCTTAGGAACGAACAGACTCCCTGTGCCATCTTCAAAAACGCGATGGCGGAACTTGGGAGACTGCTCATATATGAAGCTTTCAGGGATTGGTTGCCTACAACCTCTGGAGAGATTCAGTCACCAATGGGTGTTGTCACCGTTGAATTTATTGACTCTCGGGAGCCTGTGATGGTCATTCCTATTCTGAGAGCTGGTCTTGCTTTGGCAGAGCATGCCCCATCAGTACTCCCAGCAACAAAAACTTACCATCTGGGTATGCGTAGGGATGAAACAACACTTCAGCCGTCTACATAATTGAACAATATGCCTGATATGTTTCCAGAAGGATCTCGGGTACTTGTTGTGGATCCTATGCTCGCAATTGGATGTTGGATTTGTTCTGCGCGACTTCTCAGAGCCCTGTTCAGGTATCGTTTTCTCCCTCATCGTAACTCCGTCTTAGATTTCGTCAGTTGCTATGCGTAGGCTATATGACCCTCTCGGTGCCCGTGCAACCCGCTCGGTGCATCGCACCCTGTGGTGATCGCACACCGCGATCCAAAAACAGGAAAAACCATACCCCGATCCACCCCGGAACTGGGTACGCCCCGCCAAACGGGACGACTTGGTCGCGTGCGGTCTTCACAGATACGTGCGCGTCGTTGATACGGTCGTGTGGGATTTCGCGGAAGTCGATTCGGAAGTGCGTGCACCCCGGAATCAACGAGTATCCGCGAACAACACCCTGTATCCGACTTTTCTGGAACATGCTGTAACTTTGTGTACACACATCGGACCGAGACGAAACTTGCGCCATCGGACTCGTAGCAATACGCTGGTCCTGTGACCCAAGTTTGGTCCAATTCTGAGAACGTTGACAGAATCACGTATCGTGGGCCCCACAGGCTCCACTTGTCGGGCAATTTTTGTGATCGGCTCATCGAAATCCAATTCTGGAAATTCTGTTGGGTTCGTATCGTCGTTCCTGACTTGTGGACACTGAGTTTGACGAATTTGGAGACCTTTGACCCTGACACACTTTTCGGTGCAAAGTGGGCCACACGGGGACCCCACTTTGACCCAAAATTACGGTTTTGCCCCTATGTCCAAATTGGACGAAAGGGAAGTGCTTTCTAGCTATTTTGCTTATTTTAGGAATGTTGGTGATATCTATTTCAGTATCTGGGGACATTGGTTATGAGGTCATAGCTTCTGGTCCTGTGTATTGGACATCTGGACGTGACATTTTGCAGCTTCTTGCCAGGCAAGTATACCTTGCCATTGTACTGTTATTTATATTTTATATGTTGCATGCTTCTTTATTTTCTGTCCTTAGTTCATATATTTTAATTGTTATATAAAATGCTCGCGACGGTGACGTCGCGATATGTTTTTATCTATGTATTGCATTGACCTTGTTCATGAGGCTACCCCATTATCATGTAGCACCATTAAGTTTCATTTGACTGTGACACATATTTTTACACGAGTTGTGAGTCTCATATAGATCACGGACGCACGTATTGACTGATCATCGGTACGTGTGGGACGTGCGTTAGGAATAACTGTTGTTAGAAACTTTGCATGCTAGTAGACTTGGCAGTTATTAGAGGTCCATGGACATAGCCTATTGTAGTACGGAGGTCCCATCCTTGTCCTTGTTGGTTGCAGGATTGGGCTAGGGTACTAAGAATAGGCTATGGACCAAATCGTGTCATGGATGTGACATGCTTAGAGCATGGGGTGGGGAGAACAACAAGTACCGCATTTGAGCTCCTTTACACTTTTTCTATTGTGCGCCCGGATTCTCCGCTGGAGATACGGGTGGTGATGACCACTATATATTATATTATTATCAGGCGGGCCTCCAGCGTTCGAAAGTTGTCGTGCCTTTGTAGGCCCCTGGATCTCCAATAGAGAACCATGCCAAATCCCAGGTTTTCAGCCAGATAGCTCACTTGTGGGGAAAGTTGTTCTTAACTGCATTCACTTTAGACGGTTAGGCGACCCATTGGATATTTATTTCAGTACTTTATTGGCATGTGTTTAAGTATTCTTGTTATGTCCCTCTGAGGACCTGGTCCGCTGCCAGGTGTACCTGTTCTTGAGTATTTGCAGGAGCGCAGATTGGAAGGATATAGAAGCTTCGTGGATGTCTTCCCTTCGAGCCGTGATTGGTAGCTGGTACTTATATTGTTTGAGTGAGTTGTACTTATATTATATTTACTTTTCCCCTTTGAGTTGGTAGTGGATTTGTTTCCATCCAACTATCATCCTTAGATACTTCTTATTGAGATCTAGTTTCATAGATACTGGTTATTTATTTCCATATGATTTTGGTGGATGAGATTTAGATTATACCCTGTGACTTGTATTATATTTTATACCACTTGTGGATTTGATATTCATATTACAGCGTACGTGTGGATTTGGTTTCCATATATTGGAGTTGCCATATCCATGCGGCTGGCATGCTTACGTGTCCTAGTCCTACGTATTTTTGGGACTGGGGCGTGACAGTCACGTCCATAATACCTCTGATGGTGTCAATCGTTTCAACTTGTCATCCATACTTAGCTTTAAGTATGCCCATGATGATAAGTCCACTAAAATTCTCCCGTGGAGTTCTAATCAGGTTATATTCTGCCACGTCAATATCACCTCTGAGCATATATATACCACCATCCCCAGTAGGGTCATAACTCAAGAGTTTTCCATGTCCATGTTACCACTGAGCAAACATTCTTGTCCATCAACTTTCTACTATCACGTCCATAATACCTCTGATGGTGTCAGTCGTTCTAACTTATCATCTGTACTAAACCCTACGTACCCCAAGGGTGATGAGTCCACAAAAATTTTACATCAGAATTATCTCAAAACAATCATGTCCATATTACCTCTGAATTATTTTTCCACAAAAACTTCAGTCCCACGAAAGTTTATTTTACCATGTACACATCACCTCTGAGTAAGATACCTCCAACGAAATTCCAAGTGTTCCACGTCCATGTTACCTTTGAGCAAATATCCCTCCAAACTGTCTGCTATCATGTCATTCTAGACCCCTGATAGTGTCAGTCATCTCAACTTATTATCTGTACCCAGTCTTAGGTACGCCATAGAAAATAAATCTACCAAAATTCTCCAATGGAATATCCTAAGAGAATGCAATGTCCTACTACGTCCACATAACCTCTAGTAGAATATTCGCCTTTTTAACCAAAGTCAAAACTCTCTTCCATGCTTCTTTTTAAAAGTATTTTAAAACTTGTTTCAAGTTTTAAAAACTTTAAAGGGGGTCTTATAAATGAATAGAAAATTTGAGTCCATGCGCCATGAGATATGCCCTCAAAGCTTGCCTTAGTCATGCTGCAGATAAGCTATGCGGCCAAGGGTCTACTCCCAAAGCAAGTCTGCAAGTGCTATATGCGTCCTGGAACAACCAAGTCGCAGAGAAGTCGTATGCGGCCTAGAGCAACCAAGCCACATGCGGCCTGAACAAAATAAACTGCAGAGAAGCTATATACAGCATGGTCAACCAAAGAAATAGAAGCCGCTTGGTATACTCTATGCGGCCTGGGTAACCAAAGATCTAGAAGTCGCAAAGTGACCACAGAATAGGGAGGCCGCATATTGACCCCCAAACACAGATTTCGATGTCTGTCAGAAGCTCTGACACACCACTCATCACTCTGAGACGCTTAAAGACTCGTGAAGATGACGCCTCAGAAGAAGACAAAGGGTCACATCAGCGCATTAATTGCTTCGACAAAAGTGCCATTCCACGTGTTTCCTCATATACGGCTACGCCTTATGCGGCCTCGCCAACATGCGGCCAGAGTGTCCATCGACCAAGGCCAGACAAGAGCACGCATGCGGCTACACGACTCATGCGGCCTCACCAACATGCGGCCAGAGTGTCCATTCGACCAAGGCCCAAACGATAGCATGTATGCGGCTACATGACACATGCAGCCTCGCCAACATGCGGTCTAGTTGTTACGCGGTCTCCAGCTCACAAGATCTTCCTATTACAATGCAGAGATCTTCGCACAGTTGGTTCTGACTACGTGTCCAGCTGACCAAGTCACGCCCACAACGGGTTGATAAAAATCCCGAGATCTCATCAACGACATCTCAACCAAGACCACATGGCAATCTGTCCATGGCTTGCGACAACAGTTACAACCGCATTCTATTGAAGGAGCCTTATGCGGCCACCAAACAGAGGCATATGCGACACCCATAGTCCATCAGCATGATGTCTATAAATAGGAGCAACTTGAACGTTCAAAAGGTCGACTTTTTCTTCTTCAGAGAGAGACACGACCAAGAGAGGTTGGCTGGCTATCTGCGAATCTACACTCAAGGGAGAGAGAAGAGTTGCTGTATCAGATCGTCCACGGAGTAAAGAGAGTTTCTATACTCCTAACCCTCCATTGTCACCCCCATAGAAAATAAATTTGTACTTAGAATATCTTCTAGGACACTTCTTTGTACTTTCTTAGTTTGTTAATCAAATCTAGTTCTCCCAGTTCTTGTTTTGATTTAAATGGCAAACAAACGTCAATTGAAATTAACGGTTTAGATCTATAGAGAATAAAGGACTCTAATAAATCGTGGGATCGATGTATTAATCAATAGGATGTCCAATTAATGAGTTCATGCAATTAATACAACCCTATATATATATATATATATATATATATATATATATATATATATATATATATATATATATATATATATATATATATATATATATATATGAAGAATTATGATGGAATTATTATTATAAAAGTTCTTTTTAAATTATTAATAATAAGAGAAATTTTGACTTATTCTTCTCCCCTCTTTTATTTATCCATATTCAGGATGCACTATACATTGTTTTCATAATGTACAAGTCTCCTCACTTTTGACAGAAACCGTCTCTTCATAACGGTCAACTCGTTTGACTCATTTTTTTGGACGAAAATATGTCTTCTTCCCCCATCCTTGCTACAGGTCCCCGCTCCGCCCCCCCTCCGCCACCCTCCCCATCCTCGCCGCAGGCCCCGCTCCCCCCTCCTCGTCGCTCGCAACCCCTCATCCCCGCCCCCCTCCCCCACCCCACCACCGCCCCCCTCCCCGCAACCGCCCCCGCTCCCCCCCAGCAATAGCAGCAGCGAGCGGCAAGACGGCGCGCACAAGCAGCGGTGAGCGGCCGGACGCGAACGTGAGCAGCGACATGCAACACGGCGGCAGTGGCGAGTAACGTGCGCGAGCAGCGGCTGATGCTGCTGATGTTGCCTCGGGCGTCGGGGGCAGGAAAGGGGCCGATGGCGGGGAGGGGGTTGTGGCTCGGAGGGGGTGGAGCGGGGGAGGGGGGTGGCGACGGTGGCGGTAACGGCAGCCTACCCGCGAGGGTTAGAGATGAGAGGAAAGAGAAAGAAATTAGGGACATTTTGGTAAAAAAAATGGTCAAAACAGTTGACCGTCATTACTGGACGAATTCCGTAAAAATTTTGAGGAAGATTTGTACATTATAGAAACAATATATTGTACAATAGTAATATAGATTAATAAAATGGAAGGTAACTAAATTTTTTTCTAAAAATAATAATAATAATAATAATAATCCGTGATAGCGAGTTCCACTTTCATGAGAATCACATGAAGTCGTCAAAAGCACACAGTTCCGTACCACAAATTTCCCCTCCCTTCACGTGATCTCGACCGTACAAGTACAAAGGCACGGCTCAAAATTAAATCACTTCACATCACCTCTTCCGCTTTCTTTACTAAAACGATTTTGCAAACACACCCTTAACCACTTGACTTTTACTGCGCCTATTTCATTTAAATTTTGAAATTGGCTCGTCTTTATACTTTCTACAAAACTTATTAAGCTTGAAAAAGTTCAATTCACTCGTGAATGGTTTTTAGTTTAACTCTATCTACCTTTCTTATGCTTATTTCTTTTATTTTTCTGTCCTCAAATGTCTAGGCCGTTAAATAATTAATGTAATTTTGTTCCCCTAGAAGAAAAAAAAAAAACTAAAAATTTATATTGATTGTTTCCAAACCCCCAATCTGAGTTGGCTCCTCCCAAATATTAGCATAAACTGGAACACAAATAATTTGTCTCCGACATAAGTAACACAAATAAATTATCTCCGACATAAGTGAATAATTTAGATTAACAAATTATGTTTCTTCCAATTGAATTATCATAATTGCTAATAAATTTTGTACTTTCATTAGTTTTCTACATTAAAAATTTAATGACGGAATAGTAATTCCATAAAGAATTCCACAACAACTTATGAAAAAAAAAATCTTGATAGCAAAACACCCGTTAAATGTCCATTTCCAATAAACAAAACATTCTTCCTCAAAAATTTAAGATTTTGTTTTATATGATTTATAAAATAATAATTCTAGATCATCCTACATAATTATTTCACAACTATTTCTAGATTTAATATTCGACACTTTCACATCATTATAAGTATAAGAGATATTTTAACAAACGTCCTTCAAAATATGAAAACTAAACAAACTATTTCGTAAAAAAATTAAAAAATAATAATTTAGCATTTAAGAACTTCTAAAAACCCAAAGTTCCTTCTTTCAACAATATTCTAAGCACGTGTTTTAATAATAAAACAACAAATAAGAAAATAAATATGGTTTGTAAAACAATAACCTCTAAAAACACAAATTAGGGCTTATAATGACCAATGAGGTGCCAGACCAAGTGGTCCATGATGAACCTCAATGCATCAAGGTTCTCGTGGCCATCGTAGGCTCCGATGAACGTAATCTCCATCCTAGTCTTCCCTGACTACGGTCCTCGAGCGCTTGAGCCTAGCTAAGAAGAGAAAAGAAAAGAAATGGAAGTTTCGTCTTTTTTTATAGGAAATTGATACAATATATACTAACCGAAGCTAACAAATTGGACTCTGAGCAATATCTTGAGCCCTTGGCACCGGTCGCCTCCTTTGTCCTGGTCCAAGACGGTCGGTCTTCTTTTGGCCAAACATTATCCAGCACAACACGAGCACCGATTATTATCCATAATAGTGTTAACATGTGACTATCGTATTGTCTCGTGCTTGTTTGAATTTGTGTCATTATTGTTGTCATATATCTTAGGTGCCAAACAGTAATATTCGGATCATCTTGAATAATTTAAAAAATAATTTCTCTAACCCCCAACCAAAACATTAAGAAACAAACATAGCACGATTAGAGGTGTGAATAAGTAGGTATAAATTCATATACACAGGGACAAATATGTGTATTGTGTTGTATTGTGTCGTGTCATGTTGGCTAGACTACGTACACGTAATTGAACCATGTCAGATCGGAACATGTTGACAACTTGTCAATGCCAGACACATGCTGTGTCGACATGGATTATGCCTGATAGGAAACCCGCTACATGTCCGTCTCATATCCATAGCCATATCATGTTGTGCATATATGTTGTACCTCAACGAAAATGTACATTCTTGAAACTACAAAAAGGAGCTAGATTCTTGGAAGAAATGGAAGTAAAGGAGATAATATATTCTTGAAACTACAAAATTATTCACCCATTTTTTTTAATATTAATGTTAATTTTAATACTAATATTAATATTGATTTTAATATTAAATTTAAATTTAATTTTTGCTATGTAAGTTTGTACATTAAAGAGAATAGTTTTGGATGAACACTTTGAAGTTGCTTTTTTATTTCAATTATAACAAAAAAGTATATATATATAAACCCCCATAACCTGAACATAAGTTGTTAGGGATTGCCCAGATCAGATACTGAGCTGGATCTCTTATATCCCTGTAGAAAATTGTTGGTCCTTGAAATTTTCATAGATGATTATAAATTTATCTATAAACTTGGGATTTATTTGCAAATTTCTAAAGTTCCTTTTAAATAAGTTATATATTGTTGTGCCGATGGGTGGGAGCCCAGGTAGGCTATAAAATGCCAGTCCTAGCACCCTCTTCTAAACTTGATTCATTTTATTCCCTCTCTCTCTCTCTCTTCTAGTCTTCTTCTAAATGATGAATAGTATGATGAGACTACACCTTGGGAAGATGCAGAGTGTGTTCAGAGTGCTCCGGTGGGCGGAGGCGGTGGGCATAGTCCTCTTCTTCCTCCGCGGCGCCCCTTCCCTCGCCAGAGCCTCTGGCGACTTCCTCCGCATCTCCGCGTCCGTGCTTGTCGGCCCCCGCTTCCTCTTCCTCCTCGGCAACGCCATCGTCATCCTCCTCTTCTTCAACAAGCACAACACCAACACAATCGACGACGGAACGTCGATCATCTCGTCGTTCGTGCCGCCTGCACCGGTGCTCGAGGTGGAAGAAGAAGAAGAAGAAGAAGAGGTGGTGTTTGAGGACAAGGAGGTACTGGTGCAGGTGAGTAGTAAATTAGAGGAGGAGGAGGAGTACTCTTCTAATAATAATTACCGGAGGAGCCGCTCGGAGAAAATAGACGTCCGGCGGCCAAAGGGCTCGCCGGCGCCGGAGCTGAGGAGGTCCAAGACTGGGGTGGACCCCCCCAAGAAGGAGGAGGAAGAGATGCAGGAGAAGGAATTAGGGGATGCAGAAGAGTTTCGGAGGACGATAGAGGCATTCATTGAGAAGCAGCTCAAGTTCCAAAGGCAAGAATCCATGTCCATGTCCATGTCCGTGTCCGTGTCCACCAATTTGCTTGCTATTGCATCAGTACAAGAAGATCAAGGAGGGGAGGATGGAGTCAAGGAAAAAGAATAGTACTGTGTAAGAAAGATATATTTCCTGTACTGTATAATAATCTTTGCTTTTAACTACTTATTTCTCCATCAAATTTTGGTGAACCATTTTAAGTCACAAAAGTTATATTTTAAATTACAAAAAACGTCAAATCTTTGCCTTTTGGTAACATTTCATATTTTTTTAATTTTCAATTATCTTTTACGATAAAAATAATAAAAAGTTGGAAAAATAAAAATACTAGTCATCATCCAATTTCTTTTCTTCTTTTCTTTTTTTAGCATCATCTATAATATATGGTGCATGATATGATCCTAATGAGGCGGCAATTTTAGTAGTAGAAAACCTCGTTCACAAATAAGCAATTTTACGGTCGAATTCAAAAATAGACCCAAATAAAATTTTAAGAAAAATTTACTATCTGTAGTACTAAATTCGTTGTCATGTCCATATTTTAGTATTAGAGATCTATCACAAATATTTTCTTTTTAAATAAAATTCAGAAAAAATATAAAATATAAAAAAAAATGAAAAAAAATTATATCTTAACAATAACTATAAATTTGTTGCCACGTGTCGTCAATATCACCCAAATGATGAACAAACTGCTTTATGGTTCTCGGATGGAATTGGAGAAGGGGGCCAAAATTTTCTGGAGTGGACCCTCCAAGCTAATAGGAAGAGGAAGAGGAAGAGGAAGAGGAAGAGGAGGAAGGAGGGCTTTGAATTTGACACGTGGACGGGGGTCGGATTGGAGGCTAAGGGGAGTAGCCTTTAAGTGTGTTTGAATGATGAATATCATTTTCCAAATAAAGAAAAAAATTCCTAGCCAACAGAAATGATAAATTATCCGTTTTAGGAGGGAACCAAATTAGCCATTTATTTGGTGTCCATTTTGGAACCCATGTGCAAATGCAGTAGACTACCTTGGGTACGTACGTATCACTCACCTATAGGAATAAAATTTAAATTTTCTTCAAAGTAAATCTATAATATCTTTAAAAAAATATCATGTGTGCAAATACTTAAGATATATTGGAATATTTATTGGAGTAAAAGAGAGTATGAACAAGCTAAAACTAGTAGAGCATTTCAATAAAGCATAAGTCCCCTCTCCCCACAATGAGGGTGTGTGCTTAATTAATTTTGAAGGAAAGTAAGATTCTTTGTCTCTCAATGAAATTCTTTTGAGAAAATATTCCACAATATTGTTTGCAAGTTTGGGGGAAAGGAGTGCATATCCATATTATATACCTGATTTTTTGGCAATGGTTGACTCCAGAGCAGGAGGAGAAGAAGAAGAAGAAGAAGAAGAAGGGAAAGTGGAGATAGAGACAGAAAATGAATTATATTCTATAATCCTCTTGTATACATTTATCAATTTGCACAGCTTTTAAGACTTTAAATTCATATAAATTAATATTAATCACATCAAAGTAATTAATTCCTTCAAGGAAAAGACAAAGCATCAATATTATTCACATCATAATTAAGATGTATTATCTCATCTTTTCCACAATAATTATTATCACTAATAAAGTAATTCCACTTTATTGGATTTGCTTAAATACATTTTTTTCACTGAAAACTCTGAAGAAAGAAAAATGTTAAAGCTGATGCAAAGAATTTTGTTTGTTTGTTTTTTTACATGTAAAGTTGCATTCCTGCACTCACTCTACGGCCCATGTTTAAGAAAAGAAAAGAAAAGAAAGGGAAAAGGTTTTTCAAGATTCTAAAGTTATAGTTAACATTTAGTGCAGGCAAAAAGTGCTTTTTACACTGTCTGTGTTCTATTTGTTTCCAAGTTAAGGTATTCTAATTCATATCCTTACACAAATTGAGCAGTTATGTAGTGAAAAAACAACACGGATATGTCATCATTAGCGACAGATTTAGCGACAATAGATGGAGCGATGCAATGGTGAAGTCATTGGTGGGCTGGTGTGGGCTCCAGCCAGCAGTGCGTAGCCACTCGGTCCCCAGGGTGCAGCTGCACTCCCTGAAATTTCAAAAAAATTCATCCAATAATTTTTATTATTTTGTAATATGTTAAAGGGACTATTTTTGGAGATTGTACAAATGTGAGTGTCTTGATCATTCTATATTGGTGTCTATAGTTCCTTAAGGTTCTTCGACAATGTCATATTTAAGATGGCTAGAATTTTGTGAGGATTTCAATGTAAAAAAATCTTACTTCTGAATAAGAGAGAGTGTGAAAAGAGAGAGAATGTGAAAAGAGTTTGTATAAAAAATAATTTTGAGACCAAACGTGTCCTATCTAGCTAGATGTGTTTATTGTCACTAGTAGCCTATATATATAATTTGTCTCTCTTTGTTCCTTTTCATCTTCTTCTCATGACCTTCCTTCTCAATCTAGCTTGTACTTATGACTTATGAGTCTGAATGCAGAAGAATAGAGTTTCTTTCCAGTCAGTCCAAAGCATGATTATATGGATTCAATGCATGAATTGCTTTGGACTGAGGTCACGTTTGGTTCGCGAAATCAGGACCTTGGACAAGAAAAGTCATTTATTTTCTGTGTTTGTAAGTTAAAGGAAATGAGCAGAAGAAAAAAAAATGATTCTGAAGGAAAAAAAAATAGAGGAGAAAATGGTTCCCCTACACATCCCCATGGATTCACTTTTTCACCCCAAATTATTTACTTTTTCTTCCAATTTTTAGGATCTTACCAAACACCGAAAAAGTAAATTAATGGAAATTACAATTTCCCAAAAGAAAGGAAAGAAAAAAATGATTAATTTACTTTCCACTTTCTACGAACCAAATGATGTCTTTAATTAAAAATCGTGGGTTGGGTATCGCGACGAGAATCGCGTCATTAGATGTGCAACGTCGAAATTGACCTACAATGTAAGTTTTGTCCAATTTTGAGACCATCGACCATATCGTCATTTTTACAAACCTATAATTCGTCGCAAGCTGACGCATTGCATCACACTCCTAGATAAAAATTCTAGCTACGACACTGCTAGCTAGTGACATCAAAAAATATAAAGATTGTGATGATCGTAAGTATCAAACTGTGGAATTGGGAGATAGATTTGTAACCTCCCCTAATTTTCTAGAATTTTTCTTTTAATAATAGGAATAATAGTACGTACCGACAACATACCAATAATTAGTAGTAATAATAATAACAATAATAATAATTAAAATAAAATAAAACAATTGTATCATAGAATAATAGTAACTATAACTATATTAATAATAAAAAGAAAAACAAAAACAAAAACAAAAACAAAACAAAAACAAAAATAAAAATAAAAATAAAAATAAAAACAAAACAATCAAAACACCAACAAAATATACCACTCACAAAAACAACAAATAACACAGCCACAGCAGCAGCAACAGCAACCAAATATTATCCGACCCCCTCGGTTCACGACCACGGCCCGTCCCGTGGGTTTTACCCCCTCTCGATCCGTATATATACACTTACATATAAACGGACAAAACCCTAACCCTAATCTTCTTCCTCCTCTCCTCTTCGTGGAGTACCCACCGTCGACTTCAAACGCCGCACGACCACCTGGGAAGCCGACGGAACCCCGCCAACCGCGTCAAAACTGAACCCCAGGTACCCGTCTTCCAACCCTGATTTCTCCCCATCTGTTCGATCAATGTCCGATCTAATTAGTTCTATATAGAGCCTATTTGATCTAGTTTATACTTCTATAATTCAATAGGCAAATCTGGTTAGAACCAATATGATAAACTCCTTAGAAAAACACGAAAAAAACTGACTGAATATACAAGGTTAATATGACAGTCTATATGCTTTAAACACCTCTTTTGTAAGACAATTTTCTTCCAAGTGATTCAACTAAAATGTGAACTTCTTTTTCTAATAGCTAGTCTATATAACCATGATCAAAACGACCTAATATTTGCATATTTTTGCTCACAAATTCTGAGTTAAAACATCAGTTAAATCATGAAAAAAAAAGTTTTCCAAAATAGAAAACTTGCGATACGGAGTGCGTCCCGACAAACTGGACCACCTAGTCGCGTACCAGTTGCACCGAAAGACGCGTATGGTATATCCTGACGTGTGAAATTTCGCGAAAGTTGAATTGGACATGTGTGCACGCCGAAATCAACTCGTATCGGTCGAAAGTCCCATGTATCGACGTTTTACAAAATATCCTAGAAGTTTGTAACCGCATGTCGGAATACGACGAAACTTGAGCCATTGGATCCATGGTATCACGCTGGTCTTGTGGCCCAAGTTTTACGCGATTCTGAGACAATTGACCTAACTGCCGTTTTGCGGGCCCAACGGTTTGACTTAACGAGCGATTTTGTGATCGGCTCACCGGAATCCAAAATTGGACATACCGTTGAGTTAGTATCGTCGTTTAGGATTGTTTTGACCTATAATTTGTCCAAATTATAGACCTTTATCCTGACACGTATTTCGGTGTAAAGTGGATATGGACACTACTTTAGCCCAAAATTATCGTTTTGTCCCTGTGTCCAAATTGGACGAAAGGGTAATATTTTCTGACTATCTCACTGATTCCAAAAATGTTGGTGATGTTTATTTCAACGTCCAGAGACGTTCATTCAGAGTCCATATTTTCTGGTTCCTTGTGCTCGTCGTCTAAACGTCTATACTCCACAGATTGCTTGCCAGACAAGTATACCTTGCCATAGTACTGTTTAGTTACATTCAATTGCTGCATTTTTTTTTGTTTATTTGTATATATTTTGCTATATAAAACTGTGTATCCAAGAAAGACTTGGGTGCAGCGACGGTTACGTCGTCTTTTGTCTTTATTTATATCATGCATGTTGACATAGTTTTACGAGACCACCCCATGAGTTGAGGCATCATTATGTTTTATTTGGTCGTGACACATTTGTTACACGAGTTATGAGTCTCATGTAGGACACAGACTTGCGTATTAGGCTGGCCACCTGTACGTAAAGGTCGTGCGACGGATAAGGAATAACTACTAATAGAGGTATTTACGTGTGATGGATGTGACACGTTAGTAGCATTGGGTGGGAAGAACAATGAGTAAGCGTATGTGGCTAATTTACACTTTTTTTCTTTTGTAACACGCACGCTCTGCCGGAAATGCGTGGTCAGATGACCCTTATATATTATTTATAGGCGATATCTGACGATCGAAAAACGTTATGCTTTGTAGGCCCCTGATTTTCAAGAGAAATTATGCCAATTCCATTATTTAGCCAGATAGTCCATACGTGGGAAAGTTGTTTTTAAATTTCATATCACATAGACTGGTTAGGCGACCATGTTGGATGTTTACTTTCAGTATATTATGGCATGTTATTTTATGTATCTTGTTACGTCCCTCTGAGGACCTGGTCCCTTTCCAGGTATAGACGATCAGGATTATCCGCATGAGTACGGACCGGGACCTGACGCATCATTATCTGTTGAGGAGGTCTTACCCTCTGAGTACCCATGATTACTTCATAGTTGATGGATCTTTTAGCTGTTGTTTCTTTATTTAACATTTATTTTATATTGGAGTTCTGACCTACTATATCATTTAGTTGATATAGTCGTTTGGTAGTGGATTTGTCTCCACCCGACTATTATTCTTTTACTACTTCGTACTTGGGACTTTTAATTTTTTTTTTGTACTTCTTTACTTGTGTTTGTGAATGAGATATAGATGCCTGTGACTTGTGTTGACAATATACGTTCCACTTGTGAATTATTTATTCATATTACAGCGTACGTGTGTGTTATAATTTTTTTAACATATTGGAGTTGTCATATACATACGGCTGGCATGCTACGTATTTCTAGTCCTACGTATTTTTGGACGGACGTGATGTAACGCCCCGCTCCGCGCCGGCATTATGTATCAAGGTGAGTGGGCAGAACTTCGTTCTCTGATTCTTGCACGCCTTAATAATAACCTGAGTTTTTGCTTGCAATATTTTCTTAAGAGAATGATAGAACCTGCCTTGCATGTTAATGAACGAACTCACCTAGCTTGTCTTTGAAATAATGCCTGCTTAACGAAAATCCTGAATCGCCTGCTTAGAGTGCATGAACATGTTCACTATAGTCTATGCTTCGAGAGAACCATACTGTGCCTGAACGTGTTCAAGTGATAAGTCGGATTGCCCCGCAACAACGAGTGTATTCTGATGGTTCCTCTCGTCTGCATACTAGAGTTTATTTGATAGTGTTCCATGCATTCGCACGCGGTCGAACAATGGCTTTTGGTGGAAAGCTGAACTGCATGCGTTCAAGCCACCATGGGTCACAGCTGCCATTAGCATCAGAGAAATGAGTCATTGGTATGCTGGACTAACCGCTACCGATCCTGAGTTACTCGGGGACCGCCCTGCATATAGCTAAGTCATTGTGTTGGCTTGGATAGTGACTGCCCCTAAGATTGTGCATCGTGTGTCTAGCTTTGCATCATACCCTCGAGTCGCACGAGACACACTGCGCATACCCTGAAAAATGAACGGCTTGCTTGCTTGCATATTCAATATGAAACTCTGTTTCCAAACATGTTTCCAAACAAGTAAATCGACTCTGCTAGAACTGCATGAAACGAACCTAGGTAAAACTAGAAAGATCACTAGTAATGTAATGTTTTATAACATGATTACTTAGTGCATGTTTGAGTGAATGCTTGTTTCTGTTCAGTTGATTTATCTCACCAGTGCTTGTATAAAGTGCTGACCCACCAACAGTTTACTTGTTCGCAGGTACTGGATCGTCCGAGGGAGCGATAGGCGTGCCACAGTCCCGAAGACCCGGAATCCTGGTTTCGATTGTTGCCCCGAGAATGCTATCGTATAAGGGGGCATAATGTATGGAACGAACGTGTGCCTTTGCTAAAGGAAACCCAAGTTGCCTCGATTGTCCCGAACACTCAGTTGGCTAATGCATTGCATTGCAACAAGTTCCTTTCCGCTGCTTACTCGATTGATGCGATGATAGCCAACTATCAACTTAAATGATTGGCCTTGCACGGGCGCAACCCCAGGCCCGTGCGGCATCACGTCCTCCGAAAGCTCGAACGGGCCATTCGCTTGGCTCCCTTCCTCCCTCGTACCCGCGGGACGGACGCGGTGATTCGCGTCCGGCGCGCCGAGGCACGGTGATACGTGTCCGGTTCGTTAATTCCCGGCCGCACGGGGCGGGGCAGGGCGGAGCGGCGGCCCGGGCGGGACCGGGGCGTGACAGAATGGTATCAGAGCGGAATCGATTCTCTGTCCCAAACCGTTGCTATGACTCTGAGATATTACCGATATGGTTTTGCAAAGAGCGTTCCATACAATAAGTCCATAGATATTCTCAAAGTGCAAAATGTTTCCTGAACTTGAATTGCTTGATTGTTTCGATTGAGTACGGCGAGGGACGGCACTATCGCTACTCGGGATATCGAGAAGTTTATCCTTGAAGTTTCGAGGACGAAACATTTTGTTGGTTGGTAAGTATGTAACGCCCCGCTCCGCGCCGGCGTTATGTATCAAGGTGAGTGGGCAGAACTTCGTTCTCTGATTCTTGCACGCCTTAATAATAACCTGAGTTTTTGCTTGCAATGTTTTCTTAAGAGAATGATAGAACCTGCCTTGCATGTTAATGAACGAACTCACCTAGCTTGTCTTTGAAACAATGCCTGCTTAACGAAAATCCTGAATCGCCTGCTTAGAGTGCATGAACATGTTCACTATCGTCTATGCTTCGAGAGAACCATACTGTGCCTGAACGTGTTCAAGTGATAAGTCGGATTGCCCCGCAACAACGAGTGTATTCTGATGGTTCCTCTCGTCTGCATACTAGAGTTTATTTGATAGTGTTCCATGCATTCGCACGCGGTCGGACAATGGCTTTTGGTGGAAAGCTGAACTGCATGCGTTCAAGCCACCATGGGTCACAGCTGCCATTAGCATCAGAGAAATGAGTCATTGGTATGCTGGACTAACCGCTACCGATCCTGAGTTACTCGGGGACCGCCCTGCATATAGCTAAGTCATTGTGTTGGCTTGGATAGTGACTGCCCCTAAGATTGTGCATCGTGTGTCTAGCTTTGTATCAGACCCTCGAGTCGCACGAGACACACTGCGCATACCCTGAAACATGAACTGCTTGCTTTCTTGCATATTCAATATGAAACTCTGTTTCCAAACATATTTCCAAACAAGTAAATCGACTCTGCTAGAACTGCATGAAACGAACCTAGGTAAAACTAGAAAGATCACTAGTAATGTAATGTTTTATAACATGATTACTTAGTGCCTGTTTGAGTGAATGCTTGTTTCTGTTCAGTTGATTTATCTCACCAGTACTTGTATAAAGTGCTGACCCACCAACAGTTTACTTGTTCGCAGGTACTGGATCGTCCGAGGGAGCGATAGGCGTGCCACAGTCCCGAAGATCCGGAATCCTGGTTTCGATTGTTGCCCCGAGAATGCTATCGTATAAGGGGGCATAATGTATGGAACGAACGTGTGCCTTTGCTAAAGGAAACCCAAGTTGCCTCGATTGTCCCGAACACTCAGTTGGCTAATGCATTGCATTGCAACAAGTTCCTTTCCGCTGCTTACTCGATTGATGCGATGATAGCCAACTATCAACTTAAACGATTGGCCTTGCACGGGCGCAACCCCAGGCCCGTGCGGCATCACGTCCCCCGAAAGCTCGAACGGGCCATTCGCTTGGCTCATTTCCTCCCTCGCACCCGCGGGACGGGTGCGGTGATTCGCGTCCGGCGCGCCGAGGCACGGTGATACGTGTCTGGTTCGTTAATTCCCGGCCGCACGGGGCGGGGCAGGGCGGAGCGGCGGCCCGGGCGGGACCGGGGCGTGACACGTGACATATTTTTGTGGTGGCCCATGCAGATCCAGAGTATATTATCTCGGTTACGTTACTGTTCCGAACAAGCCTGCAAATAGGATTAGAGTATAGGATCTCATCCACTTATTTAATCACCTCATTTGAATTCAAATTTCGTACTCTCTTTGACTGCTTGAATTGAATCTACCTTGAACTTGTTCTAATATTGTCTTTATTTTCGTGTCCAGCAAGATGAATCCTTCTAACGGACGTGTTGCTCCCCTCTCCATCACAGCAGGCGACTCAGTAACTCGGAAGGAATATGGAATTTTGCCTTCATCGACGATGTTCCCGACTACACCACTACAGCCGGGACAACCACTGCTGGTAGGCCAGACACCCCCATCAGTTCCGAGAACACTCAGACTCCAGTACCTCCGATGGGGCATCAACCGCAACAGACAGAAAATTCCCTAGGTAGGAGTATGCCACCACTACCACCCCAATTTTTGCCTGAGTTTGCCCGGCAGATACCCTTCGTGCCCCCTCCGCATTTTTCGTAGCCTGACGGGAACGTTACCTCGACCTAGTTCATGCAGGCTATGCTACAGGCTCAATGGCAGCAGAATGAGTTGCTGAGACAAGCTTTTATAGCTGCAATAAACAGACCACCAGCCCCTGTATCAGTCCCAGCGCCACGACCTTATAAGGGCAATATTAAGGGTTTCACTCAGATGAACCCAAAGCACTTCATAGGTACGGAGATACCGCTGGAGGTCTCCGAGTGGCTCATCAGCACCGAGAAGTTACTGAAGGCATCGCAGTTACCAATGGACCTATGGATGACAGCAGTAGACCTTTTGCTTGAGGACAACGCTCACCACTGGTGCAAGGCCAAGCAGAGGCAATATGGCTCCGACCAGACGTGGGAGGAGTTCTGCGAACTCTTCAACGAGATATTTTTTCCCACCAATGTTCGAGATGCTCTCTACAACCAGTTCCTTCATCTCAAACAGGAGAGTATGACAGTAGATCAGTACAACACAGAGTTCAGCAGACTGAGTCGCTTTGGCGAGATGTTGATTCCTACAGAGCTGGAGAGAGCCAACAAATTCCATAATGGGTTATCACCGGATATTAGGAGGTTCACTACTACACAGTCGAGGATATCCCAGGCGGCAGTTTTGGAAGAAGCAAGAAATCAGGAACTCCTTTTGAAGGAGACACATCAGATAAAGAGACGTCCCGTACCAGCAGCAGCAGTTAGAGTATCTCAGGGCGGACCCATCAGACGCCCTTTGGAACATCAGCAATCCCAACAACAGTAGAGAGCAGGACCGTACCAGACTCGGGAGAAGCCCATCTGCAATTACTGTGGGAAGCGCGGATACATTATGAGAGATTGCCGGCTTCTCTTAGGGCATTATATGAGATGTGATTCTGGGTAGCATATGGCTAAAGATTTTCCGGAGCAGTAGACCTTGGCACTTCCTCAGACGATGCAGAGGCCAGCACTTCCAGCACCGCGACCAGCTCAGCAGACGACGAGGCCAGGAGCACCAGGAGTGGGATTACCTCGATCTCTAGCAGGTGGAGGATTTCAGCGAGGACCAACGCTACCTACTCAGGAGGACTAGTTTGCGAGAGCCAGGACACAGGGACCTCCTCAAAGGACCGAACAGGCTTTTGCTATGGAGATGGATGACACTGAACAAGAGATTGATGTTATAGCAGGTATTACCCTTGTTGCTATTTTTTCTGATGTGACATTATTTGATACGGGAGCCACACACTCGTTCATATCTTCTAGTTTTTTTTTGTCAAGCACAATATTACTACTACACCCTTGTCTAGTTGTGTTAGAATTCTCACCGGGGGAGGAGTTGTATCCGTTAGCCGTGTTTGTAGATCTTGTTCTGTAGTGATTCATGGCAGAGAGATGAAGGCTTGACTCTTAGTCTTTCCCATGCCAAACTTCGATACTGTCCTTGGGATAGACTGGCTAAGCAAGTACCATGCTTTCTTCGATTGCTACGGAGGAAGCATTCTCTTTAGAGTACCAGGCCAGCCAGAGCTCGAGTTTGCACGAGAATCCACGGAGATGCATGATGGTGCTCAGATGTCATTGGACGATGTCATTATCACCCCATTATTTCAGAGTTCCAAAACGACTTTCAAGAATATTTGCCAGGGCTACCTCCAGACAGAGATGTGGAATTCTAGATTGAGTTGACTCCAGGAGCAGCACCCATAGCGTCGCATGTTTATAGATTGGCAAAGAAAGAGATGGATGAGCTGAAGGCGCAGTTGAAGGAGTTAGAGGATAAAGGCTTCATTCGACTGAGTGCATTACCCTGGGGAGCTCCAGTGTTGTTTGTACCCAAGAAGGATGGGTCAGTGCGCATGTGCATTGACTACAGATCCTTGAATATTATGATTGTGAAGAATAAGTACCCTCTACCGCACATCGATGAATTATTTGATCAGCTTAGTAGAGCCAAGGTGTTTGTCACGTCTCAGTCCCAAAATATCGAGGGACTAGACACGTGGCAATGGCCAGCAACACACACCGATGGGCAAACCCAATTTAATGGACCCATAAGGGTGTACTTAAGCTGTAAAACAACAGTAAGGGTCTACGATACTAATCTCATCCATAGAAGATAAATACAATCAATATCAGAATTAATCAAGATGAAATAATAATCAACAAGTCTCAATAAAACATATCTTGGGGAACAACCCGATAATGAGTTTGATACATAAATTCAATAAACAGGAAATATGAGTCTAACAACAGAAGTGACTGAGAATAAAGCAGATACTCAGGAGAAATCCTCGACGATCACCTCGTCTTCTGATACTGGTACGGCTCCAATGTCTGCTCATGTCCCGTATACCTCGGGGTAGATCTCCTCTACTAAACCTGGGGACATAATCCGGATTTCAGGTCCTCAAGAGACATAGCAAGGTACAAGAATAACTCAAGCCAAATAAATGAAGTATATAATAAATGAATCAATAGGGTAAACTATGTAACCAGCTAAGTGATATGCAAATGGGAGCATCACTAGGACTCAGGCTGAGACTACAACAAGCTCTGTGTCGGGGAGCCGGTAGCAGTTATACTATGTAGTTATACTATATAATTTTACTACGTAGTTTTACTATGTAGTGGGCCTAACACTGTAGTGGATAAGGCACCGTAATAAATATATATATATATATATAATCAGCCTGTAGTCTGTGTGTGTCTCCCTACCCAATGTAATCACACGTCTCATGTCCATGACGTCTCATGTCCATAACACGCAAGATCATGACCTCTAACTGATGCAGCGAGTCATAATGATAGCTAAACATATGTAATATCTATGTCACGAATCATGTAACCTGTACAGAATCACCATGAATATTTCAGGAAGATTTTGTCTCATGAACTGTGTCAAGTGTCATATGGTATGACGTACTTGATAATGCAAGCACGAAAATGTATAGGGTCGCGATATCAATCTCTAGGTGACGTTACACAACTCCGCGTACGACGTTGACACCCGAATCTTATTCGGACGTTAGTAATATTACACATTCCTAGGTTGAACAGTTACATCATATAAATAAATCAAAGGAATAATATGTAGCAAGTACTGCAAGATTGACAAGGTACACTTGCCTGGTGCTTGGATTCCAACAGTTGTTCCGATATCCGAGGGATCTTCAAGTACTCCTCCGGTTGTTGAACTAATATTACCATCATGCTCAGAAGATATAAAATAGCTAGGATTTTCTGTCCATAAGTCCAATTTGGACACATGGGCAAAATTGACCGTTTCTGGTCAAAGTGGGGTCCATATGTGGCCCACTTCGTACCGAAAAATATGCCAAAGATAATGTTCTTCAAATTTGTCAAACTTGGTATCTACAAGTCCAGAACGAAGATACGAACCCAACGGAATATCCAGAACGGGATTCCGATGAGCTGATCACAAAATCGTCCGTCAAGTGGAGCCGTGGGGCCCACGATACGGGATTTTGTCAACGTTCTCAGAATCGAACCAAACTGGGGTCACAGGACCAGTGTATCGCTACGAGTTCGATGGCTTAAGTTTTGTTTCAAAACGACGAGCGTACACGAAGTTACAACGAGTTTCAGAATAAGGCCGATACTAGGTGTTGTCGACGGATACGCGTTGATTCCGGTGTGCATGCACATCTAAATCAACTTTCACAAAATCTCACACGTTTGTATTGACAGTGCGCACCTTTCGGTGAAGTTCGCACACGACCAAGTTGCCTCGTTTAACGGGGCGCACTCAGTTCCGGGAAAATTGAGGTTTTTAAATAACCAAGTTTTTGGTCATTTTCACCCGTAAATAAATTATAATCTACAGCAACATAAAATAAACTCAAAATAGGGTTTTAATCTCGGTTATAAGGTCTAAATTACCTTTCAGATAAATTTTGAAAACATTTAACAGGTTTGTCGCAAAACGGTCGTGAACTGGGGAGTTCGGGACAAATTCTGAATTTTCAGAAATTGGGAAGTTTTTTCCTGTTTTTGCGTCGCAGTTTGCGACCGACACAGGACGCGATATCCCGAACTATTTGCACAGGTTTTTAGAGGGTCACGAGATCTACGCGCATGATTCGACAGAACAGAAATTTGATCTATGTACAGAAAGTTGCGGGAGCGTGAAAGCGGGTACCTCACTGAGTTTCGTGCACTGGAAGGGTCGCGGCGAGGCACGGCGACGGTGGTTACTAAGGCTGCGGCTACTGGGGTCCGTGGGGGTCATCGCCGGCGGCCGGAAAACTATGGGGGTGTCGGGGTCACGGCGGAGGTCGCCGGGGGAGCTTGTCGACCGGAATGGCGATGGGTGTGAGGGTGGTGACAGCGGGTTTTATAGACGAGGGGAGAGGAAGAGGCGGTGGCGGTTTCAGGCGACGGGGAGGCGAGGGGTCTCGGCGTTTTGAGGCGCCGCAGAGAGGGGAGGCGGATCCATGCGGCGGGGGTTACGGAAGCCGACGGGTCACGGCGGTCGGGGGATTAACGGTCGGGAAAAATCCTTTAGTTACTGTATAAGTGATAACGGATCGGGTCGGGTCTTACCGGGTCGGGTCGGTTAACGGGTCCGGATCCGACCCGCTAGGGGTTTGGGTCCGGTTCAATTGGGCCGGTTTATTATTAAACCGGTTCGGTTCAACTGGGTTTAATCCGGTTTATTTTGGTTTAATTAAAAGCTAAGTTTTTGGGTCTTTAAAAATAGTTCCGGGGTCCAATAAATTCCAGAAAAATTACAGTATGTCTAATATTTTATTTTACACCCAAAAATATTATTCTCATAATATTTTAATAATTAATAAAATCATAAAATTTATTTTATTCTAGAAAATATTTATCACAGTAAATTCCCGAAAATTCATTTTAATTCTGAAAAATTCTGGGTGTTTACAATCTATCCTCCTTAAGAGGATTGCGTCCTTGCAATCAAAGAATAACGTCTTCTTGGGTAGATTCTAGATCGTCTTTAATTTTCATAATGAGTTATTTTCTGACCGGTCAGAAGAGATGACACGGTTGCAAAATATGTCCGAAGTACGACACACAAATAAAGAATCTTGATCAAGGAGAAATCGAAGGATGAGGGTTAATCAAAACACATAGGGAAGGAATAAAGTATTTCCCTAGACAATAAAAGTTAGGTAATTCAAGAGTAAAGAAATCTGGTTAGAGCAAAGAAAACTACAGCTTAGGAAAACTTGGTTATCAATTATTAACAAGTTTAAAATTACTGGGTTTAAGGCTAAGGTCATGAACTAACATGCACGTGCTAAAGCATTACTAAAAATAGACATCTATGATAAACTTAAAATCTTACGCGTATTCGCTACTCCACAAGTCTGCGCGTTCTCCATTGTCATCGCAATAGCTTGTCCGCGTCCTAGTGGTGGAGTCCTCTGCGGTTGCTGGGCCTTTTGGAAGAGTGCTGATCTGCTTGATTGCTTTGTTGTCCTCCACCAACTGGTGTCACTTCATTGTCGTAGGTGATAACTGCAACTTGTGGTGTTCCTGCGGGAGTCTCGTTGCTTGCTTGTGAATCCATTACTCTGCATCCAAAATAAACTATAAAAGGCGCACAGGGGAATCAAGGCAGGATGCAAGTCAAAGAATTAATTCGAATCTGATATAGAGATCAAGAACAATTCAAGCAAGTAGATGAGATCATATAACTTATCGTATCCTTATTGCAGGCTTGCTCGGATCCTTAGTTGAAATCGAAATAATTTAGTCGTTGAACTGCATGGGCCACCACAAAAATTATGTCACGTCCGAGTCCCAAAATATCAAGGGACTAGACACGTGGCAATGGCCAGCAGCACATGCCGATGGACAAACCCAATTTAATGGACCCATCAGGGTATACTTAAGCTGTAAAACAATAGTAAGGGTCTACGATACTAATCTCATCCACAGAAGATAAATACAATCAATATCAGAATTACTCAAGATCAAATAATAATCAACAAGTCTCAATAAAACATATCTCGGGGAACAACCCGATAATGAGTTTGATACATTAATTCAATAAACAGAAAATATGAGTCTAACAACAGAAGTGACTGAGAATAAAGCAGATACTCAGGAGAAATCCTCGACGATCACCTCGTCTTCTGATACTGGTACGGCTCCAATGTCTGCTTATGTCCCGTATACCTCATGGTAGATCTCCTCTACTAAACCTGGGGACATAATCCGGATTCCAGGTCCTCAGGGGACATAGCAAGGTACAAGAATAACTCAAGCCAAATAAATGAAGTATATAATAAATGAATCAATAGGGTAAACTATGTAACCAGCTAAGTGATATGCAAATGAGAGCATCACTAGGACTCAGGCTGAGACTACTACAAGCTCTGTGTCGGGGAGCCGGTAGCTGTTATACTATGTAGTTATACTATGTAATTTTACTATATAGTTTTACTATGTAGTGGGCCTAGCACTGTAGTGGCTAAGGCACCGTAATATATATATATATATATATATATATATATATATATATATATAATCAGCCTGTAGTCTGTCTTTCCCCATCAAATGTAATCACACGTCTCATGTCCAGGATGTCTCATGTCCATAACACGCAAGATCATGACCTCTAACTGATGCAGCGAGTCATAATGATAGCTAAACATATGTAATATCTATGTCACGAATCATGTAACTTATACAGAATCACCATGAATATTTCAGAAAGATTCTGTTTCATGAACAGTGTCAAGTGTCCTATGGTATGACGTACTTGATAATGCAAGCACAAAAATGTATAGGGTCGCGATATCAATCTCTAGGTGACGTTACACTACTTCGCGTACGGCGTTGACACCCGAATCTTATTCGGACGTTAGTAATGTCACACGGTCCTAGGTTGAACAGTTACATCATATAAATAAATCAAAGGAATAATATGTAGCAAGTACTGCAAGATTGGCAAGGTACACTTGCCTGGTGCTTGGATTCCAACAGTTGCTCCGATCGATATCCGAGGGATCTTCAAATACTCCTCCGATTGCTGAAATAACATTACAATCATACTCAGAAGATATGAAATAGTTAGGATTTTCTGTCCACAAGTCCAATTTGGACACATGGGCAAAATTGACCGTTTTTTGTCAAAGTGGGGTCCACATGTGGCCCACTTCACACCGAAAAATGTGCCAGAGACAATATTCTCTAAATTCGTCAAACTTAGTGTCTACAAGTCCAGAACGACGATACAAACCCAACGGAATATCCAAAACTGGATTTCGATGAGCCGATCACAGAATTGCCCGTCAAGTGGAACCGTGGGGCCTACGATACGGGATTTTGTCAACGTTCTCAGAATTGAACCAAACTTGGGTCACAAGACCAGCGTATCGCTACGAGTCCGATGGCATAAGTTTTGTTTCGAAACGACGAGCGTACACGAAGATACAATGAGTTTCAGAACAGGGCCGATACGGGGTGTTGTCGACGGATACGCGTTGATTCCGGTGTGCATGCACATCCAAATCAACTTTCATAAAATTCTACATGTTTGTATTGACAGTGCGCACCTTTCGATAAAATTCGCACACGACCAAGTTGCCTCATTTAACGGGGCGCACTCAGTTCCGGGAAAATTAGGGTTTTTAAATAACCAAGTTTTTGGTCATTTTTACCCGCGAATAAATTATAATCTACAGCAACATAAAATAAACTAAAAATAGGGTTTTAATCTCGGTTATAAGGTCTAAATTACTATTTAGGTAAATTTTGAAAACATTTAGCAGGTTGGTCGCAAAATGGTCGTGAACTGGGGAGTTCGGGATAAATTCTGAATTTTCAGAAATTGGGAAGTTTTTTTTCTTGTTTTTGCGTCGCAGTTTACGACCGACATAGGACGCGATACCCCGAACTATTTGCACGGATTTTGAGAGGGTCACGAGGTCTACGTGCACGATTCGACAAAACAGAAATTGGATCTATGTACAGAAAGTTGCGGGATCGGGAAAGCGGGTACCTCACTGAGTTTCGTGCACTGGGAGGGTCGCGGTGAGGCACGGCCGCGGGGCACGACGGCGGTGGTTGCTGAGGCTGTGGCTGCTGGGGGGCGTGGGGGTCATCTTCGACGGTCGTAAAAACTGCGAAGGCGTCGGGGTCACGGCGGAGGTCGCCAGGGGAGCTTGTCGACCGGAGTGGCGATGGGTGTGAGGGTGGTGACAGCGAGTTTTATAGACGAGGGGAGAGGAGGAGGCGGTGGCGGTTTCAAGCGACGGGGAGGCGAGGGTTCTAGGCGTTTGGAGGCACCGCAGAGAGGGGAGGCAGATCGATGCGGCAGGGGTTACGGAAGCCGGCGTGTCGCGGCGGTCGGGGGATTAACGGTCGGGGAAAATCCTGCAGTTACTGTATAAGTGATACCGGGTCGGGTATGTTAACGGGTCCGGATCCGACCCGCTAGGGGTTTGGTTCCGGTTCAATTTGGCCGGTTTATTATTAAACCGGTTCGGTTCAACTGGGTTTAATCCGGTTTGTTTTGGTTTAATTAAAAACTAAGTTTTGGGGTCTTTAAAAATAGTTCTGGGGTCCAATAAATTTCAGAAAAATTACAGCATGTCTAATATTTTATTTTACACCCAAAAATATTATTCTTATAACATTTTAATATTTAATAAAATGATTAAAATTTATTTAATTTCAGAAAATATTTATCACAGTAAATTCCCAAAAATTTATTTTTAATTCTGAAAAATTCTGGGTGTTTACAGTGTTCTCGAAGATAGACTTGAGATTGGGATATTACCAAGTGAAGGTGCAGAAATAGGATATTTTGAAGACCGCATTCAGGACGAGATATGGACACTATGAGTTTATGGTCATGTCTTTCGGGTTGACCAATGCTCCAACGATCTTTATGGACTTGATAAATTTAGTCTTTCATCAGTATCTGGACCAGTTCATGGTTGTTTTCATAGATGACATTCATGTCTATTCGAAAAGCCACGAGGAGCATGAGAAGCACTTGCGGATTGTCTTAGAGACATTGGGGAGAGAGCGATTATATGCGAAGCTCAGCAAATGTGAGTTCTTTCTGGATAAGGTCTCATTTTTTGGGCATGTCGTTACTGGAGATGGCATTTCGGTAGATCCGGAGAAAATCTCTGTAGTTGAGACATGGTCGGTTCCTACATTAGCATCAGAGGTGAGAAATTTTATTGGACTTGTCGGATATTACCGACGGTTCGTGAAAAACTTCTCAAGAATAGCAGAGCCTATGACTCGTTTGACTTGCAAGGACCGAGAGTTCATATGGACGGATGAGTGCCAAGCCTCTTTTGAGGAGTTGAAGAAGCGTTTGACCACAACAGCAGTGTTGACTATTCTATCAGGATTAGGAGGCTACGTGATCTACAACGACGCATCAGGTAAAGGATTGTGATGCGTATTGATGCAGCATGACAAGGTGATTGCATTTGCATCGAGACATTTGAGAGTACATGAGAAGAATTATCCAACTCATGACTTGGAGCTAGCAGCCATTATTTTTGCCTTAAAGCTATAGAGACGTTACTTATATGGGGAACTAGTGGAGATCGATACTGACCACAAAAGCCTCAAGTATGTCTTCACGTCGAAGGAGCTGAATATGAGAGAAAGACGGTGGCTGAAATTGATGAAGAACTTCTAGATAGAGCTATATTATCACCCAAGCAAGGCTAACATAGTAGCAGATGCGTTAAGCCTCAAGCCTATATCACTATTCTTGACGACGAAGAGGGAGTTACTGGAGGACTTGCAGGAGCTTGATATAGAGGTTGTATTACCCAGATCAGACGGGACACTAGCGAACTTGCAAGTGCAGTCATCACTAGTAGAGAGGATCAGGCCAGCCTTGCCTATGGATGCTAGATTCAGGAGGTTGAGGGAGAGGACCGAGGAAGGAGAGCAGACAGAATTGCGCATTCATGCTTATGGGACATTACGATGTGGTGATCGTCTATATGTTCCCAATAGAGAGCTTCGATAGGAGCTGATGATAATGGATCATAGTTTGATATATTCCATTCATCCCGGAGGAACCAAGATGTACGCGACTTACGACAGCACTTTTGGTGGCATGGGATAAAGAGCGAGATAGCTCACTTTGTGGCCAAATATTTAGTGTGTTAACAGGTCAAGGCTGAACATTATAGGACAGCAGGGTTACTGCAACCACTTTCGATCCCTGAATGGAAGTGGGAGCACATCAATATGGACTTCGTCACTGGCTTTTCGAAGAGTCCAAGTGGGCGAGATGCAGTATGGGTGATAGTAGACCAGCTTACCAAGTTCGCTCACTTCTTGCCTTTTCGAGTTGACCAGTCTACAGAAGCTTTGGTTGACTTATACATGAGACAGATCGTGAGATTACACGGTATTTTGGTTAGCATTGTGTCAGACAGGGACTCGTGTTTCATATCTCACTTTTGGAGGAGCATGCAGGAGAGTCTTGAGACTCGTCTGAAGTTCAGTACGTCTTATTATTCGCAGACGGACGGGCAGTCAGAACGTACTATTCAGACGCTGGAGGATATGTTGAGAGCATGCATGTTGGATTTTGGAGGATCATGGGAGGACCACCTACATCTTTTGGAGTTTTTTTACAACAATATCTATCAAGCGAGCATCCAAATGGCTCCGTTTGAAGCTTTGTATGAAAGAAAATGTAGGTCTCCCATGTGTTGGAGCGACGTGGGATAACGTCAGATCTTGGGGCCAGAGTTAGTTGTTAGCACTATGGAGAAGGTAAAGAGGATACAGGGGCACTTGCGAGCAGCACAAGACAGACAGAAGCAGTAGGCAAATCTTCATCGCCATCCTTTAGAGATCAAGGAAGGCGATCATTTCTTCTTGAGGATATCGCCAACTAGAGGCACTATTTACTTCGGGGAATGCGGCAAGTTGAGTCCAAGGTACATTGGATCATTTGACGTGCTGGAGCGAGTTGGAGAAGTTGTGTATCGACTGGCACTATCACCTTCGCTTTAGGGAATGCATGATGTATTCCATGTGTCATAACTAAGGCGATATGTGGCAGATAGCAGTCATATTCTCGATCATTCTGAGATCACCGTTGGGCCGAGCTTGTCTTACTAAGAGCAGCATGTAGAGATTCTTGATTGTCGAGAGAAGGTGTCGAGGAAGTAGTATATTCCTTTGGTTCGTGTGGGATGGAGACATATCTCGTCAGGAGAATCCACTTGGGAGCGCGAGGATGACATGCACAAACGCTTTCCGTACCTGTTCGAAGATCAAGGTATGATTTACTTTGTCATTTTCTACCATAGAATATTCTCGTTTTCCTATCGTGTGTTAGTTTTAATTTCGAGGACAAAAATTTTGTAAGTTGGGTAGAATGTAATCTCTCCTAATTTTTTAAGATTTTTCTTTTAATAATAGAAATAATAGTACGTACCAACAACATACCAATAATTAATAATAATAATAATAATAATTAAAATAAAATAAAACAATTGTATCATAGAATAATAGTAACTATAAATATATTATTAATAAAAAGAAAAGAAAAGAAAAAAATAAAATAAAAACAAAAATAATCAAATCCCCAACAAAACATACCACTCACAACAACAACAAATAACATAACATCAGCAGCAACCAAATACTACCCGACCCCCGCAGTTCACGACCACGACCCGGCCCGTGGGTTTCACCCCCTCTCGATCCGTATATATACACTCTCATATAAACGAACAAAACCCTAACCCTAATCTTCTTTCTCCTCTCCTCTTCGTCGAGTACCCACGGCCGACTTCAGACGCAGCACGACCACCTGGGCAGCCGACGGAACCCCGCCAACCGCGTCAAAATTACCCGTCTTCCAACCCTGATTTCTCCCCATCTGTTCAATCAATGTCCGATCTAATTAGTTCTATATATAGCCTATTTGATCTAGTTTATACTTCTGTAATTCAATAGGCAAATTTGGTTAGAACCAATATGATAAATTCCTTAGAAAAACATGGAAAAAAAACTGACTGAATATACAAGGTTAATGTGACAGTCTATATACTTTAAACACCTCTTTTGGAAGGAGATTTTCTTCCAAGTGATTCAACTAAAATGTGAACTTCTTTTTCTGATAGCTAGTCTATATAACCAGGATCAAAACGACCTAATATGGAAAACTTGCGATACGGAGTGCGTCCCGACAAATCGGACCACCTCATCGCGTACCAGTTATACCGAAAGATGCATATGGTACATCCTGACGTGTGAATTTTTGCGAAAGTTGAATTGGACGTGTGTGCACGCCGGAATCAACCGGCCGTATTGGTCGAAAGTCCCATGTATCGACGTTTTGCAAAATATCCTAAAAGTTTGTAACCACACGTCGAAATACGACGAAACTTACGCCATTGGATCCATGGTATCACGCTGGTCTTGTGGCCTAAGTTTTACGCGATTCTGAGATAGTTGACCGAAGCGCCGTTTTGCGGGCCCTACGGTTTGACTTAACGAGCGATTTTGTGATCGGCTCACCGGAATTCAAAATTGGATATACCATTGAGTTAGCATCGTTTTTTAGGATTTGTTTGACCTATAATTTGTCCAAATTAGAGACTTTTATCCTGACACGCATTTTGGTGTAAAGTGGGCCACATATGGACACCGCTTTAGTCCGAAATTACCATTTTGTTCCTGTGTGCGAATTGGACGAAATGATAGAGTTTTCTGACTATCTCACTGATTCCAAAAATGTTGGTGATATTTTTTTCAATGTCCGGAGACGTTCATTCAGAGTCCCTACTTTTCGGTTTCTTATGCTCGTCGTCTAGACGTCTATACTCCACAGATTGCTTGCTAGGTAAGTATACATTGTCATGGTACTATTTTGTTACATTTAATTGCTGCATATTTATTTTATGTTATTTATTTGCATTTATTTTCTATATAAAACTGAGCGTCCAAGAAAGACTTGGGTGCAGCGACGGTTGCATCGTCTTTTGTCTTTATTTATATTATGCATGTTGACCTAGTTTTACGAGACCACCCCATGAGTTGAGACATAATTATATTTTATTTGACCGTGACACATTTGTCACACGAGTTGTGAGTCTCATGTAGGACATGGACTTGCGTATTAGGCTAGTCACCTGTACGTAAAGGTCGTGCGACGAATAAGGAATAACTGCTAATAGAAATACCATATTTAGCAGACTTAGCAGTTACTAGAGGTGTTTATGTGTGATGGATCTGACACGTTAGTAGCATTGGGTGGGGAGAACAATAAGCAAGTGTATGTGGCTCATTTACACTTTTTTTTCTTTTGTTACCCGCACGCTCCGCCGGAGATACGTGGTCTGGTGACCCTTATATATTATTTACAGGCGGCCTCTGACGATCGAAAGACGTTATGCTTTGTAGGCCGCTGATTTCCAGAGAAAATTATGTCAATCCCATTATTTAGCCAGATAGTCCATACGCAAAAAAGTTGTTCTTAAATTGCATATCATATAGACTAGTTAAGCGACCATGTTGGATGTTTACTTTCAGTATATTATGGCATGTTATTTTCTGTATCTTTCGATGCGACTCTCCATAGCCAATTGCAAACCTGTCAGTTGAAACCAAGGAGCCAGGGCGGGATGGTTGCTCATGCTTCAACAAGGTTTTCAACCGCCTTGGACCAAGATGCAATGATGAGCCAAGACTTGTCAGACCCTAGAAAAAGGGCCGTGGGTGGCCAAGAGGGGCCACTTGGAGACTTGGGATCTCAGCAGGAAATGCGAATGTTGCTTAAAGCCGGTCGGCCGATAGACGAAAGAGAATCATTTTCGTTCTTATCTGAGTAGGCTCAACATAGGGAATACCCTAACCCTGGGAACCGGGGCCTGGCCATCCCATCCCGACACTATTGCCTACGCTTGCTGCTCGCTCAGTTTCATTCAAAGGTTCTGGAAGAAAGGTCACTCCTTTTAGGAAGATGGCTCGCCCTACGAGCACTTCACTCGCAGCTCGCTGGCTCGTTCATTCACTTGCTCATGAACTCGCTGCTTCGCCAGAAGAGAAGCGAGACGTCGCCTCCTTTCCTCCGCCGAAAGATGCTTAGCCTGACGAAGGCGCCCGGTAGAAAGGAAGGCCGACGATGGCAATGAGGCGCCCGAAGGAAGGCCCCTTGCTTTACAGCAATTGTGATGAACTGACTAAATGACCTTATTTTCCCTGAACACTAGCTAATAGGAACCTTCGATCAAGCCAAAGAAAGAGAAAATCACAAGACTATGTGAAGCTTATAGCTTTTCTTGTCCAATTGCAACAACTAACTCGAATTCTTTTCCATTCCATGAATGGAAGGGGGAACCAAACAAAGGCATGAAGAAGCAAGATGCGTAGTACCAAGTAAGTAGTAGGAGGAAGACGGGCACACCTATCACTCAAGAACTCTTGCTAGAGCCCCTCTTTCGAAGAAATGCACGCCCTTCCACTTTGGTGTAGGTCAATACTATCAATTCTCAAGGCGCTGCTAAGCGGCGGAATCCCTCTTACTCAAGGCTCATAGGAACAGGGAACCCTTACGTAGTGGGATGTAGGCTTCAGTTGTTTTGGTACTTTTGAACTACGTCTTATTCTTTTTTTAGTAACCGGCTGTTCACCATCAGTTGGCCTTTTTTTTTAGAAGGCGAGCGAAGTGAGGGTGAGGTGAGACGACCGATAGGGAGTAGGGAGGGACGAAAGTTCTCCGCGGGCGCTAGCGCTATGTTGTTCGCTTTTGTCAACTGAAGTCGCGCGTAGCGCCAACAAACGGATAGCTGATAGAGCAGATAGAGCGCGGAGCCCCCGGCTCCTAGTTCTGCTCTACCTTGGATGGGTAATCCGGCATTGAGTGCTTTACCATCGTGCAATGGCAAGCCCGTGAAAGAGATTGATGAAGCTAAACTGTGGGTTTTCTTCCCTGAACGATGATAGGTTACGAGAGGGTAAACTTAAATCCTGACTCAACATTCATTTTGTTAAAACAAAAAATTCAGAAAGTTTTAAGTTTGTCCGAGGTAAACTTAAATCCTGACTCCGCCCTTGGAGCGATGTAAAGTGGAGCATCTTAGGTAGATATCCTCTAAATATGTTGTTGCTACCACCAAGAGGATGGTCTAGTGGTGAAAGAGTGGTAGCGGTTTTGAATCCCAGTCCAAAAAAAAAAAAAAAGAAAGAAAGAAAGGGGGAAATAAAATAAGGTCTTTGTGTTAATAGCTCATTTCTGAAATCTCATATTTCCTAAGAAGAATATAAGCTTGTGCCCGAAACATGATCACTCATGATAAAAATGGTATATGCTCTAATTCTTGTTCAATTAATCTCTTTGGTGTTAAGGGGACAATATATATCCATCCACATCACAATGGATTCTCTCCTCCTGGCTATAGGCAGTGCCGGCCACACTGAATTTGATTCCTTGTGCTGGACTGGATGGAGCTCATTGCAGTTACTTTAAAGGGAGCAAGCTTGGTGGTTTAGAGAATCCACAGACACAATATTTCAGAACATTACTTTTGCGCAAGCAAGCAAGCAAGCACATCCTTATCTACCTATCCATATCAACATTAATTCATATATTGGCTTGGCTTGGCTTGGCTTGGCTTGGCTAATCAAACCACTGCAAACTATGCTTCCTCTACACATTGGATGAAGAGTCGAAGACCATGTCACTGCATTAATAATAATTGGTTTGGATGCCAATCGGTGTTTCAGCCTTGAAATGCTAATTTTGATGTACCATTTTGTTCTAATTACCCAATCTTCAATTGTAAACTTGGCTGAATCAATGCCCAAACATTGATGGATTCAGGAGAAGGATTCATGAGCTTCTAAGTCAAAGGTGTTTAGTGGGCTGGATGACCTGAAACTTGCCCAGGGCCCGGCCTAATCAAGGGCTTGTGGTCATTTTTATTAAAATATCCATATAACAGTAATATTCTAAGGATGATCATTTGCCACATGAAAGTTTTCTATAAATAAGACTTAATTCATCCGAATTTACGACAAATAATATATTTCTTCTCTTTAAATATTTGCAAGCAATCTCGTGTCATATTCAATGAGGTAGCTTTTTCTTTACTGCTATGGAAAATAAACCACCACTAGCAACCACAAGATCACAATTCTTACTAGTTTTTTTATTTGAAATAATGAACTTAATTTTTTGTTTAGATAGTTGTCCCAAGCCGAATACTTTTTTTAAATAGAAGACTCCAACCTTAAATAGACTAAAAATTTCAAATTTCAATGTATATATATATAAAGCAACTGGGTTAAACCGAACCTGGTCCAACCTAGTCAACCTTACCTAGTTGATACTGGGTTGTGGGCACTGTATTTGAGGTTTCAGCGTCGGAGTCCGGACCGAGACCGCTTTCCATGATCGGACTAGTCCTGTCCTTCCAGGCCCGAGCAAAGCTGGGCCGGCCCGATCCAAATAACAGGTCTACTTCTAAGCCACTCACATTGAGAGAGAGAGAGAGAGAGAGAGAGAGAGAGAGCACATTACATTACTGAATTGAGTAGTAATTACAACACAAGGCGGCGTAGAGTCGCTGAGCTTGACTCTGACTTTGTTAGGTGTCCAAAGAAAACGTGTGAGGGCTTCCCTTCCCTTCCCTTCTGCCCGCTGATTCATATTCAGATCGTGTAGGGCCAGCTAGGCCCCTTGTTGGCGTGCGCCAACGTTGACTTTGACTTGGAAGAAGAAGAAGAAGAAGTTTCTATTAATTTTCTGTACTCTGAATGAATTAAGTGAGTTTGAAGAAACTGTAACCGCGTGAGCGAGCAAACCAATATTATATATATATATATATATATATCAACATTTCTCATGATTCTAAAAAGAAGAAAAGTCTGTCATCGATCGATCGGGCAATTAATTAAGCAATGCAATCAATAGGAGAAGAAGAAGAAGAAAAGATGAGTAGTATCGTGGAAGAAGAAGAAAAGGCATGGGTGAGAAAAGAGATGAAGAAGGAGAAGAAGAAGAAGATGATGATGAAATGGTGGTCGGCACGGAGTATGAAGAAATTGGCGTCCGCGTGGAGGAAGTGGTTCCAGAGCCTGGACAGCCGCTTCCTTGAGCTCCTCAATAAATATTTGCTCGATCCCCTCATCTCAGCCGCTGAGGCAGTCGTTCTCGTCGCCAACCTCTGCGGCTTCTACCTTTGCTACGGATGTCGCCTCTAGTGACCAGCAAGCAACTCACACTCGCACTTGATTCCCTCCCTCCAAATGTTTTTCTTTCTTTCTATCATTCATTCAAGCTCAAGCCTCAAGCTCAAGCTCAAGCGTGCCTTAAGTTTGTATATGTAGTAAATGAAAATCCTTTTTTTCTTCCAAATCCAATTATATTTCTTCTTGTTTCAAAGCAAATTAATATATCATCTACACAACACACACACACACACACACAAATCATCTATACACAATTCAGTTCTCTATACTGCTCCTGGTTAATCGGATTAGCCAACCAAATAGCTGCATCCTCGATCACTATACACAGCAGCAGCCAAGATATGATGCATACCCAAGTAATTTGTTAGGACACAACTTCACAAAAAAGAGAGGGAGTCATATTAGCATTCGATTTCACGCCGCACCCACATTATTTTTCGTTACGTAGCTTATGTACATGAGCAAGATGGGGTCATGAGGCATATGTCTTTATGTGTACTAAAATAAAACTTTAGTCCAGTCATAAAAATGGCTTAATTGCAACTTCATACCCTCAAATATCACTATTGTTCAACTTTATACCCTCAACTTTGATAGGTACCAACTTGATACATTGAAAAAAATCAGACCAAATTGTCCCTCCCCTCCCCTCCCCCCCTCTCTTCGGTTGTGAATAGGGCGGGCGGGCGGGGGGTGGCGTGCGGCGTGGGCTGGCGGAGCAGCAGCGCACGCGGGTTGACGGCAGGGGTGTCGGGGACTTGGGCGGGCATGCGACACGGATAGGAGGAATCATCGGGGCTGGTAGGGGGGTGGTCGCCGGGGCAGCTGGGGGGGGGGGGGTGTGGAGGGTGAACTTTGATAGGTAGCAAGTACTTGATACCCTAAAAAAAATCAGACCAAATTGTCCCTCCCCTCCCCTCTCCGGTTGAGAGTAGGGCGGGCGGGCGGACGGTGGCGTGCGGCGCGGGCTGGCGGAGCAGCAGCGCACGCGGGTTTACGACAAGGGTGTCGGATGACGTGGGCGGACATGCGACACAGATAGGAGGGATCATCGGGACGGCCGGGTGGGGGAGGGGGGGTTGGTCGCCCGAAGTAGGTAGGGGGATGGTCGCCGGAGGGTTGGGAGGAGACTGTCGGAGAAACAAGGGTTGGGGGAGTGGGAGAAGGGGATTGTTGGAGAGGGTAATTCAGAAATAAATAAAATTTTGAATATAAAATTGAAAATATTAGTTTAGATAAGATATTAAGTTAGTATCTATCAAAGTTGAGGGTATCAAGTTGAATAATAGTGATAGTTCAGGATATCAAGTTACAATTAAGTCTATAAAGTTTCAAACCTCCTGTATGTTCTCAGAGCTGGATCTCGGATCCGAAGAGAGTGACGAGTGTGGCCGGAGGAAGTGGAGAAATTTTTTTTTTCAAGGATTATTAATAGAATGTTGAAAAAATACAAAATATAAAAAAATAAATTGTCGAAAGACCGAGCACATCAGTCAGTTAAACTAAATGTACAACTTAACAAATATACCACCTTAGTCGGTTATACAAATTGTTTATCCGAGACCAACATTAAGGATCCAAAAAGAAGGGTGTTGATAAGGGCACTGCCAATTTTACTTGGGGCTAGCCCAGGATTGGGGCTAGCCCACTATTCTGCAACCTTTACTCATACTAGCCCAAGTTTATATACTTGGGGCTAGCCCACATTTGAAAACCTCCCTTCTTCTTATTCTCTAAACCTAGCTCCCCCCGACCGGAGCTTTCCCCTCCCGCCGACCCCCTCCCTCCGGCCGATCTCCGCTGTCCTCCTCCTCCTTGTCGATGGCTCCCAAAGTCTCGAAAGAACCAAGGTAGAAATCATCATTCTCCTTGCACTATTGTATTTGAAAAATTGTCCAAAAATGATAAGAAATTCTCTTGCATGTTGAAAAATTTGTGTTTTTTTCTTTCAAATGAGGACATACTAGTCGTTGGCGGAGTCTAGGATGTAGTTTAGACATAGAAGTCGTTTGGAACATGATTTTAGGGCGTACAATGTCGAGACTGCTCGACATTGTCGAGCAGTATCGAGCGGGACTGTAGAATTTCCTACAGTCCCATATAGATTTAGGACTGTAGGAAATTCGACAGTCCTATATATATACAGGACTGTCGAATTTCCTACAGTCCTAAATCTCTATGGGACTGTAGGAAATTCAACAGTCCTAAAAGATTAGGACTGTTGGAAAATCTGCAGTCCTGTATATTTACAGGACTGCAGAAATGGCTACAGTCCTGAAAAAAAATTCAATTATTATGTTAAAATAGAAATTAATTTTTGTCTGTATATATTAATTTTTGTCTTATAGTCATGCCCCTGGAAAGGACACTGTGGATGAAGAAATGAGAAGACGCCCTACTGCGTCGATGCGTAAGGAACGCACAGTTTCGCAAGGCGTCACTATCCGCGAGGCCGAGGCACGCCCTGAAGTGAGGAAACGTCCATTGACGAAGAAGATTGCCACAAAGAGACGTGCTCCTCCTAGTTCTTCCGGTTCTTCTTCCTCCTCCGATGAGGACATGCCAAATGTTCCAAATCGGCCTACTGATGGTTCAGGACCTTCTCAGCCTGCAGCTAGTCCTGTCGAGAGTCTTCCACAAACTCTCGCAAACCGGCCTACCGATGGTTCGGGACCTTCTGAGCAGGCAGATAGTCCAGTCGACACTCGTCCAAACGGTTGCTCTATGTTACCGTCGATCCAAAACCATATTGCATACCAAATATGGAACAATCCGGTAAGTACATTACGTTATGATACATTTATATAAAGCTGTCAGTTGAAAGTAGATTTTACATAGAGGTTTAATTTCATCCAATTGTTGACTTTTCAGGAGAGTGGTCGTATGTTGACGGTAATCAACCATGGCAAAAAATACAATACATGGAGGTATGAATTACTGGAAGATGATGTGAAGTCAAAAATCAGTCCCACCGGTCTACAATATTTGAGTAGCTACTCATATACGACGGTGGATAATGCACTGATTTCAGCATTTGTAGAACGGTGGCATCCAGAGACCAACACTTTCCATCTACCCAATGGGGAGTTGACGATTACCCTTGATGACGTCCATCATATATTGGGACTTAGGGTTGATGGTCGTCCGATGCAGAATAATATTTTGGATGATTCGAGCATCAACTATTACGACTATATGGTGGATTATGTATCAGGATGTCTGGGAGTTGATGCCACCAGTTTTACTAGTCTTCGAGAATTCAAAAAGTCCTACGGACTTCCTCTAAAATATTTGGAGGAGATATTCGCTGAGCAGGCCCCCAAAATTGATAATAGCAAAAATGTCGCCCGGGGATATATGCAGTTCATCTTAGGGGATGTTGGCATTACCGATAAGTCTGGAACGTCCATAAATGCCAAATATCTCATCAATTTGGACAACCTTGAAACGGTGGACGAAATTTCTTGGGGAAGCGGTATACTGGCATACCTTTACCGCGAGCTTGGTGCGGCATCCCGTGTGGGTTCGAAGACAATTTTCGGATGCCAGACTCTACTCCATGTATAGATATATCTTTGTCAACTTGTTTACAAAAATTTAAATTGTGTTGTTTATTTTTGGACTAACATATTTCCGGTAATGTGAAGGCATGGATATACGAGCACTTTCCAACCCTGCAGCGGGCGAAACTGAACCGAGGGTATGACGAGAACATGCCTAGAATGTGCCGATGGAAGCCAAGTAAGGAAGATGCCAAACGTTCTCACACATTGGCCGCTCTACGGCATGCACTCGAAGATATGACGACAGAAGAGGTGAATTTAGACCTAATATTGTACTTAATTTGTATTAATTTACTACGTTATGCTAAATGACGTTATGCTACATTTTATGCGGTACAGATTGTATGGGATCCATACTGTGATTTACGACAGACTACCCGTCCGTTGCAACCAGTCGCCTTATATCATGGTCTTATCAGTTGTCATGAGATCGAGGAGGCTTATATGCCGGATAGAGTGCTACGTCAGTTTGGCTACGTACAAACTGTCCCAAGGCGAACTTTGCAAATGATAAATCCTCCGCGCGGTACAAAACCGCTAAACTATATACCTGCACATTTCAACTGGGTATCGGACTTCTTCACCGAGTGGCAACGCCACGTCATTAGAGATACCGACCGGCTAGCAGCAGTCAATATGGCGGAGTGCAGCGACGACTACCTAGCCTACTACGCCGGTGTCGGACTACCGACCTTGTTCCAGCGCGGAGGGGATGTTGTGCGTGTACCGTCAGATCTTCCTCCCAAATCGGTCTTATATACTGCACTGGTCAAGATGGTGAGCCTACTTGTAGACCTTAAGTTTGATATTTGTAACTTTGTCTAATTTTTTTTTTCTTTTTTCATGAATAGGCAAGGAAAGTGAAGAAGTTGGGAAGAAGCCTCGTCAGTTGCCAGGGTTCCAATTATATGACAATCAATGACGAACTCCAAAAAATCGACAACGATGAAGAATATCCTTTCTTGGATACTAGAGAGCAACGCACGAAGAGGCGCCATGACGTTTGAACAATCATTTTGAGTTGTAAAATTGTGAACGTTGTCAAACTGTAAAGTATAATTTGAGTTGTAAACGTTGTAAAAGTTTGATTGAATATGACTTTTGACGTTATAATTTGAGTTGTAAACGTTGCCTACTTGTGAAAGTTTGAGTTAATTTTGCCTTGTTACTATTTTGATCTGTATACTGTACATATGGGTCAGTGGGTTAACTGTATATTCAATTCTAGTTCACAGTAGGACTGTCCAAAATTCACAGTGGGTAAACTTTAGGACTGTCACAATTTTGACAGTCCTAGTTTGCACTAGGACTGTCAAAATTGTGACAGTCCTAAAGTTATATCCCACTGTCAAAATTGACAGTGAGTAAACTTTAGGACTGTCACAATTTTGACAGTCCTAGTTTACACTAGGACTGTCAAAATTGTGACAGTCCTAAAGTTATATATTTACTCAAAATTGACAGTGAGTAAACTTTAGGACTGTCACAATTTTGACAGTCCTAGTTTACACTAGGACTGTCAAAACTGTGACAGTCCTAAAGTTATATATTTACTCCAAATTAACAGTGAGTAAACTTTAGGACTGTCACAATTTTGACAGTCCTAGTCTACACTAGGACTGTCAAAATTGTGACAGTCCTAAAGTTATATATTTACTCCAAATTGACAGAGAGTAAACTTTAGGACTGTCACAATTTTGACAGTCCTAGTGTACACTAGGACTGTCAAAATTGTGACAGTCCTAGTATCCTGGCAGTTTTCCATAATGACAGTCCTAAGTTATTAGTTGCAATGCGCAATATACAATCAAAATCTCCATAACTCTTTTCATTACACAACATACAACATATGGTTCAATATACACTTAGACAATCATGGATCAAGAAATTATACATTTTCACTTGGGGCTAAATCAATCGATTAAAATATCAAAGTAGTCGTCCGACATGATTTTTGGATCCTCCATCTTCATCATCTTCTTATAGGCCGTCATTGCATCCATGTAGGGTGTCATCCATGCGATCGCTTCCTCAGGTGCGTGTTTATACCAAAGCGTAGAAGGTGGCGGAATAGGAGAATGAGCGATCAACCTTGGGATGACGAAGTGTTGTCCGACAAGCCCAATGCAACATAGATTGGATACTCGGTGTTCGGCCGGGGGGGCACACATTGGAAAGAAAGTATTGTTAATACCATGTGAGATAATTACAATAGGTAACTTATACCTATTAGAGAAGACATAAGCAGCAGGCGGGACATCCATGTAATGCTCTGGTCCGGTAAATGTTTCCGTACAAGGTATGCATGCCAACAAATCCCCAACAATTTCTTCGCCAAGTATCTGGCTATAGAAGGCTAGTCGCGACTCCAACTCCTCGTACAGCTCTGCCCTAACCTGTCGCCATCCTGCTTCCACTGAATAGCCTAGTTGCCTTGCTAGTGCATGGTATCCACAGTGGCCATCCGCAGGAACATCATCAATAGACCAAATGAAGTTCCGTATCTCAGGTAGGAATTTTTCAATGTATAGACTATAAGAAACAGAAAAGTTTTGAACACCCTCCGCCGTGCCTGCATCTATCGTTTTCTGTTTCTTCCCCCTTCGAATAGTTAGCTTAGGAGTTCGAACAACGGACTTTGCCTCCAAACTGCGTTCGATATGTTCAAATAAGGATGGATCTCTTTTAGTTGACTCCTCATCCTTCTTTTTGGCTCTACTCTTTCTTGAGTGTGGTCTTCCCTTAGGAGTTCGAACAACGGATGGCTCTTGCAATCGAGTAGTTGCCGGGACTGCAATCTCTTGGATTTTAAACTCAATGGATCTTCTCTCCAGTTCCGATGCGCCACACCACCTTGCGTGAAGTAGTTTAACTTGGGGCAACGCAAAGAAATCATCTTGCACTTCCACTGCCGGCATTATCGACAGCTGTCGCCAACGTTGATCAACACCTTCTATTGGAATAGGTATAGAATCACGACGGTATTCGTTGATTTCATGTGCACACGGTAGTCCGAGTGAATGTCGATATGAACAACCGCAAACCTCGGGATCATAACCCACCGACTTCGACCTACGAATCTCCTCAAACAATAACCCCAAGGCCTTGTGAGATACCACATGGGTTAAACCATCCAAGAAGTGTTCTTGCTTGTATTCATGCTTTGCAATATTGAGGCTCATCTCAAATGATGCTACAATATCGTTCACCGTGGCAATAGTCATCAAATGAATCGATTGCCAAACAGAGACAAAATTACCGACCGATGAGCGTAGATATCTTTTTAAACATGAGTGTGCCCCTTCGACCCGGTTCGTAGTGATCGTGCCATAATGCTTCACCATGTTGGTCCATGCTAAGACGAATTGCTCTTTATGTGGTCCTAGCCAAGTCTCTTTGATATAAGATATGCATGTCGGGTTACTTGGCTCCCACTTTTGTTGGAACATGTACCATGCTGCGTCATAACTGTCTGTAGTACTTGCTTGCCATACAAGACTCCAATCACTATAGAATTCTTCGAAGCGAAGCATGTCAATTTTACCGTCCACAGTTTCAAATTTTTTCTTGCATTGAGCATGGATATTTCTATTTATATGCCAAGTGCATAGTAGTCTATGCGCATGAGGAAATACAATATCTATAGCATTTATCAACGCATATTCTCTGTCAGTAACAAAAACAGACGGCTCTTTGCAACCTGTGTAAAGGGATTGTAGTTTCCTCAACGCCCATGTGTAATCCTCTACTGTCTCACTCTTCATAAAATAAAAAGCGACTGTAAATGTTTTATCCGTAGACGTAAACCCGACAACATGCAAAAGAGGCATCTTGAACTTGTTGGTCTTATATGTACAATCAAGGACCAACACGTCTGCGAAGGACCGAGCCATATGTGTGCAATCAGGATGAGCCCAAAACAATGAAAGGAGTTCATCAGTTTGTGGATGTCTTCTATGGTACTCCACGTAGTGATGCTCCCCAAGCAACTTCAAAACTTGCTGCATCGCCATTCTTCCTTTCATACTATTGCATTTCGCTCTGGCCAAACTATTATAGATCGTCCTCATGGTAGCCTTGTTCCCATCTTGTTTTTGTCGCACAGCAGAAAAAATTTGTTTCGGTGCAACTCCTGAAAGGAACAAGTCTTCAACCAACTTTTTCTCATCCTCCTTCAGACGTGCCACGTAGGCATGACCCGTAAGCGTCCCTGGAATAGGATGATTGTGTCTTCCATTCTTAACTTCGATTATCCACTTCACATCTTCAACTTTTACAATCAACACCTTCAATGGACAACCACATTTTCTCGTCCCAACATTTTTCTTAGGGATTTCTTTTTCAACAACACCCTTTTTTTTATGATGCCTAAACACACCTCCTCTTTCGCATCCAAGCTCAAGATATTTTCGGCCCGGCCGAGATCGGATGGATCTTGCAATGACAATAACTACGTTATGTCGTCTCCCAACTTCTCTGCACCACTCTAATGCTTCTTCATGGCTTGCAAATTCAATATCCGTTGAGAAAATATCATCCTCATCACCAACAGCAGAATGTACCACAATATCTGAACAAGGTTGGTCCTATAACCAATATAAAATAATATAAAAATTAATAACTTCATATAATTATCCAGGACTGTCACTATTTTGACAGTCCGATTTTTATATAGGACTGTCAAAATTATGGCAGTCCTACTTTTAAGTAGGACTGTCGAATTTATGACAGTCCTATATTTATAGAGGACTGTGAAATATTTGACAGTCCTATATTTATATAGGACTGTCTAATGTTTACAGTCCTAACTCGTGACTGTCAAATTAGGGTTGTCGTTTTACGTACCGTACGTGCTTCGGAACAACCAACTTGTTCTTCGGAACGTCCGGAGTGCATAATTAATGAATTGGACGATCCGACTTCGTCATCGAACATTTTTTCATGCATTGTTCCTACATTAATCAAAATAAACTAAATCTTTTTCGCACAATTGCAAAACTTATTCAACGTAGGTTGTCGAAGACATACCGGAAGAATATTCCTTCACCAAAGTAAAATACTCCTCCAACCACAACTTGCTATTTCCAAATTTAGGTTTGGGCTTGGTGGAAGGAGGGTTTCTTAAGTCTAGGTGGAATGCCAAAAATAGAAACCCATTTCACTTTTATACTTTGGTGTGGGGTAGTCCCAACTAACTATCAGAGTGGCAAACTTGTAATTTTAGGAAAATGGACTGTCAAAATTTTGACAGTCCTAACATTTGTAGGACTGTCAAAATTTTGACAGTCCTACCAAGTTGTAGGACTGTCGTAATTTTGACAGTCCTTCCAAGTGGTAGGACTGTCAAAATTTTGACAGTCCTGATTTTAACAGTTGGCTAGCCCCGAGTAACTTTTATGATGGCAAACTTGCAATTTTTTCAAATTTTTCAATGGGCTAGCCCCGAGTAAAAAGTGTAGTGCCCTTATCAACACCCAAAAAGAACTAGAAGCCATGGATCTAATCAACCAAGTCATATTTACAGAAATGATAATACTTGGAAATGATAATACTTGAATATAAGGCTTCAGAGGAACATCAACTTGCTCCCTTTTTTGTGGCAAAAATGACCACCTCAAATTTTATTCCCCCATAAAGAGTAATAATATTCAACGATAAAAAAATCGAGTTTGTCCTTCTAGAAAGATTTGTCGCGTCTTAGACCCAAGAAAAAAATTAGACAGCTACACTGCACACCAACTAGAACAAATCTCCACGCACACCGTCAACAGCACACTCACAAGAACGACTCTCTTCATTGCAAATTTAAATGCAGACCATCAAGAACGGCTCACTCCATCTGTAGCAACAAGGATACCAGTACACGTATGCAAGTATTGGCCCAAGTCAAATAAACCTAATTATCAGGAAATGTATGCAAAGAATTGTCGTCAATCAAATAAACCCAATTATCTGGAAATAACGCAACTTGAGACGATTTGTTTTAGGTCAGAACATGCCACCAGAAGCAGAAACTCAACATATGTCTTAACTACTACTGCATCTGGTGTCCGTAGATATTATTCAAGTATATGCTTAATTCCTAATGTGAAAGATCAGAAAAATACAACCTACTGGCCATTATAACCATAATATAATAAAGTCTCGCCAACCAAATAAACAAGCCAATTCAGATTTAAAATATTCACAAAAGCCTGTTCATTGCTGGCTACTGCTAAATCATCCCACCTACACTTGAAAAGATTAACCGTTTGATTGATTAATCACAATTACCTGCAATCCTAAGCATACCATCCCACAGTAAAAAGACTAGCACAGATAGTACAAACTAGTCATTGCAAGAAAGAAGACTAGCCAAAGTATGTATCCCTAGTAGAGTATCAGATAACACACCATGTTCAGCATATTTACATGCCTCAGGGACACTGTTTATACATGTGACACGCATCAGATAGAACAGCTATATCACATTTTAGGTAACAACAAGGGATTTTAGGCTGCCTCAGCAAATCCAACCCTCATATTGCCGTAGTCAAATTCGGTGTGATAAACACCCATAAAGACATCTCCCAAGATCCTGTAACCATATCGTAGTGTTATCACAAGATAATAACATAGGTTAAACAACAGGGTACAGGCTGAGCAGCGAAAGTTATCATACCACAGAGGACCACGAGGAGGAGCAACATCCAAGGCTGTGAATCCACTGATGCACTGTGCTGCAGCTCCCTCGCCAACCTTCATAACATACTGAGAAACCATAAAGAAACCAAATAGTAAGCATCCACCACCAGTTGTTTTTTCACCCTTGCTAAAAGAGTAATAAGTATTACTTGAACTCGGATACTAACATAATAGTAATGCATATATAATGAGATGTGGAAGGGATTCGCCAATCAAATTTACAATGCAGTAAATCCGTGTTAATAGAATAAGGATAATTATTCAGATGCACCTGGGTGCTATTAAGTATCACATTTTGCACCCGGGCCGATGAGGATGGGTTGGGTTGACTTGGGTTGTTTCGCAGAGTTATCAGGAGGATAAAATTACACTCGATCTCTTAGAACACAGACTACATAGCTAGCATCAAACTGAAACCACTGTAAAGGACAACCAACAAAATAGAAAATACTAGACTAGAAAAAGTTGATTTGGGGAGTTTCCTCCTGATGAATTGAGGGCTAATATAATATAATAGGTCTTCAACGAACAAAAATCTGGAAAATCGACCTGAGCAGTGTCGCATAAAACCCTGTACATACATGAAGGGCATTCACATAGGCATAGGTATGGCAAAATTGTTGAAGTACTGATTCAGCTGGAATTTAAAATCAAACCCATAGACAAGGTTAGAATATTCCCATGTACTTCTGGTCTGATATTGATATATACACACTTCAATACCAACCTCTCAAGTCAGGAACCCATTACATAGATACATAACACCATCACTATGTAGACCACAAGTACACTCTTATTGTACAACACATTCTACAACTAGTATTTATGCTTTACATATAACCTCTCCTCACCAGAAACTAAACATGATCCTCATAATTCTTCCATTTAGAATTTAGTAATGTAAGTTCATCCGTTACCCAGATTCATAAATCACATAGAAACCAACTCCAGTTATATCAAAAGTAAATTAGATATCTAGCAATTAAGTTATCCCCCTAATCACATAGAAAAAAGTATTGAGTGTCAACTAAGACGGAAAAGTAACTGATTCACCAAAAAGGGGAAGAAAAATCCATTTACTTATAAAATGGTAAAAACTAGCATTTTAATATTTAGAAAGTACATCTTATGTCTTTTGGAGCCTCAAAAGTGTTGATGTACTTGGTATGTACACTTCACATTGGACAGTCTCAGGAAAAGCCGTTTGTATGGCCTAATGATTATGTATACTTGAGCAAGTTTGGCTCCAACTATTTGAAAGTAACTCATATCATAATCAATGTTCTTCCATGGATTTGACACCAAATTAAAAATATGTAATAGATTTTGCACTTTACGCCAAGAAGACGTTTGTCAAGCAGATAACACCTAGGTTGTCAACTTGTCACTTTACCAATAAAGACGTTGATCAAGCAGGTAACACCTAGGTTGTCAACTCACATATCGCATAGTGTATTGAATTGCTTGTGTGTCGTATCGTGTATCGTATGATACAGTGGTTTTATGAGTTTGGGTCTAATACTTGTAAATATGTATAGGAACATGACTTAATATAACTTTTTCATAAAAAAAAAATTGTTTTAATATAAATCCATATTCTTAAGTATACATTGCGTGACAAGTAAGAAAATTCGATACTACCTATCGATATGTATCAAAATGGTAGTATATCAAATTCGTTCCATAAGATACATACCATATATCATAAGAGATTAACAACATAGGGTAACACCTGTACAAAATATTCTACCGTCCAACTTGGATAAAATGTAAATATGTGAGTCGCATGAAATAACACATCGAGACAATAGTAAGATGCAAAATTTAGTCACCAGCTCACACCTACCAAATGTAGTATGTATTTTGCCTAATGCACACAAAAAAAAGTTGCACACATGGCATGTCATATCTTACCTGCTCTGCTGTGAGAGTAAATGTCTTGCCACCAATAGTGAAAGAAACACTGGGCAGGGAACTAAGGATACCACAATCAACGGCAGATTCTCCCATAGGGCTAGGCAACCGCTCACACAGCTGCAGTGCAACAATAAAACATGATTTCAAGCATACAATCAACATCAGTAACAATGTTCTAAAAACCGACGCAAGAGTCTATTAAATGGCTAATTAATCTGTGATTATGCTCGCCAATTAGGAAAATTTTCAAGGTGGCCATGTACAACAATAAAACATGATTTCAAGTATACAATCAACATCAGTAACAATGTTCTAAAATCCGATGCAAGAGTCTATTAAATGGCTAACTAATCTGTGATTATGCTCGCCAATTAGGAAAATTTTCAAGGTGTACTTGCAGTACTTGCAATCAATCGATCTCATCATCCATTAATCAGTGACAGGCCTTGAACTGAAAGTATAGTAGTATACAACATTGATAATTCAAAATATGGCATAGTAGATAGAATATTGACCTGGTTGATGTAGTTCAATATGAGTTCCTGCGTCTTGTTTTGCTTCAGCTGATTTTGCATCCAGACAACAGTCATCTCACAAACACTGCACATAGCATCACTGCCAACTAATTTGTCCCCATTCACCACACTCTCGATGCCAATACTACGGACATGAAATTAACAAAAGAACAGTCATTAAAATAACAGAATAGACAAGACATAAATATCATGAATAAAAATTCAGCTAGTGGTTTGACTTCTAACCTGACTCCTTGAGTTCCATCGAATGTACAAAGACCAATCTGTGAACAAATTTTCAACGGTTGTGTCTGCAAAAAAGCAAGTAAGAGAGAACTAAATTCAATTTGACTTGTGAGTATCGAGAATTGATGTTAAGACAGAATAAAACATTGTACAAACCTCAGACAACAACAGATCTAATATTTGTTCCCCGTACTCTGCAACCACTGTTTTACACTCTTGGCTGACAATACCAGCAGCTCCAATTTGTTGATTAATTTCTGTAATAATGGTCTGCAAGAAAGATGAATTATCAATGAAATACAAAAGCAACTTGCTCATAACTTTACATGATGGATTATTTGTATACTACATGTTTTGTACAAACTACAGGATACATTGGAGAGGCTACTGGTCCAAGTAATATAAGATGGTTATGCAAAAAAATTGGTCTTCAATTGTGCAAATGCACGTTAGTTGATAGTCAGTAAAATAAATAGAACTTGTGTATTTGTAATTTGTAATTTGTAACTCTTGTTCAACAACCCTCATCCTTGTCCCTTCTAAAGGGGAGACGAGCATACTGGTGGCGTCGGTCCAACAAACATGGTTATTAAAGGCACGCTGGTGCAAATGACGTTCAAGACTGAAATGTGAACCTCGTGAAGCACACACTTATTCAAGATTTAAATCTATTCTTTTAAAAAAATTATTCTATCTCTATCTTAAAAAAAATCTATCTATATTTAAAACAAATTTAATTCTATTCTTTAAAAATATCAAAATAGAGAGAGATTTACTTTTTTAAAGTCTTATGCATTGATTTATTAATGTTAATGTTTACTTTAGTTTTAATATTAATATTAATGTTAGTGTTAATATTAGTTTTTTAATTTTAATTTTAATTTTAATTTTAATTTTAATTTTAATTTTAATTTTAAATTTAATGTTAATATTAAAACTAAAAATAATATTAATATTAATACTAATATTAATATTATCATTAAAATGAACACTAAAATTAAAATCAATGATAAAATTAAAATTAACAATAACAATAAAACTAAAATTAAAATTAATATCGACATTAACACTAAAAAAATAGCATTAAAATAATATTAAAATTAATATTAACATTAATATTAATATTAATATTGAAATTAACGTTAATATTCATATTTTTAAATATATCTTTTTAAGATATATTATTTTTTAGATTTAGTTTGAAAAAATAAATTATTTTAAAAAAAATTTAACATAAATAAATCTCTCTACTTTAAAAAACAAAAAATAAATCTCTCTCTATTTTTTTAAAATAATAAATAAATCTATCTCTATTTTAAAAAAATAAATAGATAGATAAGTCTTATATTTTTTTTAAGATAGAGAGGTTTGTTTTAAAAAGGGGGGTTTAATTTTTTTTTAAAAAGAGAAATTTAGAAGAGACACACGTATATTTTCGGATCCCGTAAATTATTCCTGTAGGAGAAGTTTTCTGTATATATATATATATAGGGGGGGCAGATCAAAAGCCTTGTCCCCCTTGCACCATCGGATAGAGTGAGGCCGCGTGGGGCCCGTGGGATCCAACGGCCAAGGGGAGCGGGGCTTTGGCGGAGCTCCGGAAACGGGACTCCCGATCCGCTCCCTATATATATATATATATATATATAGAGAAAGAGAGAGAGAGAGAGAGAGAGAGAGAGAGAGATTAACCAATGAGCACAACATATATATGAGCAAATAACCTATACCGTTGGATATGTTTAAGTGAATGTAGACGATGGAGATACTCTCGGGTTATATTAGCCGTCGGATTCGATTTAATTGTATCCAACACATGATTGAACTTACATTTAACATACCTGTTTGAGCAGAGGGATCACAGAAACCTAATATATATTTATTTTTTGCGGTCGTACCCAACCAAAAATATCTTATCCGATCACAAAATTCTCTTTTCTCAAAAACCATTTCCTTCTCCAAGCTAATCTTATGTTGTCCCCGCTTCCCATTCACTCTCACAAAGAAAAATCTCTGTCTATATTTTGAAACTCCACAATCGTTGTGCCTATTCTTTCATAAAAATGAAACCAACAACCCTCCTCCCAACCCAGTCAGTCACCTAGTGGACACTACCAATTGTCACAGGAGCTTTTAAATGGTAGCAAAAACTACATGCAAACCCATAGTATGGGAACAAATACTCTCATTCAACAAATTGATGTGTACCCATTTCAGCAAAGTCTGCAAAATCCATTATACACTACAAAGTCGTCAAGAATTTATGGTTATGAGTTTTCAACTTTTCGCACAAGTTCCTAGACTATATTTCGAAGGAGAATTACCGCCGGCATGACTTCATGTTAACTCGAGCTCGACTAGTGAGAAATAGTGAGAACAGTAGTTAGAACTAGGATTGAACTCGCCAGAGGCGAGTGAATAGAAGCACCATGCTTCGCTGAACTATATTGTAAGTTAGAGGGCAAGTGGCAATCGACGTCAGATATTCTGAAATGGAATGGGAATGTCGGATATGGTTACGTCTATTTCGTCTCGAGCATTTTTTAGTAGAGTTAATCGAAGATAAAAAAAATGTATATTTTCAGTTTAATCCAAGGTGCAAGCAGGAAATGTGGTTTGAGAAAATTAAATTTTTTTATTGGAGAAGACAGCTCCATGAGTTCTACAACTAACAAATAGTTGCGAATTAAAAACGTTACTTCATATCTGAAGGACTCCCATTTCTCTCTCGTATTCTCACCTAAGATGTTTCTCACTGGATCATTATTCAATTCAGAGAGTCAACCGTCTAGGTTGACTTAAAACAGATCCAACATAAGTTATTTGTGCTTATTTGCTCATTTATATGTTGTGCTCATTATATATATATGTATATATATATATATATATATATATATATTAGTTGTGTGGTCTTGCATTGTGTTTATTCTTCTTTGTGTGGCCTTAGAGCCTTAAGGCTCTTAGTTTTTAGTCACACATTCGATAGGCTCAAGGAGGAGTATGCCCCCCTTGCCTATATATATGCAACTCTTTCATCCTAAATAATCAAGTCCACTAAGTTGAGTCAACTTATCAAAATGGTATCGGAGCATGGCCCCACTTTTTGGAGCAAGTTCTTGAAACCTCCCAAAATTCCTCTCGACGAACCCTAATCCCGGCCATCCCACACCAGACACTGAAGTCACAATCCCATATTCCTTTTAACCCTAACCATTAATATTCCAAATTCCCATTCATTCATCAAACCCCAACCATAATATTCATGGACCTCACCCCTATTTCTCCACGGTCGCCCTCAAACCCTAGGTCCATCAAGCCACTATTGTCTATCAAGACGTTGACGTCTCCGGGCATTCCCTAGATCAAATCCAGTCTTCCCGCGTCGAAACCATAGATCGTCGCCCCTCCAAAAGTGCTCGTCGACCTTCCATAAGTCTACGCCACAACCTCTACACCTTCCAAATCCACTAGTAGTCTCATTACGACCCCTCACCCCTCATCAAACCTCCACACAGCGTCTCTAATCTCGACGAGGTTTCCTAACGACCTACGAGTCCCTGTTGAGCGACTAGCGAGCGTCTCTGACCATCGACGGGAGTCTTGACACGTTTTTAGAAATGACACGTTTAGGAATGAGGAATATGACACAGTAACAAGTTGCAATAGGAATATGACACGTTTTTAGAAATGAGGACAGGGGTCCTTAGAAAAGAGGGCAGGTGTCCTTAGGAAAAAAAAAAAGGGATGAGCAACAGTGAGGGATAAGAGGACATGTGTCATGCTCCAGATCCTTGTATTTTTTTAATTGTCCTTTTTTAAGGATATATATATACACACTCATTTACAAAATAGTTATGGGGACTTCTTAAATTGTCCCCGACTAGTTCCTGATGCATAAGAAAAAATATATACAAACTCATATATATATATATATATATATATATATATATATATATAATTAACAAAATTCAAAACGATTAATCCGACTAGTCTCCGATTAATCCCTAGTCCCTGCGAACCGACTAGCAGCCGACTAGCGATTTTTACAACCTTGGTATATTTTGCTATCCTACCTGACGGAAAGAATCTAAGTTGACTCGAGAAGATACTTTTTGATGCATCCCTAGTAATGAACCAAATAAGTTGGCGTTGTAGCTTAAGGCAATGTGTCTCAAAAGTGTATATACGCATGCTGTCCTAGAATCTGACATTTACTGACCTAGAGAGGAGAGGATCATTGATGAATGGAGGGAAAGGGTTCATGTAGAGATTCCACAAATTTGAATAAGGGTTTGTTGTTGTTGTAATACTCTTGTTGAGGCTTAAGGGTAAAAACTAACAAGCGAACAAACTAGATATTTAAAAATATATGACTGGTTCTTGTTGCTTAAATTGTTACTAGTAATAGTTGTCCTTGCTGTTTTTTATTAGTTTAAGAACTTTAATCTAATAATGGGACCTAAACAGAAACAACTAAAACTTCCAAAACCAGGTGAGACAAAAACTCTATGCAAGAACTAAAACTAAGACAAAGTTCCAAAACCGTGGATACTGTACACCAGAAAGGTGAAAGAGAACCTGTTTCACCATGTCAAGCTAATTAATCCACTTTTACAGCTAATATGGTAAGCAAAATTCAGAAGAATATAAATAATAAGACTGTAATTAAACTATATCCAGATGATCTTCAAATGTAACCTAAACTGCAGTTGAAAATTGGACATGACAGATACAAATGACTTTATTTTTACCATTCAACTGCACTAATGCAGAAAGATCCATTCATATGAAAATGTTATATACATATATAACTATAGGCAAAACTTGGTGCACAAATAGTGGCATGAATACTTACTGTAGGACCAGCCATCAACGAAGTTCCAGAGTCTGCAATTGCCGCGCACCCTCCAGCACAAAATCCTGGAAATCCAACTGTTAACAACACAAATAATTAACAAATTAACAATGTAGAATAAGGATAACTCCTATAGAATACCAGTTGTTTGACCACCAACAAGGACATCTCCCATGTCAAACTGCAATAAATATAGTAGACAATTAGATGAGTTGAATTAGCATTTAAAAAATTGATGTCCCATTACAGATTATTCAAAATAAATTCAGGACCCACCTGCCAATAACCTTTCTGGGTAACAGGAACATAAGTGTGGTTACCCTTGTAATGACTTGGGTCAGACCCTCCAAATACAAGTTCACCTCCCTCTCCATCCTCTGCATTTCGGTTCAACCAAAAAGAGAACACAGGGTCTTTGATAAGACCCTGATCAACCATGGTGTACCTAATATGCAAATTCAGTTAGTCAATTGTTTTACATGACTAATTACCAGCTATCTTCGGAGTAAACAATAACCATATTGCATCCGGTAGCCCTATCACTATTATCTCATACAGTTTGAAGAACATCTGGCATGCACACCAATTTATCCCCTAAAAGAATGAAACTATGTTGTTAAAACAAACCATTTCCGCACAACACTGCAAATAATTTCATGGGACTAGCCAGGACATTGATGGAATGACGATTTCTTTATGAAAAGGCAGCAGATACCATTAGGAAAATAAGCAATGAAATACGCAAATCCGCAGGAATATACGATACAATACACCCAATGTAATTTATGCCAGCCAACCAATGGTCTTAACTTTGGGGCCAAATTCATGTGAACTTGTTGCAGCCTACCATTGATAGTACTTTCATTGTATGAGTTATCCTCGTATTCTGCTTTCTTGCATCACATATTTCAGCCTCATTTACTATTCCACTTAGGCTACCAATAGATTAGTTTTTCAGGGCGTCGGTAACCTGGCCTTCAAAATTGGGCCATATTTGCATGGAGCAATCAGCCTATCCATAGCTCGTGGTGTCGTTGATGAGTTTTTCTCGATATAGGATTTCTTTCATCTCAAAGTTAAGCTATCATACTATTGTTCCTCTTGGCTATAACTTCGTATTTAAAATCAAGGTATTTCCTCCGATTATCGCCCACCCGGATCATCTGAGTACAAGAAGTTACTAATCACCTCTCATGTATGGTTCTTACACCCTGGCATCTGAATCCTAGGATTCAAAAAGCAGCAATATAACTATAATATTGACATCATAAGACAAAAAATAAATTAATAAAACCACCAAAACACAGCACAAGGAAACCAAAAAAAAAAAATCAGTGGGCAAATCGGATCTCAGATAGGGTCCACTTACCACACAGGAACTGCATTCCCAACAGAGATTTCTTTGAATCCTAGTCCTAGTAAACCATCGAATTTCGCCACCAGGAAGGTAACGCCGGGCTCCTTAGTTGCTTCAATAAAATCCTAAAAAAGAGAGTCTAGCATGAGTATGCCAACCAAGTTATACTTGTGTATTTTACAATCTAGCAACTGCATAATGAAAGAAAGGAAAAAAAAAAAAATCTAAGAATGTCAAACCTGTTCCTTAACAACCAGGTCCCCAAGTTTAACATGATCTTTGCTGAAGAAACCAGCAATAGATCCTGTTCCATAATGTATTTCTGCAGATTTCCCTGTTCAAATACAAACAAAAGGTTGTCACACGTTCACATAAAGGGTAATTACTAATTAATTTCAAGAAGAATGTGTTAACAGCTCAAAAGGCTGACCATATTAGACTTGGTTAGCACTGAGCCATGGGTTAAGGCTGACCATATTAGACTTAGTTAGCATTGAGCCATGGGTTAAAACTGGTATTAAGGGTCTCTAAACCAAGCTTTGCATGGTCAAACACTCCACATCAAGGGAAGGGTCGCTAAACCATGACACGTGGATGAAAGAATTGTGAAGACCATTATCACAGCGCCTAGACCAACCCCCCCCCCCCCCCCCCCCCCAAACAACACCCACACAACTCACATGCACCTTCCCCTCTTTTTCCTTGAACATTATTTATAACAAGGTAAGTTGTCATAAGAATATATCATGCAAAAGTGGCAATCGTCTAATATTAAGGCCAAGTTATTAGTAGTCCTAGTTTTATCTCAAGTACTAAAGGGCTCTAAACCAAGCTTTTAACAGACAAAACACTCCGTGTCAGGAGAAAGAGTTGGTAAACCACGACACATGAATTAAGTGATTGTAAGGGTCAAAATCACTGTGCCCAGAAACACCCTCTTTCCTAAATACTCTCTTACACCGTGAGTTGTAATAGCAAAGTAGCATGCAAAAATGTAAAATTAAGAGAAGTTTTTAACAGTCCTAGTTTAAGAGGATTTCTTCCTTAAATGCCATGATGCATTAAAATTCTTAGCCATTTGACAAAGTCATATTTTTACGAATCTGTACCAACTCTTCCATACAAGGCATGTACACGTCTACACAAAAGAACCACTCTTACTAGGACCACATAATAATTGTTAAGACTACCCCTCAAACTGCAAAAAATGAAAACTAGCGTAATGGTACACAAGCGAACCACAACCAAGGTAACTATGGAAAACACTTGACCTACTGTAGTGTCAGCCTTCCTAAAAGGCAAAAATGTCAATGGATGTACTCAAGCACTTGTGAAACTAAATGAACAAATGTGTTGATGAAAAAACTACTCCTCTATATATATATATATATATATATATATATATATATATATATATATATAACATGGAGCTCTAGCCCTGTGTGTGTGTGTGTGTGATGCCAAGGAGCTCTAACCCAAGTGGTTAAGAGGGAGGCCTCCCCCACCCCGCACCCCACCCAGTGGTTGCAGGTTCGAGCAACGGAGGTGGCACTTTAATTCCCTTTGGGAAAATTAAGTGCAGTGTGGCCGGATGCGGGTGCAGTACGACTCGGGTGGTGTGCGGATACGGATGCGGTGCAGTTGTGGTACGTGGCCTTCGGGCCGGGATGTGGTTTGTAGGCCTTATGGCCAGAATAAAATTTAACTACTGAGAATATATATATATATATATATATATATATATATATATATATATATATATATATATATGACAACAAACCATTCTTCTTATAGCTGCTCGACCTCCCGGACTTGTACTTAGCATGGAAAAGGCAAGCTATCTGCACTCAAAAACACACAAAATCAAAATCTCATCAAGTTTCAGATATATTAACAAACACCAAATTCTTAGTCAACTCACCGAGAAGTAGCACTTGGCAGACGGGACCCACAGGTTGGAGCTACCGGTGTCGAAGATGACCGTGAACTTCTGCGGCGGAGTGCCGATGCCGATCTCCCCAAAGTACTGAGCGTTCATGTAGTTCTTGAGGGAGATGATGTCTTCCGCGCCACCGTCCACGAGGCCCCCACGGAGGCCGTATGTAGGCTTCTTGAGGGACGGAGACTCGCCCGCAGCGGTGGCGATCCTGGCGGCGAGACGGCTGTTATCGTCCAGAGGCTTCTTCTTCAGGCTGACCCTGACGAAGCCGTCGGCAGAGGCCAGAGGGAGGAGGAGGACCGAGAGGAGAAGAAATGGAACAATAGCTTCGAGTTGAGTTCCCATGGCGATCTACTTGTTCTAAACCCTAGTAAAAATCAAGGACATGTAATTTTAGTAGTAAAAATATTAATACATATATATAAACAACCACCACAAAAAAATAATGAAAAAACTGAGGAAATTATATTAGAAGCCGAAGAGAGTGCAATTTCATCAAAATTAGAGTAAAAATCAGTAAATTTACATTTTGACTTGATAAATTTCAGTAAATTTACCCTAATTTTTGTAGATATTAGAAGTCTAGTGGATATAGTTCAGTGAAGTTACCAGGAACAAGAAACCCTAATTTTTATTTTTAGAAACTCAACAAATTGCATCAAGTACGGAATAGAGGGGAATTTCAGTAAAATAAAAAAAAACAAAAACTCAAACTGAAATCAAAATCAAATCTAAAAGAAAATTTTCTTATAAAAACTCAAAGAAACACTAAACATCCCCAAAAATGGGAACCTACAATTTCATGCAAACAAATTCACATAGAAATTGAATCAGCAGCAAAAATTCAGTGAGATCCGCGTATAAAATTTCTAAGAAATCGAGTCTAAATTAAATTTGTTGATGAAACAAAAAAAAGGCTCAAAAATTCTAAGAAAATAACGGATCGGCTTAAAATTTTCAAAATCAAATCATAATCAGGATCTACAGTTGACATGAGAACCAATTCCTTCGAGAGGAAGGAAAGAAGGAAGTGGTCTTACCGATGAAAAGAGAAGGAATGGTGAAGCGAGAAAGAACGGTGCGATTATATATATACGGCAGAGAGAGAGAACGGGAAGAAAGGAATCTTTAGTTCACTACTCACCACCTACTAGTCCTCTTCCATAGGATTTTTGCATCTGTAGCAGTGTACCCCCAACAAAATTTCAAACTAAAACTTAAATTTTTGCATTTAATATTCTATCAAACCATAAATAATATCCAACCTAATTTAGAATTAAAACTATAATCCATACTAAATCTAGTGAGTCAATATATATATTATTTGCAACACACATTAACGTGACTAGTCATATTAAACTGAAATTATAGATCTAAATTATATATATATATATATATATATATATATATATATATATATATATATATATATATATATAAATAAAAGATAAAATTTAAATTATATTTAAATATTATTTGAATATATTTTAATTATAATTTGTTATAAATATGTTTTTAGAATTTTAGATATGCATTTAGTTAGATAATACCATGTACTTATAGTTTAAATAATTTGAATATTGAATATATTTTATGATTTATTATAAGTTTAGATAGTTAAAAGGATTTAGAAATTTGTTTTTTATAACTACGTGAGAGGAGGTATATAAACGGTTAGAAAAAAATTTGATTTTTTTTATTTAGTAGAGGATATACATACGACTTTGACGATTCATTTTTGAACCATTTTCAAGTCGCGTTATAATAGCATAGATTTATAAGTTAATATAATAATAAATAACAATCTTAAGAAGAAGATGGAGGAGAATAAAAAAAAAGTGGACTAAGTTTGTCACTCTTTATTAATTTTTTAAATTTTGTTTTCGTATATGTAGCACTTTTTCTTGTTAAATTTTTTTTTCCTTCTTATATTGTATGTAGATAAAAAATAACCAAATATTTTCATACAAATTAAGACTTATTTTGGTCCAAAACTTTATTTTAGGACATGAAAATGCAGTCCCAGTCAATCCTTAAGCCATAAAAACTAAAACAAAATAATATTAATAATAAGTAAAAAATAATATAATATTCAATATTAATTATTAATTTTTCTCATAAGATATAAATATTATTATGAATATTATTTTATATGTTGCTAATTCGAATTCAATATATTTTATATTATCATTTGAATTTGATTGTAGATGCAATTAATAAAGATGAAAGTTTTTTTTTATATGTCATTTTTACTGGGTTATGAACTAAGTTTCTAAGGGAGGATTCGAATCGCGTCCATCTCGACGGGAGTCCCCACGTAACCAACAGGTCACGACTCCGCGGACAATAAAAATAGAAGTAAATATGCTTTTCAGAACTAAAAGAAATAACGATATTCATGCAATTAGAAGTAAAAAAAAAAAAAATGCTTGGAGTAATCTGTGCAAGTCAAATTTTAACAGGGGTGCAGATTGTAACATGTAGGGCAAACATGCAAAATTTGCTTATTATATATGTGTCATCATCAAGAAGAGTCCCGTACTAGCCGTAAGATATTTCAAAGAGGAACAATATGCACCGTCGGATTGAGCTAGGTTTCGGCGAAAAAGATGGCAATCACGAGGATGTCTTCTACGAGAAAGAAAAACACCCACGTTAAAACCTATTCTATGTGGGTCCCAAAGTAGTACGTGGTAAAGTTGTGGAAGTTACAATCGAGTCTCCTTGTTCGTTGTATAAGGGGGAGTGGGTTTCGCGAAGAGAGGAGATGGGGTTGACACCGTGGGTTTCGCAAAAAAGATGGCAATCACGAGTATGGTCTTTTACAAGAAAAAAAACACCCACGTTAAAACCTATTCTATGTGGGTTGGTAAAGTTATGTTTCATCTTGACAAAGATACTACAAAAAGTCTATTGAGAGTCTAAATTTTTACCACTAATAATTACAAATTTATCACTCTTAAAAATTGTTCGCCACCAGACTGTCTGTTTTCAATTAATTTTTCTTATAATCAGGGCTGTCAAAATTTTGACAGTCCTAACAATTGGAAGGACTATCAAAAATTTTACAGTCTTAAAAAAATATTTTTTTTTTAGGACTGTCAAAAATTTGACAGTCATTCCAATTGGTACAACTGTCAAAATTTTGACAGTCCGGAGAAAAGGACTACGCGAGGTGACACAAGGACGGGGCTGCATAGAGACCAGAAAGGAGGGGGGGGGGGCTCGTGGGGCTGAGTGGAGACCGAAAAGAGTGGGGGGACGAGGCGGAGGAGCGGGAGGAGGAGGAGGCGCACGTCCGGAGGCGGCGATGAGGCGTAGGCGCACGCGTTCGCCTCCGCTGCTGCTGTTGTTGTTACTGTTGCTGTTGCCGCTTCTGTTGCTATTGTCGCAGCCGTCGTCGGCGTGAGGCATAGCCGCAGCCCCCACCTAGCGCATGCCTCCGCCGCGCAGCTCTCTGTACGCTGTTTCTTCTTCTTCTTCATCGCCTTCGTGACTGAGCTGACGGAAAGGTGCTTGAGGTGAGGTGAGGTGAGGCGGCGGCGACGCGGCCAATGGCGAGGTCAACGACGCGGAGAGGCAAAAAAATCGCGAAAGAAGGAAGGAGGAGAGGCCGGAGGGAAGTGGGGGTAGGGGAGGAGCAGGAGGAGGGAGGTGAAGATGGTGGACAGTCCTAGTAAAATTTGGACTTACCTGAGTAAAAATTCTTCCTAAATAGACTAGCACCAATACTGGACTACCTCCGAGTCATTTTTGTAGTGCCTTTATCAAGAGCCTTCAATAACGTTCTTCTTATCTTCTTTTTTTGACGAAACGTATCACACGACAGTGTAGTACGATGAACCGATTGAATAGATGAACATCAGTGCTACATGGACCGCGGGCTGAACCGAATTTGAAATCGTGAACTACATGTTCTGTTCTGATTGGTTGAATTTTTTGCCTACGTTAGCAGAGGGCTGACGTCATTGAATTTGCTCCAGCCAATATGAAGGTAACACATGGTGATTTCGGTTTCATTTTCATTTCAGCCTTCGGACTTTCAAGCATTTCTGATAGATGAAAGTGAAGATTATTGGTAAGTCATCCCACTTTATTGAGTTCGGGTGTTTGATAACACACTTGAAACTTTTTTTTATTTGACCAGTGGCAATTTCATATCATAAAACTCACTTCACATTTTCTTTTCATATGACTGGTGGAAGTTTCATGTCGTGAAACTTATCACTTTCGTACAGTTTCGTGGTAAACTCGTCCGAGTTCAGACGTTTGGTTGCAAAAGAGGAAAAGTCATTTAATTTTGTATTTGACCTTTTGCAGTTTCATGTCAGTTGAAAAAATGTTACTTTTTACCTTCGCAAAAAATTTGGAGGAAGTGGAGATGAAACTGGAGAGTTCAGACGTTTGGCTGCACATAAATGGGAAAGTAAACTTTTTATCAATAAAATATATTTGGAATAAACTAAAAAAATGTGTAACAAAATATTGGAGTAAATTAAATTTTGAAAAACTGTTATAATATTTGTCAATAAATTTTGTCTCGAATACAAATTTTTTTTCACATAAAATTTTTTAGTTTTAATTTTAGAAAATTTAAATTCAGTAATTATGTGTCAAATAAAAATTAATTATTTGATAAAATTTATATTATCATATTTAGGTTTAAATGACAATTATTTGTGTGTAAGCAACATCTACATTCAACAACCATCTACTTTCAACTGTCATCCAAACATTCGAACTCTTTTTTTTTTATTTCAACAACCATCCAAACTCCTTTTTTTTACTTCCAACAACCGAACTCTTGATTGCAAAAAAAAAAAAAAAAAATTGAACACCTTTTTTCTTCGCTTCCATTTCGAACAAACAAACAATATTTTGATTATACGTACGCAAACTCCACTTTTTGACATTTGTATTTTACTACACTTTCTTTCATGCAAACAAATAGTAATGATATATGACCAATATTTTTTTCTTTCAATTTAGTCTAATATATATATATATATATATATATATATATATATATATATATATATATATATATATATATATATTATTAATAAAATATTAACGATGTATTATACTATTAGACCCGTTCACTCTACATGATGTCTGGTCCACTAAATATTTTGTCCTTTAGAGTTAAAATAAGAGAAATTTAGAGTTACCTTCCACTTTATTTATCATATTTTACGGTACATTTCACTGCTTTTTAATAATGTACAGGTCCCCCCACATTTGACGAAATTCGTCCATAATTGACGGTCAACCTATTTGACCGAGAATTTTGGACGAAAATACCCCTCTATTCTTCCCTGCAATCCCTCTCTTCTCCCCCTGCACTCGACCCCACGCTACCGCACTCGCCCCGTGCCACAGAGCTTGCTCTCGTTCCGCCGAGCTCGTCCCGAGCAGCCGCGCTCCCTGCCATAGTCCCCCCTCTCCCCCTCCCCGCCACCAGTCCCGCTCCCCCTCCCCGCCTCGCAGCAACATCATCAGCAGCAGCAATTTCAGTCGCTGCTCGCCGCCTCTACGGCCTCTCGCCGCTTGCCGCGGCCGTTGCTGAAGTTGCTGCTGATGTTGTTGTTGCTGCGGGACGGGGAGGGGGGGATCGGGACTGGTGGCGTGGAGGGGGGGGAGCGGGGACGAGGGGCGGGAGGGGGACTGGCGGGGTGGGGGGAGTGGGGTGGCTGTCACTACCCCATTTTCAGAGCCGGGTATTTTTTTTTTATTTGGTTAATTGTGTATTATTTATAATTAATTATATTTATATTTAATTGATGGTTGTATTATTTTTCTATTGATTGTTTTAGTGTTTTGGCTAGCCTGGACCCATGTCAGACCCTAGTGGACCCATGTTCGACCCAACCCACACTCTTGTGAGACCTATTTTTGGGTTTAGAATATTTATTATATTTTATTTTAGTTAGTTGGAGAGATTGATAGTTAGTTTGAGTGCTTTTGGAACCCCAAACCCAAAACTCAATTGGAATGACTTGAGGAGAGGGCTTTTTAGTCATTGCCCTAATGTTAACCTACTTTCCTTGCACTTGGCCGACCCCCCCTATCCAGACCCGACCAAAACCACAGCCCCTCCCCTCTTCTTCATCACTCCTTCACTCTTCTTCTTCTTCTTCTCCACTCTTTCTTCTTCCTTTCTTCTTCCCACATCCAAGTAAGTGCTCTATTTCTCCTCTTTCTTCTACTATTCTCCATGGATGTGAACCATAACCCTATATTTTTTCCCTAAACTAGGTGGGTAGAGCTTAGATTTGGTGTTGGAGCTTGGATTGGAAGCTTGGAAGCTTGGTGTGGTGGATTTGGAGCTTTTTGGAGACTTTGGCTTGGGATTCCAACTTCCAAGAGGTAAACCCTAATTTTTCCTCTTGTAATTACTCTTATATAGTGTAATTAATAGTTTAGAACCTTCCTAGACCTTAGGGCTACCCGTGGGAGGAAGTTGGAACTAGTTTGGTTGTGTTTGGAGACTTTAACATTAGATTTTGTGTCAATTTCGGGTGAAATCCGAGATTGGCCCAATTTTGGATGATGTCCTAGGTTAGACGGACCTAGGTAGATGTTGTCGGATGTCTTGAGGGTTAGTGCGTGTCTCCGTTCGGACACGTGAAGTCGTGTTGCAGAGAAATGGGCGTTTTAGGGATTTTCGTCGTCGCCGGTTCTATGTACGTGCATATTTTTGCCATGGACCTAGAATCGACGAGTTAGCATTTTTTCTAGGATCTAGACATCGTTTAGAACCCGTGGATAAATTTTGGGCCGATTCTGAGTTGGTTTGGTGTGCGTTTTAGGAGGTTTTGCGAACCACACACCACGTGTTCGTCGAAATGACCGAACGGCCATTTCGACTTGGTTTCTTAGTTTCGGGCTTGTGCGCGCATTGTGTTAGCTTCGGGGAGTGTGTGCTAGAGTTCTCGGGTTATATTTTATATATATATATATATATATATATATATATGTGTGTGTGTGTGTGTGTGTGTGTGTGTGTGCGCGTAGGGATCGTTGGGCGTGCGTTGGTGGGGTGTTGTGTGTTGTGTGTGTTGTGTTAGTGTGCTAGTGTGTGTATATATATATATGTGTGTGTGTGTGTGTTTTTTTTTCTATATATATATATATTTGTGTGCGTGTATATATATATATATATATTTATGTGTGTGTAGTTGTGTGTGTGTTAGTGTGTGTGAGAGTGAGTGTGTGAGAGTGAGCGTGTGTTTGTGAGTGTGTGTGTTAGGGTGTGTGAGGTTGTGTGTGTTAGTGTGTGTGAGAGTGTATGTGTAGGTGAGTGTGTGTGTGTGAGTGTGAGTGAGTGTTTGTGTATATATATATATATATATATATATATATATATATATATATATATATATATATATATATATATATATATATATATATATATATGTGTGTGTGTGTGTGTACCTATATGTATTAGTGTGTGTGTGTGTATATATATATGTATGTATGTTGGTGTGTGTGTCTGTGTGTGTGTGTGTGTGTGTTTGTGTGTGCGTGCTTGTGTGTGTGTGTGGTCATGTGTGCAGCCGCTGCAACGGAGAGGAGCGCGGCGCCGCAGCAGCGCACAACGCAGTAGAACAGCCGCTGCAGCGTGCAGCGCAGCGCACAACAGAACGCGCAGGAGCCGCAGCGCTGCAGCGCAGCGCGCAGGAGAGCTCGTGCAGCGCCGCGGCAGCAGTTCGCTGCAGCGCAGTGCTGCAGCAGCTGCAGCAGCATTCGCAGCAGCAGCAGCTTCGTGGCGCAGCGCGTTGCTTTAGCGCTAGTAGCGAGGGTGAGCTATGTTTATAGATAGATAGATAGATAGATAGATAGGTAGTTAGATAGATAGATATCTATATGTATATATATACATATAGCTAGATATATGTATAGATATAGCTAGATATATATATATATGAGTACGGGTATGTGGGTATATATGTATGTGTGATGTATATATATAGATATCTAGGTATATATGCATATGTGTGTGTTGTATATATATATTCTAGCCTAGATAGTTACCTAGGTGTATATCTATATGCTTAGATAGTTAGCTAGAGGGGTAGTTAGTGAGGGTTTAGAGAGGTATCTCAATACCTTGAGATACCAAGGTATCTCAATACCTTGAGATATCCAAGGTATTGAGTTTCGAGCGGGATTTTTGAGCAATTGCCTAGGTTTGAGTTTAGAGATAGGTTTTTATGTATATGTGTATATATTTACGCGTGCTAGCATAGGTTTTAGCGGGTTTAGGCGGGGTGCGTAGCCTAGGTTGAGGTATCGGATACCGAGGGTATCCCGGTATCTCAAGGAGACGAGTTTGAGGGTTTATTAGCTTAATGACCTAGTTTTGACTTAGAATTTTAGGGGCACCCTAGTTTGACCTAGAGTTGATCGTAGTTGACTCGGTTGACCGCCAAAGTCAACTTTTGACTTAGATTTGATCTAGAGTTGACTTTTTGGACCAAGAATTGACTTTTTGACCCAGATTTTACCGGTTTGACCCGTTTGACCTAGAACGACCCTGGAAGCCTATTTTTAGTTATTTTATATCTGTTTAACTCATTAAGAAACATGTTTAACCTTGCTTTTCGTAATAGGTCCTTGCGACACCAGTTCGAATCGCCAGTTGCTCAGGACATCAGGCGAATACATTCTCTGATAGTTTTTATTATCTGATGATTATTATGATTCAGCTTCTAGTATAGTATCATCTGATTTTTCTGGCACAACACGGGACACGGACTGGTATTTCTGGATTCATTTACTTGTGACACGTATATTTCATGTTTCTGGCCTCTATTCTGGAATCACCTACTGGCATCACCTACAGGCATCACTACAGACATCACTTATGTTTCAGGATGAACTCATACTTGATTTATGTGTCGAGTCTTGGATTCACTTGTACTAGTCAGGGCGGAGAAATACTCGAGTAGACATGTAAACATTCCTATCTGGAATCATCAAGAATCACCCCCTCTGGTCTAATCTGGAATGATAGCAGCCGCGCACCTAGTGCGCGGTGAGCCGTACTTACCCCTAGCCGTTTACATGTCGAAACAGGTATTTCAAAGACACAGAGTTCATTCTTTCTAGTCTGGACTCACTTGCATTTCTTACTGGTCTCACTTATAGTTTCTGGACTTGACTCACTACATGTATTTCATGCTGGACTCACTACACGTTCTTGTGCACAGACTTGATCTTAGTTTAGATTTCTTGTATCTTGCAGTCATTACTATCTTGCTTCTGATATTCATGCATCTTTACCTTTATGCACCAGTGATATGTATATTTCTTGTTCATACTTTATTTCATTCTCCTTGCTACTTGCTACAACTATTTTATAGTTTTTATCATTTAACTGGAACTGTTGTTAGAGGTGTACTTGCTCCAGTCCTGACTGGGCATATTTTTTCCAGAGTATCCGGAGGATTGGTGTCTGACGTTTTATGGACCTCAGCCTGTCAATGGTGCAGACAAGGACCCTCTAGTTTAGGAGTAATTTCCGGGTTGGTAGCCGGGATCACTAGGACCTTGTTATTGTTTTTATTAGCTTTTAGCACCGGATTTGTCTCCAGTTTTGGATTGAGACCTTGTATTATATATGATTTTGGATATTGTTGTATTATTATTATTATTGATGTTGTGGTGTTTTAGCAGCAGTTGTTTAGACTTTGGAGTTGTTAGTCTTCTGTGTTATCTTATCGTGCTTAGATTCGTGATTGAGTACTTGTGATTATCATTATGATATTGCTCCTCCGTTTGGAGTTGAGATCTTGACAGGTTTATATATTGATTGCGTGAGATTGTTAGCTAGATAGTTGACCTAGACAGCGTTCTACCGCCGATGCTGCGGCGTGGGCTGGACGTACCCACGACTCATGCCCGATTTTTCGGATGCGGGTTGTGACAGTGGCTGGGAGTGAGCGCGGCGGCGGGAAAGGAGGGTGGGGCCGAGCTCGGGGGCGCAAGATCAAGTGCAGGGAAGAAGAAAGGGGTATTTTAGTCCAAAATTCTCGGTCAAATGAGTTGACCGTCAATTATGGACGAATATTATCAAAAGTGGAAGAATTTGTACATTATGGAAAAATAGTGGGGTGCACTGTAAAATATGGTAAATAAAGTGGGAGATAACTCAAAATTCTCTTAAAATAATAAGTATATATGCACGTACATTGTACGTAGTTCATACTATTTAAAAATAGCAAAACCTTTCATTTCAAACAACATCTACTTAATTTTTTTTTCTAAATATAATTACCTACATATCCATGTTAAACCGAATGAACAATTTTAATTAGTAACATAAATAAGGATATTTTTTAAGAAAAAAAAAATTCATGATGAAGCTTCAACTTTCTTATTATTAATTAATATATTACTTTGCAAGTGTTGATAATAACTCCTGTCTAAGAGCATCATTAGCAAGGCTCATACACAGTCCCAATTTATAGCATATTTTAATTAGAATCATTCATTTATACTCGTTTTCACCAATCTATGAGAATCAAATGCCTTACTTCGGTTAGAATCGCTTTTATATACTCATTTTCACTAATCTATGCCACTTTTTTTTACCTTTAGTCGGTTAGAGTTACGCATCTATACTCAGAGATAATATGAACATGTTAGAATATAATCCAACTAAATTCTATCACTTTTTTGAACCTGATAGAATATAATCCAACTAAATTTGTATACAAAACACTATCAGAGATAATATGAACATGTTAGGTTTACAAATTAGTTAAGGTTATCTATTCAGAGGTCACATGAACCTGATAGAATATAATCCAGCTAACCTTTGTGCGTAGTATCGCCAGAATGAGATCTTCATCATACTCCATTTAAGCAAAGGAGATCCAGTATAGTACTTCTTCAGGGATTTGCAGTTGATAGGAGCCATTATCAAATCTCCGTTAGGTTTGGCTCATCTGTAAGCGTCATTTGAGATTGTTCTTTCAATAAGAAAAGGGCCCTTCATTTCTTTATGATTGTTTGTGTGAACTTCGAATATCGTACCAGAGGTAATATGAAAGTAGTACACTACCGTGTTTGTTGAGGATATCTCACTGGGGGATCTTTGGTGGACCTGTTATTTGTTGCGCACGTTGAGTGCAAATAATAAGTTCGAAACAAGCCCTGGCTAATAAAGACATCCTGCTGGGGAATTTTTGTGGACCCATTACTTTTTGTGCACAAGTGTGCAGGTAATAGGTTTGAGACAAGCCCTGCCAGAGGTAATATGGATGTGGCAGTTTTTGTGGACCTAACACCACAGGCGTACTTAGAGTTAAGTACGGATGCTAAGTTGAAATGACAACCGATAGGTAATATGGACATGATAGGTTTTGTAGACCTAACACCGCTGGCTTACTTAGAGTTAAGTACGGGTGTTAAGTTGAGGCGACAACTGTAAGTCCCCTGATTTTTCAAGAATTTTTGATTTGAATTTTTCACAATTTCCTGGAATTTTTTGTAATTAAAACCTAGGTATTTTATTATTAAATGATTTTTAATTACTGTTAATTAATATTAAAATATTATGAAAATAATATTTTATGGTGTAAAATAAAAAACTGGACATAGGATAATTTTCCGTGAATTTATTGGACTCCGGAAACATGTTTAAAGCCCTAAAAACCAATTTATAAAATAAACCAATTTAAACCTAGAAATAAACCGGGTTTATTTGGAAATAAACCAAACCAAACCAACCCAGACCCGGTTCAACTGAACCGAACCAAGCCCTTAGCCGGTCGGGTCGGATCTAAACCCGACCCGAAACCCGAATACCCGAAACCCGCCCCATCTCCTAGCGGATCGGGTCGGATCCGAATCGAACCCGACCCGACCCAAACCCATTAACCCAAACTGAACCCTAATCGGATCCCCCCCTGAGTTACTGTTCCGGCCTATAAATGTGCCTCGACGTCCGCGCCGCCGCCGCGCAAACTCTCTGTCTCTCATCTCTCCACCGCCCTGAGCCCTAGCGCCGGCCGCCCTGAACCCTAACATCCTAGTCCTCCTCCTCCAGTCTTCCTCCCTCGACCACCTCTCCGTCGACCTCCTCGACTCCACAGCTCCCCTCGCCGCCCCGCTCGCCCCTCTCCGCCTACCTCCTCCCCGAGCCATCTCCCCAACTCCTCCGCCTCTCTCCAGTCCCCGAGCCCTCCTTCCTCCGCCCGACACCGGCGAACCCCGACCTCCCCCTTGGCTCCACCTCAGCCCGAGCCTTCGCTGCCCTATTTCTTCCCTCCGCCTCTGTCTCTTCGAGCTCCGGCCGCCCTAGCGCCACCTCCTCCTCCCTCAGCCTTCGTCCCCTAGCTCCACCTCCTCCTCGCCTCTCCGCCCGAAGCCCGTCCCCACAGAACCCCTCCGCCTCCAGCGCTGCGATCTCCTCCCCGACGTCTCTCCCTGGCCTCCTTCCCCTTCCGTTCTTCACTTGACCCGACGACCAGCGCCGCCTCGCCAGCCTCCGCTGCCCCTCCCCCTCCGGCCAGCAACAGCAGCATCTCCCCTGCCTCGACCCAGCCCCGGCGAGCAGCCTCCAGCAGCCTCCCGACTCCGACGAAGCCCCTGAACCCTAACCCTAGCACCCGAACTCAGCCAGGACACGGACACAGGACCCAGACACGAGAAATCTTCGGTTCATGGAGCCCTGTTCAGGCAGCGTTTCCTCTCTCCTCGTTACCCCGTTTTCTGTTCCGTCAGTTATGACGCATAGACTGTGTGACCCCCTTGATGCCCGTGCAACTCGCTCGGTGCGTTACGTCTTGTGGTGATCGTGAACCGCGATCCAAAAACAGGAAAACCAACACCCCGTTTCACCCCGAAACTAAGTACGTCCCGTCAAACGGGACGACTTGGTCGCACGCGGTCTTCACCGAAACGTGCGCACTGTTGATACGGACGTGCGAAATTTCGCAGAAGTTGATTTGGATGTGCGTGCACACCGGAATCAACGTGTATCCGCCGACAACGTCCCGTATCCGCCTATTCTGGAACACATTGTAACTTTGTGTACACACGTCGGATCGAGATAAAACTTGCGCCATAGGACTAGTAGCAATACGCTGGTCCTGTGACCCAAGTTTGGTTCGATTCTGAGAACGTTGACAAAATCGCGTATCGTGGGCCCTACAGGCTCCACTTGACGGACGATTTTGTGATCGGCTCATCGGAATCTAATTCTGGAAGTTCCATTGGGTTCGTATCATCGTTCCTGACTTGTTGATACTAAATTTGACGAAATTAGAGACCTTTGACCTTGACACATTTTTCGGTGCAAAGTGGCCCACATGTGGACCCCGCTTTGACCCGGAAATGTTATTTTTGCCCCTGTGTCCAAATTGGACTTAAGGACAGACGTTTTTAGCTATTTGATATTTTCTGAATCTAATGGTGATGTTTATTTCAGCAACCGGAGTAGTACCTGCAGATCACACTGAGACCAGAGCTACAGTTGGAGCCAGAACCCCAAGCAAGTGTACCTTGCCAAATCCTGCAGCTTTGCTACTTATTCCCTTGACTTATTTATATAATGTTGTGCAAGTATACCTTGCCAACATTGCAGTTCTTGTTACTTATTCCCTTGACTTATATATATATATATATATTTTGTGCATGCTTGACCTAGAACCGTGTGACTTACTTAGCGTCCGATTAATAGTCGGGTGCCAACCCCGTACGCGGAGTTGGGTAACGTCATATAGACATGGATACCGAGACCCTATACTTCTCGTGCTTGTCTTATCAAGTACATATAACCCAGGACACTATTCATGAGACAGAGTCTTCCTGAGATATTCATGGTGATTCTGTATAGGACATGTTACATGACTTAGACATTATATTCTTAGATCTCATTATGACTTACTGCATTAGTTATGATCTTGCGTGGCATGGACATGAGACGTTGTGTACATGAGACACATGATTACATTGGGTGGGAAGAGACACACAGGCTACAGGTTGATTATATTATGCCGTCGTCGTAGTCTCCCTTTGAGCTAGACACCCACATGATATCACTACTACCGGCTCCCAAATACAGAGCTTGTAGTGGTTTCAGCCCGAGTCCTAGTGCTGCTCTTATCTTGCATTTCACTTAGCTGGTTATATAGTTTACACTATTGAGACACATAGGCTACATGTTGATTATATTATGCCGTCGTCGTAGTCTCCCTTTGAGCTAGACACCCACATGATATCACTACTACCGGCTCCCAGACACAGAGCTTGTAGTGGTTTCAGCCTGAGTCCTAGTGCTGCTCTTATCTTGCATTTCACTTAGCTGGTTATATAGTTTACACTATTGAGACACACAGGCTACAGGTTGATTATATTATGTCGTCGTCGTAGTCTCCCTTTGAGCTAGACACCCACATGATATCACTACTATAGGCTCCCCGACACAGAGCTTGTAGTGATTTCAGCCTGAGTTCTAGTGCTGCTCTCATCTTATATATCACTTAGCTGGTTATATAGATTACCCTATTGTTTCATTTATTTCTGCACTGCACTTATGTTGGCTTGAGTTATTTTGTACCTTGCTATGTCCCCTGAGTACCTGGATCCGGATTATGTTCCCAGGATTAGCAGATGAGATCGACCCCGAGATATACAGTACAGGAGCATTAGCAGGAGCAGAAGCAGGAGCAGGAGCAGACACTGGAGCAGTACCAGATCCAGTAGACGAGTGATCACCGAGGGTATCTTCTGAGTATATACTGTTCCATACTCAGTATTTGCTGTGGTTATCTTTATTCTTGTATCTTGACAGATGTATCAGACTCATTATCGGGTTATTTCTCGAGTTTATATTTTATTGAGATTGATCTTGCTTTATGATTCTGATATTGTTGTATTCATTTCTGTGGATGAGATTAGTCTATTTAGACCCTTATTGTTGTATTACAGCTTAAGTATGCCCCGATGGATCCATTAAATTGGGTTTGTCCATCGGTGTGTGCTGCTGGCCATTATCACGCGTCCAGTCCCTCGGTATTTTGGGACTGGGGCGTGACAACAACCGATATCAGAGGTAATATGGACATGATAATCGATAGCCGAAACTCGGAAGGTTTGCTCAGAGGTAATATGTACATGACAAACTCAGCCTGAGAGAAATATTATGACAGCAGTTCAGAGGTAATATGGATGTGAACTAATGTCTGAAAAATTCATTGATGAGTGATTTGTTGAATGTGGTCTATCCGAATATGAAGATAGACCAAAGGATTGCTCCGCTGGGGAGATTGATGGGATGATAGCTCAGAGGTAATATGAACATGGCTAGCGTCTAACGAGATTTGTTTGAATAGTCATTGCGGGAATGTGCGAGTAGACCTAAGAATTGCCTTGCTGGGGAGATTTTGAGGATCCATCATCCATTGCGTATCCGGGACTCTTGGATACGGATGATGGCTTTTTACAAGAATTTGTAGCGAAGGAGAAAATGTTGCACATAGGCATTTGCTGGGGATGAAGAACCAAGAGTTGATTTGTACCTCTGGATTGTGGACTTATTACCCATGGCGTACCTTAAGTACAGATAATAAGCTGAAATGACTAGCACTACCAAGGGTTATACGAACGTGATAGTAGAAAGTCGAAGAGTAAAACTTCACTCATAGGTGCTATGGACATAAAAAAGTTCTGAAGATATCTTACTCAGAGGTAATGTGGACGTAGTGAGATATGACTCTGTAGGGATCAAGAAAAAAATGGACAGAGGTAATATGGGAGTGACCATTTTCGTGGTGATAGATTTACTCTGCTGGAGAAAGTGGAGAGATGTAGTTCAGAGGTAATATGGACATGAACTGATCGATAGCAACAACCTGGGAGGTTTGCTTAGAGGTCACTTGGACATGGCCAACTCAGCTGGGGAAAATAATGTTTGGACAACAGTTCAGAGGTAATATGGACGTGAACCCATGTCTGAAAAATTCACCGGAGAGTGATTTGCTGAGTGGGGGTAGACCTGAGGTTGCCCCGTTGGGGAGATTTTAGGGACTCATCATCCGTCACTTCTTGAGGGGGCAAATTGCTACGTTGGAGTGAGATCAATTTGCCGTGACCGTCTTCTCCTTATAAATACAAAGTGGTGACTTTGGCGTCGATCAACTCCTGGATTCTCCTTTTTAGTACATAGCACGCCTTTATAGGGTGATGAATGTACCGATGAAAGAGACAATATTTTGGGTCATCGACCTTGCCAGCCCTTTCAGGGTATCTGATGTTGGGTAGTCGAAGTTTGTTTTCCCTCATCAATATATGAAAGATTTTTGTGATGTCATCCTCATTGAAGGAGAAAGTCCTCTTTGGCTTTCGGGCTTCCGATACCTGAGTCGTATGGTCCTAAGAGGAAATGGTCATAGTTGCATCACCTTCGGACACAGAGGGAATTCTACCCCCAGCTTTGGATGCTGCCCTATTTTGTCGAGGGAGACTACCCCCAGACATGTCGTTATTTGGTTCTTCTTCTTCTTCTTTTCCTTTGTCCACAGAAGTTGATTTAGAAGGACCTGCCTCTGGTATTACAGGATCAGACTCTGAAGGTTTGGAGTTTGCAAGAGATGCGGTATACCCTAAGCCAAAATGAGTTCGTTGACAGTAAGGATCACCACGCAACGGTATTCGTCTGCCTTTTCCATGATTGAGGCCTTGCTTCAACTTCAAATCGTAACCCATGTTTTGCATAATCTTTAAAGCCTGTGGGCTATATCTGTAGATTTGTATTTTTCCACTATCAAACTTGTGAGATTCTTTTTGTACAATCGGTCTATTCCGTATTCGACCGAAGATTATTTGATGTTGATCGTCGCGAGTAGGTAGAACAATTAAGACAGATTCTTCATGTGGCCCATATGTCACAACGATATTTGACGCTACTTCCCACATGATCTCCCCACGCTTGGTAGTTAGGGGTACTAAATCTTGATTTTGACCCCCGTCTTTGTGTTTCTGGATCAGGAAACCTCACAAATCAGGGAGATTACAAGAAGAAGAAGAAGGCTTATTCTGTCTTTTTACATGGAGATTAGGAACCATAACCCTTTCTCTGCCATAGGAATACAGCAGTTTAGCCATGTGAGTAGCATACGATCCATCATTCATCTGAGGAGCGTATTTTCCCGTGAAGCGGGTCTTCTTTATGCGAACAGACTTATCCTGGCGTAATTTGGAGTTTTGTACAGGTTCGCGTAAAACAGGGGAAGTCCTCAAACGGCCTCCAGCATCACGCGTAATCTGAAGAGTGGGCAACTTCTTCTCTTGGGGGTATACAAACCCAGAGGTCGAGAGATTCACCACTTGTTTTCCCTTGATATGATCCAAGGGTCCATTTGCCTCCTTATAGATGGGAGATGTATTTTTACACGCAGGGCGCGTTTGAAATTTCCGAACTGGCATTGAGGCCTTGTCTAAAATTGTCTGTCACGTCACAGACGGGAGACAAAGTTTTACGCGCAGAGCGCATTCTAGACTTCTGGATTGGCACTAGGGCATTGCCAGAAGCTTTGTCTGCCACGTCACAGACGAGAGATAAAGTTTTACGCGCAGGACGCGTTCTAGACTTCTGGATTGGCACTGGGGCATTGCCAGAAGCTTTGTCTTCCACGTCACAGATGGGAGACAGATTTTTACGCACAAGGCGTATAGGTTGTGATGTCACAACTTTGTTGATCAGAGAAAGAGAGCCTGCAGGAAGGGTAGAGGATGTCCGGGGCATCCATACTTTATGCAGCTTTATGTTGTCCTGGACAGAGAGGGAATAAGAGCTACCCCCTGCGCGAAGCATATCTTCATAAGCAGATTGGTCGAATTGGACGACCAAGGTCTTCTTCGTCGATCCGACGGATACAGCATCGTGTTGAGCAATGGATTTCTCGTCAGATGAGAAAGTACTCCCCAGCAGAGTCATCATCTTGTGTTTGATGATAAACAAAAGAAATTGAAAGTAGGTTTATACGAAATCCTTTCTTTGTTTACAAACAAGGAAAAAAAGAAGTACAATTAATCCTATACGAGGATGTTAAGTACAAAAAATAATTCTGGGAAAAAATTGCTATAGGAGTCTGATATGCGGTCGATCACTTTGTCCCTTGGACCACACGATGACGAATAAGTGTTGTAGAAGAAGAAGAAGCTTCAAAGATTGCATGAGGGATTGGATTCTCGTTGCCAAAGTCGTCAATCACTACTCTTTGTCTGTGCTCTCTCTCTCTGATATCTTGGTCTCTGATCTTGATCCTCTCCTCGATCTTCTTGATCTCGACCTCCCTTGATTCTGACCTCCTTTGCTTGTGACCTCTTTTTTGATTGCGACCCCCTTTGCTCCTGTGACTGGAGGTCTCTATTTATAGAGCTCAGTCACATTAACTGTCCAGTCGACGTAGAAGCCAAACTGTGAAGAGAGTTGCACTCTTTACGCGGCAGTTATAATAACTGCTACCCACGTCTGAATGATCTCCTAAATCCGCGTATGACGTGTGTCCCATTATGAGGTAACGCGTATAATCGCTCATCAAAGATCACGGCATGCACGCCACGTAGGTAACTGCTCCTTACGTAAATATGGCATAAAAGCCAAATAGCTGTCTTGTTGGCGTAAAAGCCAAATAGCTGTCTTGTTGGCGTAAAAGCCAGATAGCTGCGTAAAGCTTGATGCTGCATAAATAGGTAACCAGCGTAAACTAGCCAATTATCCTTCCTGACTAAAGTCTTGAGCGTATTTTGGGCTAAACAGCCTTATCACGTACCTTTACAAATATAGCCTGAGTTGGCGTATTTCGAGGAGATAGCATACGGGGTACTCCTATAGTTGAAAATAGCCTGGTTGGCGTAACATGCAAGGATGGTGATGTGAGCGTATTAGCCCTAATATTAGCTCTCCCAGTCATTGAAAATAGAACAAAATCTCGTGCATTAAATGCAGAGATCTGCCCCCATCTCGTGCATTAAATGCAGAGATATGCCTCGAGCTCTGTACGAGAGATAGCTTTCGACGAGGCGTCTGATTTTGTCTCATGTTGAGCGTAAAGACTCATTTCTGCCTGTGTAAAATAGGCAGCATATTCCTTGAATGCGTAAAATGACTTGTATCAAGGATATGTCACTAAACGACAGCCTGGACCTCCGTGCATAATCATCATTACAGTCGTCCTCTCGGTCGTCGTGCAGTACTCTTTGTCAGGAGTCATGTTCACTGTTTTGTCTGACAGGTTCATTCGAGGAATACGAAGAGTTCCTCGTACAACTTCACGCCGTATTAAAATCAAATGTATTATACGCCGGAGGGAGGTGTAGCAACATTTTACGCCAAGACAGCCTTGAAGCGCTGCTTTACGCGGGCTGTTCTGAAGCCATATTTTACGCCACACAGCGCTGAAGTTCTGTTCTACGCGTACTTTATGCATGTTGGAGGTTTTACGCGTATAATTCCCCAGCGTATTTTCATGTTTCTACAGATGCTAAGTGCAAAGTGCGTCAATAAAGCGTCACTTTGTGCCCTTGAGCCCGAGTCTGAATTCGAGTCGCTAAGTCCCTTTGGGACTTAGCTCCTAGGAAAATAATTCCAAGAGCATGACAAAAAGCATAAATGCTTTCATAAGGAGTTAATCCTTTTTTTTCTAGGAAAATACTCCCACATAGCACCCATGTGTCCCACCACACCCCATGTGCACGCCTCAACTCATATAAAGTATTATATTGAGATACCCACTTTGTGGTGTAGCCAATGTGAGACTATCTTTACTAGTCCAAAGGCAAAAATACCAATATATATATATATATATATATATATATATATATATATATATATATATATATATATATATATATATATATAAAAGAGTATATATATATATATATAAAAGAGCATGCTTTGTTTGTTGTGAAGGATTGAGTTTATGATAATTGGAAAGGGGAGGGGACCTAGTGGCTATATTTGATTCATTTGAAATGACTATAGAAACTAGCACAAAAGAATGAAACTCGTGTGGTTTTTGCTTGGAAGGTATTAGTATATGTGCATCTTTGTCGTGGCTAGACATCTAACACTAACAGGGTATGGAAGTAAAACCATGAAGGTAAGAGATCCCCATTTCACAAATTACCAAGTTAAGAACTAGGTTAGGCATGAGACATTTCCATGTAGAATGGTCTTTTCATTTTCTTTAGCTTAGCTTAGCAAGTACAAGTGATTGCGAGTCAATTAGTTCAGATGTTGTCAATATCTACAAGGTGTTTGGTAAATTATGTTATTCAGTTTTGAAATTATGTAAAATACCTCAGATGAACATGTATTAATTAAAAATAAGTAAAGTTAGAAGATGGTATTTCATATAAAAGTTTATAAAGTATTTCTGTAAAAGGATACCAGATAAGTTTATCGGGTTTTGAAAGCAACCCCTCCTTCCTTTAAAAACTACACCATCGTTCTTGAAAATAAATATGCAGAAACAGCTTATGCTGCTTTTTAAGAAAAGAAAAAGAAGTTAAAACAGGATTGAAAGTATCTATAAGATTAATAACTTGCTCATGAAAGTATCTAAAAGATGACATATATGATTCTTGAAATTATAATTAGCTTACTTGAAATTATAAGAATTCTTCTTTTGCAAAACTGTTGATCATACATCAGAGTTTCTATATAACTCACAACTTATACAAAAAGATCAGGTACTTAACCTGCCTTGAAGTTGAAACAAAAAATTTACAGGTTTGAAAAAAAATGATTTGAGTTGTAACTCTACAAATCCACCTAACCTTTGGTTCTTCTTTCATTATTCAGTCACTCGTCTACCACCACCACGATGGTAACATGGTCCAAACCTTCAGTCGGAATTACTTTCTTGGCAGCAGTCTCGTTGGTCTCTTCGGAGCTTTTAAAACGCGCTCGCTTGGCAAGCTCTTGGACCAACGCAACAATGGCCTGAGTGCAGCTGAAGAGTTCATTCAGGACGGAAACAATTGGAGCAATATTCAGTATTTGTTCGAGGTCTTCACAGTTCACCAGCAGGGAGGTCTTCATTTCTTCACATGCTACATTAGCTTTGTCTATGCACTGCTTGGTTGCTGCAGGCGGAGTTTTCAACGAACGGGCTGCTGATGCTACTTCGCGCAAGGCCTTGTAGGACTCCGTGCATGCGATCAGCATTTTTTTATCGAATTGAAACTCAGCTTTGTTTGCTGTTTGGATAAAGGCGTTAAGGGCCTCCATGAGATAAGCACACCTTCGAGTTTCTACTCCAAGCTTTAGGTACTGATCCCAAGGGTGACGAAACCTGAACCGACCATGAGGCGGCTCCCACCAAACCAAATTAGCCAAAGAATCTTCACTAGACTTGGATTGTAGAACACCCTTGTGACCGTCAAGGAAGCACTTCTTGCCTTCCAAAGCTTCCGCTACGGACTGCATCGCGTTCGCGAGCTTCTCCAAATTGCTAATGGCCAACCTATGAAGATCCTCCCCAGCCCAGACCGGGAACACCAAGACGGAAACGAACAAGGCTATGAGCACGCCGATTAGGATGGTACAAAGCCGCTCCTTGGCGAGCACCAACACATTATCTTCACGATAGCTCGAAATTGTCACCATGCAGAATGTCAGCATAAATATCACCATGCCGTAGTCGTACCTTGCCTTCAGCTTCGGTACGAAGCGTGCGAATGTCGCCAATGCTGCTACTAAGAAGACTGAGACTCCTAGAACAATGGGCTCTCCCTTCTCTCGGAAGAGAATCGCCAAGAAATGAGCCACAACCCCCAATGCCCCTGCGGCAAATGTGGCGCATGCTCTATTTACTCCCTTGGATATGGCAGCGCCAACCGTGAACTCCATGACAAGAACAACGGTCAGCACCGCCCACATGACCGGTTGGCCCAGGCCCTCGAAGACAGGATTGACGTAGTAGAATATGGAGACGAGTGTGAGTCCCAGCGCTACTTTGAGCGCGTGAATGATCCGTCTCGGATCATCACAGCCAATCTTCTTCAGCATTTCGAAGAAGGCCTTGAGGTTCGGGAACTCCATTGGCGTCGAGATATGCTGGATAACAAGTGAGCAAACTCAATGTGGTTTTGATTTAGAGAGACAACGACAGAGGAAATTCTAATGTTGTGTTTGGTATAATGTTGGTTGTAAGCGGAGAATGAAAGTATTGGAGAACTATATTCTTTATTGTACACTATTGATTAATGTTGTGGAATATATATATATATATATATATGATTTTGTGACAAAGATGCAAAGGTGGTAAGAGGAGAGAATGTTGAAGCTAATTAAGTCAAAACTGAGTGAAGACCAAAGCGAGTATGTGGGTCAAGGGACCAGGGATCAATTGAGTTAGGTGAGAGAAATTAAGCATGCAGCCACTTTTGTATATAATTATAAGCAAGTTGCTATTTTTAAAAGAGTGTATATATTGATTGATTACGCATGTTAGGAGCAAGTCATGTTTGTTTGTATAGGATTTTGAAGCAAAACTATTGCTTTGATGTATAACAATCAGCATGGGAGGGGGCCTCGTTGATTTCATATTAATGGGAACATTCTGGACTGAAACTCGTGCTAGAATAGAATGTTGAGTCAGATTCAATATATTTATATTTGCCTTGCAAAGAAAGAAATTATTTTATGTGCATCTTTATAGAGGAAAGAAAACTGTGTAGGCAGTAGTTGCAATGAGATCCACAACGCACAAGCTAACAAATTAATACGCGGAATGTTAATACGAAGAGTTTGATATTGATAGAGTAGCTAGAGTTGCAATAGTTTATCTGTTGGGAACGAAACTTCGAAACCGTTCACCAAATCAGAAAGTATATGTAAGAGAACCGAGCAAAACATACAAATCAAAAAATACCAAATACAAATCGCAGACACAGAAATTTTTACGTGAAAAATTCAGATGGATAAAACCACGGGACGATCGGAGTCCAATCTTGAAGAACCTCCACTAATGGAATAAAGAGATTACACCCTCAACAAGCTCCTCACCGATCCAACACGGATCACCACAACTCTTTGGAACAGAAAATAGATTACAACTATGAATAAAAAAGATAATGAGAAATATCCCAAATTGATCTCCTTCTCCGAAAGGGCCTCCAATTATTCTTTCTCCTCTCCAAAGTTACAATGACACTCTTGCCACATTTTTTTCCTCTCTTATTTTTTTTCCTCATGTTGTTGTATATTACATGAGCCTTTATATAAACTCTTGCATGAATTAGAATTTCCATATGAAAATTTATATATGGAAGCCAAAAATATTTATGGAAATCCAATTGCATTCAATCATATATTTAATGGAAATCAAATCATAAATTAGCTTACCATAAATTGAAAATCTAATTATATGGAAAGTTAATATATGAAAGATCAAATCATAAATATATAATTAAAGTCAAAGATGAAAATCTAATATAATATTTGATTACCATAAATGTTCCAATACACGACACTCTATGTACTTTCCGAGATTTTTCGACAAACGGATGGCGCTCGTCGCACTCCAGGGTATTCTCCACATAGGTTGGGAATCTCACTCACTCCAACCCCCCCCCCCCCCCCTCATAACTATGTGGAGGGGGTCGCCATCCCGACGATCCGCCTGCAGTACTCAAACTTTCTCCTTGGAAGAATCTTTGTGAACATGTCTGCTTCGTTGTCATCTGTATGAATCTTCTCAAGCGTCTCTTCCTTCTTTTCCACAACATCCCGTATCCAATGATACCGGATTTCAATGTGCTTGGACCGTCTATGAAATGTCTGGTTCTTCACAAGGTGAATATCACTCTGAGTATCGCAAAGCAAAGAATACTGCTCTTGCTTTAACCAAATTTTCTGCAACAGCTTCTTCATCCAGAGCAACTCCTTGCAAGCCTCGGTCGTCGCAATGTACTCTGCCTCTATCGTCGACAAGGCAATAGACTTCTACAATCGCGACTGCCACGATATTGCTCCACTAACAAACATCATCACATAGCCCGAAGTCGATCGCCTCGTGTCTACATCTCCAGCCATATCAGCGTCGGTATACCTAACCAGTTTTGGCTCGTCACCACCAAAAGAAAGTCTCCAATCGGCAGTGCCGAGAAGATATCGTAGAATTCATGTGACCCCACTCCAATGTACCTTTCCAGGATTGAAAGTATACCGGCTAACTGTGCCAATTGCGTAAGCGATGTCTGGCCTCGTACACACCATAACATACATAAGACTCCCCACAACTGAGGCATATGGAACCCGCTCCATATCTTCCTTCTCGTCCTCAGTAGATTGACACTGCTCCTCAATGAACTTAAAGTGAGCCGTAAGGGGTTTACTCACTTTCTTCGACCCATGCATCCCGAAACGCTGAAGTACCCGATAAATGTACTTCTTTTGGGACAAGTGTAGCAGCTTGGACTCTCTCTCTCGGTTGATCTCCATAAACTGTCTTATTAGAAATGTTATTACAATGTTCGTTCAATCAAACAGCATTCTTCGTCGATAGTGGAAAACCACATTGGAAGCAAGCTACAGCTACTGAAGCCACTTACCGAGGAATAGAAAGGGAAGACATGTTGGAGTTCTTATCTTCTTGGGATTCCATGGACCAGGATGGTAGGGAGAACAAAGCGTCACTTTTCAAAAGGAAGGAGTGAGGCGACCGATAGGGAGTAATCGAAGTGAGATGACCGAAGCTTATTAATCTGATTGGTCCCTCACTTGACCGCGTTAGGCACATGGCTGTCGAAATTGAATGCCTAAAAAAGAGTCAACTATTCATGAAGATTTTCACACTCAAAAGAGATTAGTCTTCGCTGCACTCAAATCCTTTATAGAGAAGGCTGTGACCAGTTGGCGCTTCAACTCTGCTATCATAATGGCATTCTGACCCATCAGTAGCATATCATCAACGTAGAGCAGTAAAATGATGAAATCATCCTCGGCAAAGTACCTCACAAATACACAGTGGTTCGACGTCGTCCGTGCGTAACCATGCTCCCCCATAAACGACTCGAACTTCCTATACCACTGCCTCGGAGCCTGCTTCAGTCCATACAAGCTCTTCCTCAACTGACAAACCAAGTGTGACTTGTCCTTCTCATAGAATCCCTCTGGCTGCTCCATGTATAACTCCTCCTCAAGATCACCGTGGAGGAATATCGTCTTCACGTTCATTTGCTCGACCTCAAATCAAAATTGGCTGCCAATGCTAGTGTCACGCCCCGATCTCCCGCAGGCAAATCGGCCGTTCCCGCTAGGCGAGAATCACCCGCGCCAGCGCTCCCGCGGAACGATCGCTTTGACCCATCCGGGCGTGATGCCGCACGAGCGTGAGCCACGCTCGTGCAAGGCCGTGGTTCATTGGCTGGCGGTAAGAGTTCTAAGCCACAGAGTCGCACAGATTGTCCGAGTGCAGCGGAGTCATGAAGGCATAATCGATCGGTAACAAGTTCACTGAGTCGACAATATAGCGGAAGCATTGAATAACACAAGTTGAAGTAAAACAACTCTTTCATTGATATAAACAAGTGTTACAGGCGGCGCTTAGCCGAGATTACAAGTCGCTCAAGCCTCTCTCTCTGAAACAAGTCCATGTTCTAATTGTTGCCATACGTAGATGATGCATGGTACTAATCTCACTTCGGCAACCGCAGTAGACTTCTCCATGCGTCTACTAGCTTCAGACATCTCCATGCGCCAACTTGCATTAGATGCCGACTTTCTTTCTCTTGGAATGTGCATCTCCAGCGACGCCAGATCAATATCACTTCCATCCGCAGGAATGGTAGATCCTGGATCTCTCTACCCACGTCCAACATTTGACATATGACTCATTCCTCATCCAAATGATTGAAGTGTAGCCCGTAAATCTTCTCAAGTTCGTAAAAACTTGTGTCGAGAAGACTTGCAAGTTTGTTCTCCATCTTACTCAGATCTTTCTTTGAGATTGTTATTCCCTTATACAGATCTTTAGATGGATCGAACATATGTCAGAAACAAAAGTCTGAATGAGCTTGTTAGGAAGGTAGCAACAAAACTCTGAACGATCTTGTTAAGATGGTACAAGATCTTCCTGAACGGAGATCTAAACTCAAGATGAGTGCCAACTCCAGAAATCAACTGGCAGAAACAAGTGTTGTTCTTTCTTGCAAATGCAGTTGCAATTGAGATAGAACAAGAACCAACAAAACAAAAACAACATTCGTTCTTCCTTGCAAAACGCAGTTGCATTCAGATAGAATGAACAAAGAAGAAAAATGAGAAGAAGACAGAATAAAAATATTCTTGTTGGGGCGGTGAAGACCACAGTTGCTCAAAGCAAGATTCGTCCTCTATCGAGGATCTGCTCCCAGGAGCCAGCAAGTTCACAAGAGAACTTCTGGAACGCTCGTTGTCACCTCCTTCTGTGACTCGAAAGGACTCCTTTGGACTCATTTTTCTCAATTTTTTGGTGTGTCCCAAAAGGAGGCTAGATGGCTCTTTATATAGGAAATGATGGAAGTCCATCCTTCTCTTCTTTCCGATGTGGGACTAAAAAACCAATATACAAAATTGATATCCCACATTCGCAGCCCAATCCAGCGCCCATTCATCACCCGTTCATGCAACACGCGTCGCGCATAAAACGAGCGCAACACAAGCGCCTTACGACGATGCTGACGTACTAAGTGCACCAATAAAGCGTCATTTTGCGTCCGAGTCCGAGTCTGAATCCAAGTCCAAGTCGCGACTATGGAATAATATCCAAGAGCATGACAAAAAGCTTAAAAGCTTTCATTGAGGAGTTGATCATTTTTTCTCCTAATAAAATACCCCCACATGACACCCATGTGCCTCACCACACCCCATGTGCACACTTCAACACATACAAAGTATTATATTAAGATACTCACTTGATGGTGTAGCCAATGTTGAACTATCTTTACTAGTCCAAAGACAAAAACACCAACAGAAGCTTGATAGGAAATTCAAAGTACTTGCAATGCCACAATGATAGGAATCAAACAAGCCTAGAAATATTTGTGGTGGCTAGATCATATGCTTTAGGTGCCAAGGTTACAGACATTTAACTGTAACATATGAAGGAGAGAGAGCTCCTGCTTATGATAACTACAGTTAGAAAAAAATGATAACTGTAACATGGAGAGAGAGAGTAGAGAAGCATCCATAACTAATTAGCAGAACATGAATTCCAACTAGGTAAGCAAAGTTGATTGGAATTTGTAGTGTCAGATCCTCAAAACTACCTTTGATTTAAGTGTAAACAAAAGCAAACAGCAAGTAAAAGAAAAAACCAGAAATGCAAGCACAATAACTTAGATGAAAAATTAATTAATCCTCTGATTGGAAAAAAGACATGCATGAAACAAAACTAACCAGTTTTTCAATATATATATATATATATATATATATATATATATATATATATATATATATATATATATATATATAGTCATTGTGATATTTCTCCAGCCTGCCATCTGGAGACTACTCATGGTTTCCTTTAGCTCCAAAATGATTTTCAACACAATCTCTCAACCATCTTGAAGATTGCCTCGATTTTGAAGTATTAGCAGAAAGAGGTTTGTCGATACGTGTGGCTGTCTTCTTCTTAGGCTATCCAACTGTTAATTAATTCTCTATTGCTAACAATATGATCCACATTCAAGTGCTTCGTAGAATTGGCATTGATAATCAATCAAATTAGACAAGTCAATGTTAAGTTTGCTAAAACTGTACTAGGAGTTCATAAAACAAAAAAAGGAAAAGTTGTACCACATATTACAAGATAATCAATGTGGCAGTTGCACTTTTGTTTTTGCAACAAATATTGATTTAAATGGTGATGCGCACATTTTGGGCAGCAGTTGAGAGGAATCTTACAACTTTTGTTAAGGTAATTGAGTTTATTAGTACTTACTACAGTCCAAACACCAAAAAATGATTAAAATAGTACCGCTCCTTTTTATTCTCAAGTTCTTCACTCTAACTAGTTAACGTTTGTTAGACGGATAGTATTCAGACTTACTATAAGTGATTTTTTTTCTCCATAAATTGTATGAATGCAAGCATTTACTTAAGTGATTATTCATCAAACTAGTTACATTAAAGGGTTGTTTGTTTGATTGCAAGTGTTGCTGTTGTAATTGGTGATGAAGTATTTACACAATTCTAATGTTTGTTTTGTTGTAAAATGAGCATTATTGTAGCAAAAGCTGCACCATTTCATGCAGCTTTTGTTGGAGCCAGATGATAGTGATATTCCGTAGCACCCATTTTAAAAGTATGTTTCAATTATACAAATATTAATTAATGTATTAGGCATTTTGATTATTAACTAAAGGCTTATATTTATCATTGTCTCTTGTACAATTAATATTAGGCATTTTGATTATTAACTAAAGGCTTATATTTATCATTGCCTCTTGTACAATTGTTGATAACATACCAAAGCCTCAAGAGTAAAAGCAATTGATTTCTTACAGTCCTGAGATGGATAAAATATGAATGTCTAAATAAGCTTTACTCTAAAAATGTTTCTGACCATAGTTTCACCAATAGAGACATTGGTAAACCCAGAAAGCTCACTACACTATGTATCGCATATAATGGGTGCAGCTGATCTCATAAGTTGTTGGTTTAGTTGATACCATAACAACTGTGTAGGTACTAAATTAGTTGAATAAGTTTTTCTAAACGACTCGTACAATAAATACTTAATGGACGATATATGCTAATTTCCCTCATGTCACTGATACAAGTATCTTCGGAGCTTAGGTTATTGCAGTACCATATGAGAGTGCACTCACACTTTAATATGCCCTAAAGTGAACCCAATGGTTGATATGTTGGATTACTCATGAATGTAGTATATGACCAACAAAAAATGTGTCACTCCTATCATATGATGATGAGAGCAATGTCATATATGGTTTGACATGTTATGTAATACCCCGTTCTTGATGTGAACTGTGTTGCGATTTCTGTCTATCTTTTGGCTCGGCAATAGGGTTCACCTTTGACTAAGCGCAAGTCAAAACTATGAAGTTAGAGATTGAGGCACAATTGTCCATTTGTGTTAGTGTAGAATGTGGGTTTGCTCGTTTGAATAACTTAGTCGGATTTGTGCGAGATTTGGATGTTGGTTCGGGACTTGCTTAATGGGATGATTGGATAGTTTATTGGACGAGGTCCACTCATATGTTAAATACCCATTAAGAAGATCTAATATCCAAAGATGTCTAGGAAAATCATTTCGGTATTTTTTGAGATCTTTTGATATCTTTGTAGATATTTAAGATCTCGGAAAGATCTTCTAAGATCTCATGTATCATGAAAATATGTTGGTATCTATATGATCGGGACAAATTTGTTGAAGATATATTCAATTACCTCCTAAGTCCTAACAAATCGGTTGAGATCTTTTCCTATCTATTGACTTAAGCTCAGGTAAATTGAGTACTACACAAAAAACGGCATATAGGAACAATTTTTATATGTTCCTGATATTTTTAGAAACATACCATAACTGGTCCTAAAAGTGGAATTGTAATATTTTAGAAACGATATAAAGTTTCATAAATTTAGTCTAATGCTAATCATACATTCCTAAAATAGATTTTAAAACACATATAATGTATTCCTAAATTATTTTTGGAATGTCCTTAAAACTTTTCTAAATATCATTCTGAAACGTTCTACACTCGTTCCTAAATGTAATTTACAACATTTTTTTTTTTTTTTCATTGCTCATGTGGCTTGTTTTGAAACGCTTTATGAACATTCCTTTGTATTTTTTAAAATTTCAATTTTTTGTTCCAATTAGTTTCAACCACAAATTTGATGATTAATAAAATTGTGATTGAAACACATAATAAGTGGTGCAAGATTTTCTACACTCGCTGAACCAACATCCAAAAACTTCATTAAATTAACCAAAGCAGTTAACTTAATATAGAACAACTAATAACATATCCCCAAAGTTCATCTTTATAAAATTTCATAAGAAGTATATAAAGTACACAATACAGATAATATAGGTAATCAGTTTACAAGATTCAGTTCTCCGATCCTATCAACAGAATGATAGATATTTGAAAAACATCAACTAGCAACACATGCATCCACCATTATGAAACAAGTTTTAAGTTAAAATCGGAACAATTACAAGCTAAAAGAAGAAAAAGAAAACGAAAAGAAAAATCAGAACAAATACAGGTAGTTAACCTTATCCACCATCCCTCTTCCATATCATAAAAGCAAGGTTCAAAGTATCGGTATCAAACATTTTGTATCAGCAATATCAAATCAGAATATCGGATTTTTGGGTATTGACAATATCGACAATATTAAATAAATAGTAATAAATTAGAAAAAAATAGTTTACATATTTATACATTATTTAAGTAATATGTGTGCTATTATATTTGTTACTAAGTATATTTGTTACTAATTAGAAAAAAATGACAGGATGAGACAAGAGTCACAAGACCCATAATTATATTTGTCCGAATATATTTTTTTTCTGTAAAAAATTTAAAAATTTAATTATATTCAGAATTATAGTTTTATGCATCAAAAATGGCAGGATGAGTCACAAGACACATTTTTTATTATTGTATATAACATTTTTATAGGTACAATATTATCAGTAGATACTTCATTAATATATTTGTCATGTCTCCGACTAGCATTCATTTTCTTCAACGTACGATTTTTGGCGTCATTATGTTATCCTGCAAAATATAGTAGTTAAACATTTTAAAATTACTCGAACATAGTTATATAGAATGACAAACTTAACCGAATATAACATATGTTAACATAATCAACTATTTTAAAGCTACCAATAATAAATTATATATATATATATATATATATATATATATATATAAACATTATAAAGTTAAGATGCACTATGTTAGTTAAGATAAAATGGTTAAAAAAGAGATATATATACAATAATAAATAGTATGTAATCTATGTCTTAGTTCCATATATATATTATGTATATGCTAATAGAAACACAAAATAGCTTAGGAAATTTGGCTATAAGAGTGAGGGATAGTTCTTTTTTCCCATGGTCGCTAGTTCGAATCTTGTGTTCAGTGCAAACTTAAATTTTTTTTTATAAGTTGCTGCGGGCTTCAGCGGACTCTTCAATATTAGTTGCGAGCATGGTAGTCAAAGGCGCGCCTCGCACTTTACTAGGCAATGTCTCTTTCTCCATGCGCACCCGAGCGCCTTAGGTGTGCCTTTCTGCAAGGCACAACCAACATAAGACGCCTTATGGTTTCTTTTATTTGTACAAAAAAAATTGAGGCAGGGAGATAACCCTTACCTCGTAGAAGTAGCTGGTTACATTTAACTAGAAAAACTAAAATTTACTAAAAGCTTGGTAGGGATAATACAAACTCTTGTTAGTTCTGTTGACTGATACTGCTGCTCTGCTAGTTCACTTGGTTATGTTTTAACATATTTTTGTTGGTTTTAATATGTTATTTGGTTTTATTTCTTACATTGCTAATTTATTTATTTATCTATGTATATTTTTATTATTTTTTATATTTGCGTCTTGCTTCGCTCGGACGAGCGCCTCAAATGCGCCTCAGGCGATATAGCCCTTTTGCGCCTCGAGTGCACCTTGCACCTTTGACTACCTTGGTTGTGAGCCCAATACTAAAATCCTTTGTTCTAAAAGGCGTCCGCCTAGGCCGCCTAGGCGCTAGGTGTCCGCCCGATGTCCGCCTAGGCACCCGCCTAGTCCCCCGACACTCAACTATACATATTTTAGGATTGTATGAACTTTTTTGCAAGTTTCAGTAGGTTTTTTTAGATTTTATTTTATTTTTTTGAACCGCCTAAATCTAAGCGGCCGCCTGGGCAACCGCCTAGGCGAGCTAGGCGCTAGGCTGCGGCTGTCCGTCCGCCTAGCGCCTAGCGCTTTTGACAACCTTGCTAAAATCCTAACTCATAACACATATACGGGAGGAGAGAGAATGGCAGCCGCTATTTCCTTTTCTCTTCTCTCCGTTAACTATTCTCTCTCTGAGCACAAAGAGGAGCGGAAGAAATGAAGCACCAATCTCCCTCTCCTCTCCTCTCCTCTCCTCTCCTCTCCTCTCCAGTATATGAGACGACACATGCGACAGAGAAGGGGAAGCGCGAGAAGGGACGGCGGCGGCTGGCACAGGCGGCAGAGAAGGAGCCACGGCGGCGGTTAGAGTATTAGAAAATTTCACTACTGCAATTTCAATTATTTTTTTCTACTTTTTTTTTATTCATTTTTGAAGGTACAGATCGGACCGTATCAGTCTGTATCGGGTTGGTATCAGATCGTATCGATCTGTGTATCGACCGATACGAACCGATACCATAATTTTTTTTAATGTGTATCGGCCGATACTGATTTTTTTTTTATGTGTATCGGATCGAACACCTTCAAATCCGATCTGATACGTCCAATACCGATACGTATCGGCCGATACTTTGAACCTTGCATAAAAGAAGAAAGATTGAATGAAAACAAAAACAAAAATAACTTTCTTTTCCTACAAGTTTCTCATACCCACAACACCATGAGGCCCTCTTTGTTGGAAACGAAATGCGAAAACTGTTCCCCCAAATTAAAGTGACTGAACCGAGCAATAAAAACACAGAAATCAATTTGTCAAAATCACACAAAAGTCAAACGTATACACATCAATTTTTATGTGAAAAATTCTAGCGAAAAAAACTATGGGACGATTGGAGTCCAACTTTGAAAACCTCCACTAATGAAATAAGAAGATACATACTCCTTACAAACTTCTCATCGATCCAAACGGATCACCACAACTACTTGGAAGATGAAAACTTGATTACAAACTCCCGAAGAACAAGAGATGCCTAAGATAAGATTCACTGTGTCAATAACACATTTATGCTTTTTATATATATATATATATATATATATATAGAGAGAGAGAGAGAGAGAGAGAGAGAGAGAGCGGAAATGGAGCCCCGCTCGCGGAGCCCCGTCGCTCCCAACCGTTGGATCGCACGGGCCCCGAGCGGACCCCGCGATACGATGGTGCGGGGGTGGGACGGGGCTTCGGCGGGGCTCCGAAGACGGGTCTTTTGATCCGCCCATATATATATATATATATATATATATATATATATGAAATTGTTAACCGACCCGAGAGACAGTAAAAAAAAATTACATAATAATTTTACATGTTCTCACATGATTACTGTGTTGGTTTAGGTGAGTCGGATTGAGACTGCTCCCCAGTGCTTCCCCAATGTGCTAACCCCCTACTCCAAAGATGTGGGGAGTCGCTTGGACGTTCTGAGACGTCTGGAGCTCGTTTGGCAACTTGAAACTTTTCTTCTGGAAGATATTATCTTTTGTTTATAAAGGACATAAGGTATGAAACATTGTTTATTGTATTAATTTTATTATTGTAAGTCAAGTTGACATAATTTAGTTGGCCATGGAGCGCCTTTGTATTCCACTGCAAATTATCAATAAATAGAATCGTTTTCATATATATATTTTATCAATATGTTGCTTATTTTCGCTGCAACGACTTTGTTTCTGAGATGTTTTATCGATCGTATTTTTTCATGTTTTGTACAAGTGCAATTTAGACTTGTACAACATTACGTCAAGTGGCGATTTTGGTTCTGTGGAACCGATACGTGACAGGATATTTGTCCAAGCATTTAAGTTTTTCATTGTACTTGATCATTTATGTTGGAACTTAACTTTTCAAAAAATGTATCATAGAGCATACGCTATTTTTTTGAAGATTCTTATTGCTAAAATCTATGCGAGAGAAGGAACCGTATTCAATGTAACCTAAGGATTATAGTATTTCTAAAGGTTTCTTGTCCAATATAATTGTTGGTCTTTATTTACCAAAGTAAATTTGGGAGGTAGAAAAACATGTTGATCATGATTGGAATGATGTCTTTCTACTCCAATGCCAATTCCATAAGCAATTTCGAAGGATGTCAGTTTGTTTTCATTTGGGGTCTTTAGCAGATTTGACGAGGCATGTTTTTCGTTATTGCGGTTCACAGGTCCTAGATCTAGGGTGGTAGACTAGTCGTAGCACCATCACCATGCATCCAAGCCTTCTCCCATAAGAATGAGGTCGGCTATGAAAAATGAGAAAGCTTCATATAAGATTTGACAAAGTTTTATGATTAGTTGTCAACTTGGCATAAACTCTCTGTTGGTACCAAATTCTTAGTCTTTGTTGGTGCCAAATTCTTAGCCAAGATAGCTATGAGCATGAGAGGACCATGTCATAAAACTTAGGTAGCCAGTTGGCGAGTAGGTAGATCTACCTTTTGAATTGCAGTTTAAGCTCATGTAACAAAAGAGCATCCTCCAAATTCCACTAAACTATAAATAGTCTAAACGAAGAGGTAAAATGATACAATTTTCTATAGGGAACTACATTCATCACTATGACAAATTATGTGAAAGAGTGTGAAGGAGTGACAATCCCAAAAACTAGTCTTAGGAAGGTACATGATAAGATTGGAGTCCAAATGTCTTGAGACAACATCTACAATCTGGTCAATTACATAGCCTACTGCTACATCTAACCAGCAAATAGGCAAAGCTAGCTTACCAGCATAATAGTTAAAAGGCTTCCTAATGCAAAATTGTAGTGACATTCAGGAAATATGACATGTGACTTTTATGCAGTAGTTTCTCATGGTAATCATTTGGATTTGATAAAAGAGATTGTGGCCTTTGTTCAAAGATGTTACAAGGTTCTCCTAAATCAGGAAGAGCTAAGCAAAGCTACCATCAGAATTATTCTATTTTGGCTGAGGAGGATGTCTCGACCCGCACCCGGTTATTCGGGCACGAGTGCGTGGGCACGTCCAGCCTACGCCGCAGTGTCGGCGGTAGTACGCTGTCTAGGTCGTCATCACAGGTAATTTCAAATCTATCTCATCCACAATAGTAGACAAGGAAAGTAACAGGAAATAGGAATGCTAACTTTTATAAAACAAATTGTGACAACAGATCCATAGTTAATACAAAGCCAGAAGATAGATCGGGGACAAACCCGAGTATGTGCTGAAAGGAAAATAAAATAATAACTAACTGGCTACTCCTCCTCAAAGGTAGTCTCCTGAGTGGGAACCGGCTCCTCAATGTGTCACCTGCTAACTCATAGGGGCCATAATAGGTAGGGGCAAAGTTCTCATCATCGCCTAAAACAACGGATCCAGTCAGGAAAGGAGCAAAGTACACAATGCACAACAAGATTAAAACTAAATATTCATGACAATTAACTTGAGTATTTGATTTTGTAAAATGGACAAATACTTATATGTGTGTATTGTATGGTTTATAATGTCTCAAATTATCCATACCAATAATACAATCACTATCAAAATCTCTTGGTAGTAATACAAAATCAAACATATAAGTATTAGAATTCCCTTGTAAATCAGGGAAATGGACCTGAAGGTTTTTTACTTTATGGTTGACAGTCACTTGTCTTCCCATAAAATCGTTTAATTTGCCTGGTTTATCAAGTTGTTGCCATAAATCCTGAGGGATAAAGGTTTCTTGTAATAAGCTAGCCTCGGCTCCTGTATCTATAAGAGCATGGATAGTAAATTCATTATAACCTGATATACAAATGGTAAGTGGTATGTATATATGTAATTGAGCCTTTACTTTTAGGTCCATGGTTCTAACCATGTTTATATCAGAAGGAGTATCTGGGAGTTCTGATTTCATTGAGCTCCCTTTGCTCGGAAGAAGTGCCGGTGAAGAGATCTTTCTCTCTAAGGGAGAGTGCCTGTGATCTGGAGGTGGACGAGAAATTCATCATTTTTGAGATGTGCTGATTAATCTCTGTAATTCTTTTTTCAAGTATAGCATTTTTCTGCCTTTCGGCTAGCAGTGTCCTCTCAATTTGGGTCAGCCAGTAACTGGCTCCCTTTACGTCGCGGGCCTGGAAAGCCCGAAAGCAGCCATTAAATCTTTCCCAGACTGCTTTATCTTTATTTTCCATATCCGTATTGTACCAATTTTTAATCACGACATCTGAGAATTGTGCTGGTGTCATTGGTGGTCTGGGAGGTCCCGAGAACTGTGTTGGTGGTACAACAGGCCTCATAGGAAGAAACGTGGGCCTAGGGATGGCTCCAAGAATGTTTTTTCCTTTACTGATCTGGCTATTCGCCTGGAGAGTACTTTGGCTGTTCGCCTGAGATTGGCTATTCGCCTGATGTTGGCTGTTCGCCTTAGGGGAAAATTGGCTGTTCGCCTCCTGGGTTTGTTCAACCCCTGAAGATTCAGCAATATTGTTATCTTTGGCCTTTTTGGGGCCTACTTCTTTAAACTCGCCTTGCCTTTTCATTTCTTGGAAGAGGTCACGAAATTTTTTATAAAAATCTTCGTCTTCCATATCTCATAACCTGGTAAGAGTATCGGCGAGAAAATTAGTGTATCCCGGAATATAGTTAACATCATAATTGAATATTTCCAGATACATAGCAATTCTAATCCGTCGAAGGTTTTCTTCGGGATTATTAATAGTCTTTTTCTTTAAGAATTGTGCTACTGATTTATTGTCAGTCTCAATCAAAAAATGTCTATACAATATATAGATTTTCAAACTTTTTATGGCTAGTTTGACTGCTAATAATTCTTTGTCATATGTAGCATATTTAATTTGTACTTTAGTAAATCTTCCTGATGTGTAAGCAACAATTTCTTTTTGCTTGGCAATCAGAACTCCTGCCCAGAAGTTGTCCGAAGCATCAGTTTGTAAAACTAAAATATCATTGTCAAGTGGGAAATAAAGAATATTTTCTTTTTTTATGGAATCTTTTATTCTAGCAATTTTCTCAATTTCTCTTTGATCAAGAGAAATAGGAATTTTGTCAGTATTCCATTTTCTTGGTTGTTCACCAGTTATTTCTTTGTACTTGGCTTGTTCAGTCGTAAGTTTTTCTTGTAAATGTTTTACTTTTGCTGATAGATTAGGAATGAATTTTCTACCATAATTAAGTAATCCTAAAAAACTCTGAAGTTCTTTAAGGGTTTTAAAGTTCTCTGGAAATTCCTTAATCTTGGTATATATATGTTCTTGCAAAAGAATTTGTCCATTTTTTATGGTTTTTCCTAGGAAATCAATTTCAGTTTTGAATAGCTCTATCTTTTTTGGACTTAGAATAATTCCATTATCAAGTAGTAGTTTACAAACATGCAATAGATGTTCCTTGTGTTCTTCAACAGTGTTTGAGAAGACGAGAATATCATCAATGTAGACTACTACATAAGGAAGATGCCCAAAAATAGAATTCATCCATTTCTGAAATATTTGTGGGGCATTTTTTAATCCAAATGGTAAGACTAGCCATTCAAAATGTCCTTGTGGGCAGCTGAAAGCTGTTAATTCTACTGAATTTTTATCTTCTAATTTTATTTGCCAAAATCCTGATTTAGCATCGAATTTACTATAATATTTAGCACCTTGAATTTGTTTTATAAGATGCTCAGCTGTGGGAATAAAATAACCATCGAATTTAGTATAACTATTTAACTTTCTATAATTAATAACCATTCTTGCTTTTCCTCTTTTTATTTCAGCGTGATTTCTTACAAGGAAAGCAGGGGAAGAATGTCTGCTGAAACTTTTCTGGATAAGCTTTAGTTTTAAAAGTTCACTAATTTGTTTAGAAAACTCTTCCTTGTCAGAAGGAGAAACCATAATACTATTTACCCTAATATTGGTCTCTCTATATTGTTCTAATAGCTCTATTTTACAATATCTAGGGGCTTTATCAAAGGCTTTTAATGGGTTATCAGAGAAGAGTGGTTCTAACATTCCGTAAATGGTTCTTTGTATTTTATTATTGTTGGAAAGATTGTAAGTGCAAACTTTTGTATAATCTATAAGTGTGACTGGTTTTTCACCACGCTGTGCTGTATGTGTAAAGTTGGAAGCTAAGGAGACAGGGAAATGTACTCTAGGAATGGAAATTCCGTCTAGTTCAAAAGTGTGTGTATTGTATGGTTTATAATGTCTCAAATTATCCATACCAATAATACAATCACTATCAAAATCTCTTGGTAGTAATACAAAATCAAACATATAAGTATTAGAATTCCCTTGTAAATCAGGGAAATGGACCTGAAGGTTTTTTACTTTATGGTTGACAGTCACTTGTCTTCCCATAAAATCGTTTAATTTGCCTGGTTTATCAAGTTGTTGCCATAAATCCTGAGGGATAAAGGTTTCTTGTAATAAGCTAGCCTCGGCTCCTGTATCTATAAGAGCATGGATAGTAAATTCATTATAACCTGATATACAAATGGTAAGTGGTATGTATATATGTAATTGAGCCTTTACTTTTAGGTCCATGGTTCTAACCATGTTTATATCAGAAGGAGTATCTGGGAGTTCTAGTACTTCTTTCCAAGTTTCTATAGAAAGATCTATATTATCAAGAGAAGTGCTAGCTATTTCTAATTCTAGGGTATCTTCAATGGAAAGATCTATAGTATTACTAGCTAGAGAACTAGTTCTTTTGTCAGGATTAAGTTTTTCAAATTTTCTAATATGTTTATCTATTACTTGTGTGGTTCTGTCCATATGTCTTAAGACAATAGTCCTATAGTTTGACCTTTTTACTTCTCGTATAATATCACGAAATTTTCGTAAAAGATGATTCATCTTATAGGCTTGATCTATCTGGCTTTCATTGTAACTAGTATGCTCCCTATACCAGTTAGTGGTTTTTGACATTTATTGGAGCGATAGAATTCTACTTCTATCCTTTATTTGTGATAAAGGAATTTTTACTGACATTTTTTCCGATTCATTAGCGCGTTGGTTGTCAAGCATAGTCTTAGTTCTACCTTCTATTGGTGTGCTAATGCTCATTCTATGTTGTATATCCTGTAAAATGTTAGGTGTTAATTCAATACTAACTAGGTTGTCCATAGAATTAGAACGAGTGATATGGGGAATACTTGAAGTCGTGGTCTCCGACTCCTTTTGACTGCTTAGGGGTTGTTTTCCTCCTTCGATTCTAGTTGATATAGTATTTCCAGAGGCAATAAAATATTCGGTTGGTATTTCTATTTTTGGTTTCAAAGATCTAATAAAAACTTTCATTTCATTATCATTTTTAAGGTGTTCTAATCTAATAAGTCTAGGTTGGATAGTTTTTCCCATTCCTACTTCAAAAAGTCTTACAAGATTTTTAGGTGTGATAGATTTAAAAGTGGGCGTATCGTTTAATGCCATACAATGTTCCCATTGTATTCCCAGTACTTTAGAACCCGGCATTAATTCGATTCCTTGGAGACTTACTGATAGTGTACATGTTTTTTCTATATTATGATCATCTAAACTTATAGAAAAATCTGGGTGTATGTTAATACCAAATAACCTATTAACAAGGTTAGATTTTGCTCCTCCTATTATACTATTTAACGGATTATTGATGATTCTCTCATCCATGCAAACTACTAAGATAGGAGTATCTATTCCTGTTCGGAATAGTCCCGTTATTTTAAGCTGTATTAGGCCTATATGTAAATATTTCATCTTGGGATATTTAGCCCTTAATTTCTCCATTTTTCTTTTGTCCAATAAACTGATGGAGGAGAAATCTTCATCTCCTTTTAATTCTATATTTCCTTGCATTCTCTCAAAAATATAGGTGTGCTTATTCAGGAATCTAGACTGAAAAGAGATGGGTTTATAAACTTCCTTTTTATCAGAATGAGGTATTGCTTCTTTGAGTTTTTCAAGGTCATCATCGGTTATTTCAAATTGCTCCCCCTCACTTTGGGGAATACTAGAATTACTAGTTTCCTCTGAAGTTAGGGTATTCATATAAATTCTAAATTCGCAGTAGCCGTCATGTAATTCACTAGAACTTGATCCAGGGGAACTAATGCGGGGTTTAGGAGGAGTGTCTTCTATTATAGGTAAGTCTTCGTATTTATGTATAACCAATAAACCTAAAGGATTTTCTCTTTCGACGAGATAGTCTCTATCCTCAAAGGAAGTGTTTTTCATTATTATGGAAACATTATTACGAGAAACAGGTTCAATAAAACCATAAGTAATGAATATATTTTTTGTAGCATGTAATGGTATATTATGAATAATGCCATAATAACCTAATGGCAAAAATATTCTGATATCTAATAATATTTCCTGGGTATGATATCTTCTAATTCTGTAACTTTTACTGGCATATATAATATATCCTGCTGATATTCCTTCCTTTTTAGGTAATATTGTATTGTCATTTAATAGGGTTATCCTGATTGAATTTTGGGTTTTATTGATAGTAACCATGTTTATTTTTAAATGTTTCAAGGGTTCATATATGTTGTCCTCAGATTGTTCATCTGTATCATCGGATTGTTCATCCGAACTTATAGACTCTATTTCGTATATAGAAGAGGCAGAAGTATCACTATTTATATCATTAATAGTTCCGATGTTGATACCATAAGTATCCAAGTCATCAACTATTATGGTATGAATATTGTTAGGACATTCGTTTGCGAAATGACCTTCCTTATTACACTTAAAACATTTACAACCTTTTCTAAATTTCTTTCGTTTAATGAACTTTCTTTTTTCATATTTATGGGGTTGCTGTTTAAAAGCTGGTTTCCACTTTCTCTTGGTAATTTTATATTTGGTTTTTCCTTTTCCTTTTCTTCTAAAGAATTTCTTTTTCTGTTTTTTCCATCCTTTGGCTTCGGGCATACATCCAAATTCGGCATTAATATCTGTATTATATTTAGAACAGCAAGAATATCCTAACCTAGATTTTTTAATGGTTCTATCCATTTGTTTTTGTGCTCTTACTTGTTCACATGCCGTTTCCATGGTTTTCATACAGGCTTTCTTAAGCATTCCTGTAGTGTGGACATTATTTCTTATTTTGTTATATTTTTCTTGAATAATATTATTCCAAGGATAAGGAATTTTTGCAAAAAATCCTCTAATCCAGAAATCCTTTTGTCTAGTGCTTTTAAGTAGATATCATAAAGCCAGTGAATATAGACATACTGATGGTCTTATTTTTAACATAGATAATATTCCACATAAGAAGATAAAAGAATACGCTGGTGAATGGTCGCAACAAATGGGTGGAATGATATATCATTTACCTGGAAACATTAACACTGCCCAATGGATACATTATGCAACAAGTTTTTGGAAGGGTAGCGCTAGAGCCTGGTTAGTTAGCCTTGAAACCACTAATAAAGAAAAAGGAGACGAAATTAGAGGAACCGAGGATCCTCAGGATGCATTGGCTAAATTATTAGGTCTCATGTTAGCCGACTTCATAGGAGAAGATGGTAATGACGATAAAGACTATGAGGAACTTCTTCATAAGATGATCTTATGCGATATTTGTTTACTTGCCTTTGATAAAGCCCCTAGATATTGTAAAATAGAGCTATTAGAACAATATAGAGAGAGTATCGGCGAGAAAATTAGTGTATCCCGGAATATAGTTAACATCATAATTGGGCGACAACTAGAATCTTAAGCTACCATAATGAATTAGTAATAATACTTACAGGGTTTGAACAAGGCTCTGATACCAGACGCGATCGCTCACACACAAACTCAGAATTTTATTCACAAGAACCTGGGAGACCTTTACAAAGGAGGAGAAGAGAGGGATTACACAAGAACAGAGGGAGTGAATACAAGAAGTTCACAAAGCATGCAAGCTCCTAAACTTTGATGCCCTCTAAGGAGCAATCGAGGCCTTATTTATAATACAAGTCCTGGGGGTAACCTTCTTATGATACCGAGTAAACTGGCGCCTGCCCGTCATAAGTAATGATAGCAACTATCTTTTCCTCATGTTGGGGAATAATCTTTATTAGTGGAGAACCTTTGTAATGATAACCCTTGCTTTTCCCCGTAGTGGGGAATCTTCTTTTTTTAAAGTGATGATGAGGTGTCGTCGGTAGCCATGTGGTCCTGTTGATTGCTTCCTTCGGTGTCCTGGTTGTTATCATTGTCAGGAATATTTTCCGAGTGGTCGGAACTATTACTGTCAGAGTGGCTGGAACTGTCATCATTAGAATTTTCTTCGTGGCGAGAACTGTGACTGGAACTATTATTGTCTCGTAGCCAAATAGGTATTTCTTCGACAAAAAGTGGATTATTCCTATCATGTCTAGTTCCCATAATCTGCTCTCTATCTTCAATTAGTGAGCCAATCATCATCTCTCTCTCTTCTATGGTTCTTCTTAGTTGATCAATTTGTTCTTGTAACTCCTGTCTTCTTGTGATAATTGCATCTCTGATTTGTGCTAATTGCTGGCTTGTGGTTGAAATACTCGCAGCCTTAACCCCGCCATAAATCCACGGTGTGCTAGGTTAATCGACCTAAGCGATGGGGATACTGTGACAAGCCGCAGAATTGTGGGTCAAAAGGGATAAATGGCACAGAATTAATAAAATATATTCTAGAAAAATCATTCTGGGTAATATGATGATTATATTCAAGAACTACTAATACAAAGACACATGAACTGGCTGACTTACTGATAGTGTACATGTTTTTTCTATAGTATTACTAGCTAGAGAACTAGTTCTTTTGTCAGGATTAAGTTTTTCAAATTTTCTAATATGTTTATCTATTACTTGTGTGGTTCTGTCCATATGTCTTAAGACAATAGTCCTATAGTTTGACCTTTTTACTTCTCGTATAATATCACGAAATTTTCGTAAAAGATGATTCATCTTATAGGCTTGATCTATCTGGCTTTCATTGTAACTAGTATGCTCCCTATACCAGTTAGTGGTTTTTGACATTTATTGGAGCGATAGAATTCTACTTCTATCCTTTATTTGTGATAAAGGAATTTTTACTGACATTTTTTCCGATTCATTAGCGCGTTGGTTGTCAAGCATAGTCTTAGTTCTACCTTCTATTGGTGTGCTAATGCTCATTCTATGTTGTATATCCTGTAAAATGTTAGGTGTTAATTCAATACTAACTAGGTTGTCCATAGAATTAGAACGAGTGATATGGGGAATACTTGAAGTCGTGGTCTCCGACTCCTTTTGACTGCTTAGGGGTTGTTTTCCTCCTTCGATTCTAGTTGATATAGTATTTCCAGAGGCAATAAAATATTCGGTTGGTATTTCTATTTTTGGTTTCAAAGATCTAATAAAAACTTTCATTTCATTATCATTTTTAAGGTGTTCTAATCTAATAAGTCTAGGTTGGATAGTTTTTCCCATTCCTACTTCAAAAAGTCTTACAAGAATTTTATTCACAAGAACTTCAATTTGGTGATCGATGGGTATTCAAGAAACGAGGGGTTTGAAAAGGTGTTGGAGATTTTTCATGAGATGCTTGGGTTGGAGATTCGTCCGGATAAGTTTACTTTGGTGAGTGTTCTTTCTGCTTGTTCTCGTCTCTCAGCTTTGGTATCAAGTTTTACATTTTGGTTTCAAGAGTGTTCGAACTAGGTTTCGTTGATACTTTTGTATGAAAATCGTTAAAAACGGATATGTGATGGTCACATGCCTTATCTTTAGAGTTATTTTTATCATGACGAGATGATACGTCGACTATGCTTGATTGCAGAACGGTGATTTTGTATTCGACAAAAGCTATTTGTTAATGTAGAATTTTCGAACACCAATATTTTTTTTGAAAATAATAGTAAAAAAAAAAATCTTGAAAAAAATCCCATAAAAAATAGGTAACCCGACCATAACATATCAATTTTTATTCTAAAATATTAATAAAATCTAGTTCAGTTATTAATTAAATAAAAATATAAAATTTAGATATAAAATTAATAAAAAAAATTCTATCATCAAAACGACAATCACTATATGTGATTTCTCGGACACCATTCGAATAACTAACTCTTTATCCCATAATGTTGGGCTGATGTTGGGCTGGTTATTACTTGTATCAAACTTTCTCAGCCGTCCGGGTGAACCTCACAATACATCTGGACGAAAATACTGGAACAAATCACCTGTCCGGAAAAACCTGTCCCCCCGCTAACTCGGTGGGTCCCACCAGCATTTAAAAACGGAAAAAAATAAAAATCAGAGAGGGGACAGGATACTGGACAGCAGATCCGGTCTCCGAAAATACCACTGCAAACATTGTTCCCCCATGCCGTGACGTGTCTGGACGAAAAACACTTCACTATCCTGTAGTCTCTGAATGTCATCAACAGTTCCCTGTGCCGCTCCAGCTTTCTCCGGCCAACGCCGCAGTCGCTCGCACCAATGGCTCCTCCTCCTGGAGCTCTGCTGCGGAACCAAAGAGCTGTCACAACACCACTCCACCCTCGTCAAGCTCAGCCTCATCCGCAACCCCCACTTATCCGCCCGACTCTCCCTCTCCCTCTCCACCGTCGACCTCTCCTACGCACGCCAACTGTTCGACCAAAATCCCGACCCCAACGCCTTCGCCTACAACATCCTAATAAAAGCCTACTCCAAAACCCACCGGCCCATCGAAGCCCTCACCCTCTTCTCGCACATGCTCGACGAAGGCTCCCCGAAACCCAACAAAATGACCTTCCCGTTCGTCCTCAAGTCCTGCTCCGTCGAAACAGGCCGCCAGGTTCACGCGGCGTTGTTCAAGTACGGCCTGGAGGCCGACGTGTATGTGAATAACGCACTGATTTGCATGTACATGAAAGCCGGATCATGTTTTAGGAATGCTATGAAGGTGTTCGATAGAATGCGTCAGCGAGATGTTGTCACCTGGAACACTGTCATCGCTGGGTTGGCGAGTTTGGGGTTGGTTAAAGAGGCGCGAGATATGTTCGATGCCATGCCCGAGAGGAATGTGGCTTCTTGGAACTGTTTGATCGACGGGTACTTTAAGCGGGGTCTTATAGAGCTCGCGAGAGAGTTGTTTGCCCGTGCACCTGTTAAGGACGTGATCACGTGGAACACGATGGTTAACGGGTACGTGAGCTTGGACAGGATGGAGGAGGGTCGCGATTTGTTTGACAGGATGCCGGCGGGGCTGAAGGACTTGACGAGCTTCAATTTGGTGATCGATGGGTATTCAAGAAACGAGGGGTTTGAAAAGGTGTTGGAGATTTTTCATGAGATGCTTGGGTTGGAGATTCGTCCGGATAAGTTTACTTTGGTGAGTGTTCTTTCTGCTTGTTCTCGTCTCTCGGCTTTGGAGCAAGGCGAATGGGTTCATTTGTATGTTAAGAGGTTCAATATAAAATTAGATGCGGTATTGACGACGGCACTGATAGATATGTATGCCAAGTGTGGGAACATGGAGAGAGCTTTAGATGTTTTTGTTCGTATGGAGAAAAAAGATATCAGTGTATGGAACTGTGTAATTTCAAATCTCGGGCTCCATGGTTATGGTAAAGAAGCTTTGGAATTCTTCTTCCAACTATTAGAAACTGATGTCTGCCCGGATGAGGTCACCTTCTTGAGTATTCTGACCGCCTGCCGCCACTCTGGATTGGTTGAAGAAGGGCGGATGTTTTTTGACCTCATGAGTCGGAAGTACGACATAATGCCGAACGCTAAGCATTACGGATGCATGGTTGATATACTTTGCCGAGCTGGGCTTCTAGACGAAGCAAAAGCGCTCATCGAGGCACATTCAGGTGAGGAGTTCAGTGTTGCTACGTGGGGGGCTCTACTTGACGCGGCTAGCAGGCTTGGTAATGTTGAGATGGGTGAGTATGCTGCAAAACCTCTCCTTGAGCTCGATCCAAAGGATACTAGATGCTATGTAGCTCTGTCTAACCTATATTCAAGAGGGAAGGAGTGGGATGAATCGGCTGAGGTGCGGAAGCAAATGAGAAGATGCGGAATGGAGAAGGTACCTGGTTGTAGTTCGATCGAAGTGAATGGTATGGTTCATGAGTTTCAAGTGGGGAGTGCCTTTAATACTCTTGATGAAATTGTGTAACAAAATGGGCATGTTGAGACAGTTTGGATTCATTTCAACATTTTCAGCAACAACGAAGGCTGCTTATCGAAAGGATTATATAAGCTGACCTATATCGGGGATCCATTTTTGACTTCCATAACTCTTCAAGATTCTGTTTTTTCTTGGTTCGAGATTCATCTTCATCTCCAGATATCAATCTCCCAGTCAATTGGAATGCAAGATCAGAAAGGACTACAAGCTCAGGTTTGTGAAGCCCTTGATTTTTACTTTTTCATTCACGAATCCACGATAACTGAGCATTAGCCCTTAGTTTTATCCGCAGCCCAAACAAACACTTTGGAAATTAATGTGCAGTTCAGATCTACTTATACTGTATATACATCTTAATATTGTAATTTAGAATCATGTAGCCAAATCAGGTTTAAAAACAAATACCTTTTTAACTGAAGATCAATATATTTATCATCAATATTTGTCACTGTATCGATTCGCATGTTCTGTTAGACATCATTAACCTTTGTTTTTTTACTAGTCATCATTTTGGTACTATCCTCTGTAAACCCCCTGAATTTTCAAAAATTATTAAACTTGGATTTTTCCTAATTTTCTGGAATTTTCTGGAAATTTTCTGTAATTAAAATCAAGGTTTTGAATTATTACATGATTTTTAATTGATAATAAATAATATTAAAATATTATGAAAATAATATTTTTAGGTGTAAAATGAAAAACTGGACTTAGGGTAATTTTTCTGGATTTTATTGGACCTCAGACCTATTTTTGAAAGCCTAAAAACTATTTTTATACTAATTAAATTAATTAACTAATTATTATTATTATTATTATTATTATTATTATTGTTATTATTATTTGTTCAGCCCATTTTTTCCCCAGCCCAAACCCAATCCCTCAGCCCGTTGGGCCTAGCCCAGCCCGCATCCGCTCGCGGGTCGGGTCGGGTCGGCCAGACCCGGACCGCGCGAGACCCGACCCGGAGGACTTCTCCTCCCCCACGCCTCAGAACGCGATTTCCGGCCGCGTTTTCCGGCCACGCCGCCCGCCCGCGACCCGCTCACCCCACGACCTCCCGCGGCTCCGCCTTATCCGCCACGTCTCGGCGCCACCTCCGCAGCCGACTCCCTATAAAACCCTCCTCCTCCTCCCTCTTTCTCCCCCAAACCCAAAAACCCTACTCCGGCCATCCCCTTCCCCGGCGCCGACCTCCGCATACTCTCCTCCTCCTTCTCCGATCAGACCCCTCCGCCCTATCCGCCGTTCTCCTCCGCCTCCTCCTTTCCCACCGCTTCCAGAACCCGACGCCGGACTCCCCAAGCTCCTCCACCGCCGCTAATCCCCGCCGTGCAGCCCACTCGGCCCCGATCCGACGACCCCGCCCTAGCCGCAGCACCGTCCTCCTCCGGCGAGCTGAACCCTGACCTAGCTGGACGCGCCGCGGACACAGAGGACACAGAACTCGCTGCCGGACACGGACACAGCGGGCACGGACTCGTCGACACAGGATACGAGACGGACACGAAAACCCCAGTTTTTAGGCTTCGTTCAGGTACTCGTATCTTGCACCCTGTACCTCCGATTTCGATTCCGTAAATTGCGTTGTGAAGCCTGTTTGACCCTCTCGGTGTCCGGACAAACTGTTCGGGACATCGCGTCCTGTGGTGATCGCACACCGCGATCCAAAAACAGGAAAAACCAGACCCTGTTTCACCCCGGAACAGAGTGTGCCCCGCCAAACGGGACGACTTGGTCGCGTGCGGTCTTCACAGATACGTACGCATCGTCGATACGGACGTGTGAGTTTTCGTGGAAGCTGATTCGGGTGTGCGTGCACACCGGAATCAACGCGTATCCGCGGACATCGCCCCGTATCCGCCTTTTCGACAATTCACCCTAACTTCGTGCACACACGTCGGATCGAGACGAAACTTGCGCCATCGGACTCGTAGCGATACGCTGGTCCTGTGGGTCAAGTTTGGTTCGATTCTGAGAACGTTGACGAAATCGCGTGTCGTGGGCCCCACAGGCCCCGCTCGACGGGCGATTTTGTGTTCGGCTTATCGGAATCCGAATCTGGAAGTTCCGTTGGGTTCGTATCAGCATTCCTGACCTGTTGACACTAAGTTTGGTGAATTTGGAGACCTTTGACCCGGACACGTTTTTCGGTGCAAGCCGAACACAAAATCGCCGTTTTGACCCGAAACTGTCGTTTTTGCCCTTGTCTCCAAATTGGACCCAAGGACAGGCGTTTTTAGCTATTTGACATCTTCTGAGCGTGATGGTGATGTCTATTTCAGCATCTGGACTCATCTCTGGAAATTTTCCCGAGAACAATTAATCGGATCCAAACAACAGGCAAGTACCTGCACTTCAAGTTAATCTTTATATATTGTGATAATTAATTCCCTGCCTTACATGTACCCTTGATGATTACACCTAGTGTTAGAAATACTGGATTTCATGTCTTGAATAATGGAGTTCCTGTCTTGTTTTTCATGTCGGGTGGGAGGATACCTAGAAGGCATGTAGTTTACCCTTCCCCTTGTCATGTTTAATAGCTGGTGGTACACGACTGTACCTCAGCCGGATCTCGATTTCCCCTGTTTAATAGCCGTTCATGACGGCCGGATTAGCCTTATAAACCCCTACATGCCAACTATGTATTCTAAAAACAAACACAAGTTCACACAGATAGTTTCTGCTCATGTTATATTTCTTGCTGGCTATTGTAGTTCCATTTCCTGTTTCATTTATTTCTGTTTCTCATATTCCTGTTTATAGCATTAACTCTGAGATATTGATGTTCTTCTATGCAACTTTCTCAACATGATACTCAAGTTAATTGTCATGAATATTTAGTTTTAATCTTGTTGTGCATTGTGTACTTTGCTCCTTTCCTGACTGGATCCGTTGTTTTAGGCGATGATGAGAACTTTGCCCCTACCTATTATGGCCCCTATGAGTTAGCGGGTGACACATTGAGGAGCCGGTTCCCACTCAGGAGACTACCTTTGAGGAGGAGTAACCAGTTAGTTATTATTTTATTTTCCTTTCAGCACATACTCGGGTTTGTCCCCGATCTATCTTCTGGCTTTGTATTAACTATGGATCTGTTGTCACAATTTGTTTTATAAAAGTTAGCATTCCTATTTCCTGTTACTTTCCTTGTCTACTATTGTGGATGAGATAGATTTGAAATTACCTGTGATGACGACCTAGACAGCGTACTACCGCCGACACTGCGGCGTAGGCTGGACGTGCCCACGCACTCGTGCCCGAATAACCGGGTGCGGGTCGTGACACGTTTTTGTGGTGGCCCATGCAGGTCCAAAACGACTAAATTGTTCGGTTTCAACTTAGGGACCGAACAGGCCTGCAATCAGATTGAGAATTTTAGGAAAAGCTCATCCACTTAATTGAATCTTTCTTGATATTCATACCGGCTTCGAATCATTTTATTGACTTGCATCCTGCCTTGATTCCTGTGCGCCTTTATCGTTTATTTTGGATGCAGAGTAAATGATCTAACAGCAAGCGACGAAGTTCCTACAAGCTCACCACGAGATGCTCTACCAGCATGACCGTGGGGAACATGCAGACTCTTGGAGCAGCTAATGCGCGTAAGTGATTCGTAGATGCCGTTTTCTAGTATTGTTTTAGCTTGTGCCTATATGGTTCGTGACCTCAGCCCCAACCTAGTAATTTTAAACTTGCTAATAACCGAGTATGCTTTTGTATTTGATAACTGTAGAGTTTGTAGAATCTTTTGTTATTTTGCTTAATGTAGGTTGTTTGCGAACTTAAATAGTTGGTATCTTCTTTCATCACCATCTAGCGCACTTCATTTTGCTGTACTTGACTTATGCTGCTATTTTATAGCCTAGTTTTGCAAGCTTATCCTTTTATCAAGCTTGTTCATGACATATGTATTAGTGGGTCGACACACTAATACAATTGTCTACTCAGAATCAATGTATTACGGTCTGATCAACCTTAGTGCATTTTGATTCGCCCTTCGCACTACTTTGCGTGGATTGAGATATACAGTTGACTAGTATACCTGCCCTAGACATGTCTGAGCATAACTGTAGTAATACGAGCATGTGAATAGGAACTACCAAGATATGATTCAAATCCACAATCGCTTGACAATTCCCACCTGAATACTTTAAAACGCCTTGACCCCGATAATTCTTTCCTATCACCCCACCCTTGAACCCTTTATTATTGATCTTCGTCTTCCCTTATTTCGGAAAGACGAAATCTCGTGCCTGGTATAAGTTAGTACATAGGTAGTACTGGATATGTCACATAGGCCGATCACATACTTGAGGAATTAACTTTCGTAATTGAGGGCATATCATGATCGGCGTTGAAGTTCGAGGATTGAATGACATAGGTAACATATTAAGGAATATTTTCTTAGAGTATATAGTCTTTTGTGATGTTGGGTAAACTCTAAGTTGGGTAGCGATGCATTTGTCAACTTGAGAGGAATGTCCTTGGATCGTGACCGAGTAAGGTCAGGTTGGAAGATGCAAGCCATTATAATTTTGAAAATTTAAAGGAGTGACTAAGATGATTAGTGAATTGATATCGAGGACCCAATAGTTATATCTTAGGGTTATGATTTTGAATAATGAAGGTAAAATCATCAATTTGAATTTAGAAGATGAAATTTATAGAATTTCAGACTTGAACATGGGTGGACTACATTTAATTATTTTTCAATTTGATGATTTGAATTACAAATTAAAATTTGATGGTTGGACTAACTAGTTGGATTATTGAGGAGATGAAAAGTTGAAGCATACAGGACTCGAATTACTCCAGAAGAAATTACGATCGTGAGGTAAATTCATAAGCCCGTGCCAATCTGGAAGATGCTATATGGACTTAATCAAAAACTTGCCTGTGGGTAATTTGAGGAAGTAATAACCATAAATCGAATTTCTGATTTGAACAGTAGTCACCTTAATCATGAAGTGGTTGCAGTGGACATGATTAGGATTTAAAATTTCGCAAGGAGATTGCGATTGAGATACGTGAAGGATTATGGCTTAATTTTAAATTTCGAGGACGAAATTTTTATAAGTTGGGTAGATTGTAAACCCCCTGAATTTTCAAAAATTATTAAACTTGGATTTTTCCCAATTTTCTGGAATTTTCTGGAAATTTTCTGTAATTAAAATGAAGGTTTTGAATTATTACATGATTTTTAATTGATAATAAATAATATTAAAATATTATGAAAATAATATTTTTAGGTGTAAAATGAAAAACTGGACTTAGGGTAATTTTTCTGGATTTTATTGGGCCTCAGACCTATTTTTGAAAGCCTAAAAACTATTTTTATACTAATTAAATTAATTAACTAATTATTATTATTATTATTATTGTTATTATTTGTTCAGCCCATTTTTCCCCCAGCCCAAACCCAATCCCTCAGCCCGTTGGGCCTAGCCCAGCCCGCATCCGCTCGCGGGTCGGGTCGGGTCGGCCAGACCCGGACCACGCGAGACCCGACCCGGAGGACTTCTCCTCCCCCACGCCTCAGAACGCGATTTCCGGCCGCGTTTTCCGGCCACGCCGCCCGCCCGCGACCCGCTCACCCCACGACCTCCCGCGGCTCCGCCTTATCCGCCACGTCTCGGCGCCACCTCCGCAGCCGACTCCCTATAAAACCCTCCTCCTCCTCCCTCTTTCTCCCCCAAACCCAAAAACCCTACTCCGGCCATCCCCTTCCCCGGCGCCGACCTCCGCATACTCTCCTCCTCCTTCTCCGATCAGACCCCTCCGCCCTAGCCGCCGTTCTCCTCCGCCTCCTCCTTTCCCACCGCTTCCAGAACCCGACGCCGGACTCCCCAAGCTCCTCCGCCGCCGCTAATCCCCGCCGTGCAGCCCACTCGGCCCCGATCCGACGACCCCGCCCTAGCCGCAGCACCGCCCTCCTCCGGCGAGCTGAACCCTGACCTAGCTGGACGCGCCGCGGACACAGAACTCGCTGCCGGACACGGACACAGCGGGCACGGACTCGTCGACACAGGATACGAGACGGACACGAAAACCCCAGTTTTTAGGCCTCGTTCAGGTACTCGTATCTTGCACCCTGTACCTCCGATTTCGATTCCGTAAATTGCGTTGTGAAGCCTGTTTGACCCTCTCGGTGTCCGGACAAACTGTTCGGGACATCGCGTCCTGTGGTGATCGCACACCGCGATCCAAAAACAGGAAAAACCAGACCCTGTTTCACCCCGGATCTGAGTGCGCCCCGCCAAACGGGACGACTTGGTCGCGTGCGGTCTTCACAGATACGTACGCATCGTCGATACGGACGTGTGAGTTTTCGTGGAAGCTGATTCGGGTGTGCGTGCACACCGGAATCAACGCGTATCCGCGGACATCGCCCCGTATCCGCCTTTTCGGCAATTCACCCTAACTTCGTGCACACACGTCGGATCGAGACGAAACTTGCGCCATCGGACTCGTAGCGATACGCTGGTCCTGTGAGTCAAGTTTGGTTCGATTCTGAGAACGTTGACGAAATCGCGTGTCGTGGGCCCCACAGGCCCCGCTCGACGGGCGATATTGTGTTCGGCTCATCGGAATCCGAATCTGGAAGTTCCGTTGGGTTCGTATCAGCATTCCTGACCTGTTGACACTAAGTTTGGTGAATTTGGAGACCTTTGACCCGGACACGTTTTTCGGTGCAAGCGGGCCCACCGGCGGACCCCGTTTTGACCCGAAACTGTCATTTTTGTCCTTGTCTCCAAATTGGACCCAAGGACAGGCGTTTTTAGCTATTTGACATCTTCTGAGCGTGATGGTGATGTCTATTTCAGCATCTGGACTCATCTCTGGAAATTTCCCCGAGAACAATTAATCGGATCCAAACAACAGGCAAGTACCTGCACTTCAAGTTAATCTTTATATATTGTGATAATTAATTCTCTGCCTTACATGTACCCTTGATGATTACACCTAGTGTTAGAAATACTGGATTTCATGTCTTGAATAATGGAGTTCCTGTCTTGTTTTTCATGTCGGGTGGGAGGATACCTAGAAGGCATGTAGTTTACCCTTCCCCTTGTCATGTTTAATAGCTGGTGGTACACGACTGTACCTCAGCCGGATCTCGATTTTCCCTGTTTAATAGCCGTTCATGACGGCCGGATTAGCCTTATAAACCCCTACATGCCAACTATGTATTCTAAAAACAAACACAAGTTCACACAGATAGTTTCTGCTCATGTTATATTTCTTGCTGGCTATTGTAGTTCCATTTCCTGTTTCATTTATTTCTGTTTCTCATATTCCTGTTTATAGCATTAACTCTGAGATATTGATGTTCTTCTATGCAACTTTCTCAACATGATACTCAAGTTAATTGTCATGAATATTTAGTTTTAATCTTGTTGTGCATTGTGTACTTTGCTCCTTTCCTGACTGGATCCGTTGTTTTAGGCGATGATGAGAACTTTGCCCCTACCTATTATGGCCCCTATGAGTTAGCAGGTGACACATTGAGGAGCCGGTTCCCACTCAGGAGACTACCTTTGAGGAGGAGTAGCCAGTTAGTTATTATTTTATTTTCCTTTCAGCACATACTCGGGTTTGTCCCCGATCTATCTTCTGGCTTTGTATTAACTATGGATCTGTTGTCACAATTTGTTTTATAAAAGTTAGCATTCCTATTTCCTGTTACTTTCCTTGTCTACTATTGTGGATGAGATAGATTTGAAATTACCTGTGATGACGACCTAGACAGCGTACTACCGCCGACACTGCGGCGTAGGCTGGACGTGCCCACGCACTCGTGCCCGAATAACCGGGTGCGGGTCGAGACATCCTCCTCAGCCAAAATAGAATAATTCTGATGGTAGCTTTGCTTAGCTCTTCCTGATTTAGGAGAACCTTGTAACATCTTTGAACAAAGGCCACAATCTCTTTTATCAAATCCAAATGATTACCATGAGAAACTACTGCATAAAAGTCACATGTCATATTTCCTGAATGTCACTACAATTTTGCATTAGGAAGCCTTTTAACTATTATGCTGGTAAGCTAGCTTTGCCTATTTGCTGGTTAGATGTAGCAGTAGGCTATGTAATTGACCAGATTGTAGATGTTGTCTCAAGACATTTGGAACTCCAATCTTATCATGTACCTTCCTAAGACTAGTTTTTGGGATTGTCACTCCTTCACACTCTTTCACATAATTTGTCATAGTGATGAATGTAGTTCCCTATAGAAAATTGTATCATTTTACCTCTTCGTTTAGACTATTTATAGTTTAGTGGAATTTGGAGGATGCTCTTTTGTTACATGAGCTTAAACTGCAATTCAAAAGGTAGATCTACCTACTCGCCAACTGGCTACCTAAGTTTTATGACATGGTCCTCTCATGCTCATAGCTATCTTGGCTAAGAATTTGGCACCAACAAAGACTAAGAATTTGGTACCAACAGAGAGTTTATGCCAAGTTGACAACTAATCATAAAACTTTGTCAAATCTTATATGAAGCTTTCTCATTTTTCATAGCCGACCTCATTCTTATGGGAGAAGGCTTGGATGCACTCTGATACCAGACGCGATCGCTCACACACAAACTCAGAATTTTATTCACAAGAACCTGGGAGACCTTTACAAAGGAGGAGAAGAGAGGGATTACACAAGAACAGAGGGAGTGAATACAAGAAGTTCACAAAGCATGCAAGCTCCTAAACTTTGATGCCCTCTAAGGAGCAATCGAGGCCTTATTTATAATACAAGTCCTGGGGGTAACCTTCTTATGATACCGAGTAAACTGGCGCCTGCCCGTCATAAGTAATGATGGCAACTATCTTTTCCTCATGTTGGGGAATAATCTTTATTAGTGGAGAACCTTTGTAATGATGACCCTTGCTTTTCCCCGTAGTGGGGAATCTTCTTTTTTTAAAGTGATGATGAGGTGTCGTCGGTAGCCATGTGGTCCTGTTGATTGCTTCCTTCGGTGTCCTGGTTGTTATCATTGTCAGGAATATTTTTCGAGTGGTCGGAACTATTACTGTCAGAGTGGCTGGAACTGTCATCATTAGAATTTTCTTCGTGGCGAGAACTGTGGCTGGAACTATTATTGTCTCGTAGCCAAATAGGTATTTCTTCGACAAAAAGTGGATTATTCCTATCATGTCTAGTTCCCATAATCTGCTCTCTATCTTCAATTAGTGAGCCAATCATCATCTCTCTCTCTTCTATGGTTCTTCTTAGTTGATCAATTTGTTCTTGTAACTCCTGTCTTCTTGTGATAATTGCATCTCTGATTTGTGCTAATTGCTGTGTTAGTTGCTGCCGTTGTAGTCGTTGCTGTTGTTGTTGTCGCCTTCGTTGCAAGGATTCTTCTGTAATTCGTCGAACTATTCTGGGTCCCAATCTTCGTAAATATCTATTAAGGATAATTTTGTAGCAAATTTTCTTCATTGGGAAAATGAGGGGTTCCACCGTGCTTCTAATCTGAATTTCCCTCGGAGTCAACAAGGATTCTCATAGGGTCGTTATTGATGAGTAAATCCTCATTTCTGGCCAATAAGCCTATTCGGCCTAATATCATATTGTTCATGAAATCTGTGATTCTGGAGGGTCCATCGCTGTTCTCAGGTAATGGCCTGAGGCGATCAATAAGAATAGTATGTTTGGAAGTAGAGACTTGGGCATTAGCCCTAGTAGCACTTCGTGCAGCTTCAAAGAACTCTGTGGCCGCCATAAGTCTTTCATGATCCTCGTCGAAACCTTGCTTTGAAAATTTGATATATTCAAAGAAAGGTTCTTCAACGAGCCTGCTTAGTTCCCAGAGTTGATAAGATGGGAACAGCTTGATATACTGCCGCTCCTCCCAGATGCTCCAAACCCTGAATCTGAAGATGGTTTGAAATTTAGTGGTGTGAGAGAGCGCCGCCTTAATGCAGATTTCAGGGAGACAGTCCCGGTAGTCGTCTTCAAAGATTGTGTTCACATAAACTTCATGAACTAACCCCTTTTTAATATGGGGTTTGAATTTCTGGATTTCACGGAAACAGGCGAGAATGCGAGGCCGCCTGTTGATATTAAGAATGAGTTCTTCACTCTGGAAAAGGTTGACAACTTCAGTGTCTTCAAGTTTCTTGAAAAAGAGGATAAGTCTGGAATCGTCCAGTAGCTGCTGTTGATGCATGGCGAGCATCTCTTGGACAGTAACTTCGGCATTGAATTCTTCTACTTTTGTGGAGTGAATTCCGAGGGCCTTGAGCAGCTCGAGGACGTCAGTCATTCGGAAATTTACCAGATCATTGGTCCTTATCTGGGAAAAGATTTCATTGAGCTCCCTTTGCTCGGAAGAAGTGCCGGTGAAGAGATCTTTCTCTCTAAGGGAGAGTGCCTGTGATCTGGAGGTGGACGAGAAATTCATCATTTTTGAGATGTGCTGATTAATCTCTGTAATTCTTTTTTCAAGTATAGCATTTTTCTGCCTTTCGGCTAGCAGTGTCCTCTCAATTTGGGTCAGCCAGTAACTGGCTCCCTTTACGTCGCGGGCCTGGAAAGCCCGAAAGCAGCCATTAAATCTTTCCCAGACTGCTTTATCTTTATTTTCCATATCCGTATTGTACCAATTTTTAATCACGACATCTGAGAATTGTGCTGGTGTCATTGGTGGTCTGGGAGGTCCCGAGAACTGTGTTGGTGGTACAACAGGCCTCATAGGAAGAAACGTGGGCCTAGGGATGGCTCCAAGAATGTTTTTTCCTTTACTGATCTGGCTATTCGCCTGGAGAGTACTTTGGCTGTTCGCCTGAGATTGGCTATTCGCCTGATGTTGGCTGTTCGCCTTAGGGGAAAATTGGCTGTTCGCCTCCTGGGTTTGTTCAACCCCTGAAGATTCAGCAATATTGTTATCTTTGGCCTTTTTGGGGCCTACTTCTTTAAACTCGCCTTGCCTTTTCATTTCTTGGAAGAGGTCACGAAATTTTTTATAAAAATCTTCGTCTTCCATATCTCATAACCTGGTAAGAGTATCGGCGAGAAAATTAGTGTATCCCGGAATATAGTTAACATCATAATTGAATATTTCCAGATACATAGCAATTCTAATCCGTCGAAGGTTTTCTTCGGGATTATTAATAGTCTTTTTCTTTAAGAATTGTGCTACTGATTTATTGTCAGTCTCAATCAAAAAATGTCTATACAATATATAGATTTTCAAACTTTTTATGGCTAGTTTGACTGCTAATAATTCTTTGTCATATGTAGCATATTTAATTTGTACTTTAGTAAATCTTCCTGATGTGTAAGCAACAATTTCTTTTTGCTTGGCAATCAGAACTCCTGCCCAGAAGTTGTCCGAAGCATCAGTTTGTAAAACTAAAATATCATTGTCAAGTGGGAAATAAAGAATATTTTCTTTTTTTATGGAATCTTTTATTCTAGCAATTTCCTCAATTTCTCTTTGATCAAGAGAAATAGGAATTTTGTCAGTATTCCATTTTCTTGGTTGTTCACCAGTTATTTCTTTGTACTTGGCTTGTTCAGTCGTAAGTTTTTCTTGTAAATGTTTTACTTTTGCTGATAGATTAGGAATGAATTTTCTACCATAATTAAGTAATCCTAAAAAACTCTGAAGTTCTTTAAGGGTTTTAAAGTTCTCTGGAAATTCCTTAATCTTGGTATATATATGTTCTTGCAAAAGAATTTGTCCATTTTTTATGGTTTTTCCTAGGAAATCAATTTCAGTTTTGAATAGCTCTATCTTTTTTGGACTTAGAATAATTCCATTATCAAGTAGTAGTTTACAAACATGCAATAGATGTTCCTTGTGTTCTTCAACAGTGTTTGAGAAGACGAGAATATCATCAATGTAGACTACTACATAAGGAAGATGCCCAAAAATAGAATTCATCCATTTCTGAAATATTTGTGGGGCATTTTTTAATCCAAATGGTAAGACTAGCCATTCAAAATGTCCTTGTGGGCAGCTGAAAGCTGTTAATTCTACTGAATTTTTATCTTCTAATTTTATTTGCCAAAATCCTGATTTAGCATCGAATTTACTATAATATTTAGCACCTTGAATTTGTTTTATAAGATGCTCAGCTGTGGGAATAAAATAACCATCGAATTTAGTATAACTATTTAACTTTCTATAATTAATAACCATTCTTGCTTTTCCTCTTTTTATTTCAGCGTGATTTCTTACAAGGAAAGCAGGGGAAGAATGTCTGCTGAAACTTTTCTGGATAAGCTTTAGTTTTAAAAGTTCACTAATTTGTTTAGAAAACTCTTCCTTGTCAGAAGGAGAAACCATAATACTATTTACCCTAATATTGGTCTCTCTATATTGTTCTAATAGCTCTATTTTACAATATCTAGGGGCTTTATCAAAGGCTTTTAATGGGTTATCAGAGAAGAGTGGTTCTAACATTCCGTAAATGGTTCTTTGTATTTTATTATTGTTGGGAAGATTGTAAGTGCAAACTTTTGTATAATCTATAAGTGTGACTGGTTTTTCACCACGCTGTGCTGTATGTGTAAAGTTGGAAGCTAAGGAGACAGGGAAATGTACTCTAGGAATGGAAATTCCGTCTAGTTCAAAAGTGTGTGTATTGTATGGTTTATAATGTCTCAAATTATCCATACCAATAATACAATCACTATCAAAATCTCTTGGTAGTAATACAAAATCAAACATATAAGTATTAGAATTCCCTTGTAAATCAGGGAAATGGACCTGAAGGTTTTTTACTTTATGGTTGACAGTCACTTGTCTTCCCATAAAATCGTTTAATTTGCCTGGTTTATCAAGTTGTTGCCATAAATCCTGAGGGATAAAGGTTTCTTGTAATAAGCTAGCCTCGGCTCCTGTATCTATAAGAGCATGGATAGTAAATTCATTATAACCTGATATACAAATGGTAAGTGGTATGTATATATGTAATTGAGCCTTTACTTTTAGGTCCATGGTTCTAACCATGTTTATATCAGAAGGAGTATCTGGGAGTTCTAGTACTTCTTTCCAAGTTTCTATAGAAAGATCTATATTATCAAGAGAAGTGCTAGCTATTTCTAATTCTAGGGTATCTTCAATGGAAAGATCTATAGTATTACTAGCTAGAGAACTAGTTCTTTTGTCAGGATTAAGTTTTTCAAATTTTCTAATATGTTTATCTATTACTTGTGTGGTTCTGTCCATATGTCTTAAGACAATAGTCCTATAGTTTGACCTTTTTACTTCTCGTATAATATCACGAAATTTTCGTAAAAGATGATTCATCTTATAGGCTTGATCTATCTGGCTTTCATTGTAACTAGTATGCTCCCTATACCAGTTAGTGGTTTTTGACATTTATTGGAGCGATAGAATTCTACTTCTATCCTTTATTTGTGATAAAGGAATTTTTACTGACATTTTTTCCGATTCATTAGCGCGTTGGTTGTCAAGCATAGTCTTAGTTCTACCTTCTATTGGTGTGCTAATGCTCATTCTATGTTGTATATCCTGTAAAATGTTAGGTGTTAATTCAATACTAACTAGGTTGTCCATAGAATTAGAACGAGTGATATGGGGAATACTTGAAGTCGTGGTCTCCGACTCCTTTTGACTGCTTAGGGGTTGTTTTCCTCCTTCGATTCTAGTTGATATAGTATTTCCAGAGGCAATAAAATATTCGGTTGGTATTTCTATTTTTGGTTTCAAAGATCTAATAAAAACTTTCATTTCATTATCATTTTTAAGGTGTTCTAATCTAATAAGTCTAGGTTGGATAGTTTTTCCCATTCCTACTTCAAAAAGTCTTACAAGATTTTTAGGTGTGATAGATTTAAAAGTGGGCGTATCGTTTAATGCCATACAATGTTCCCATTGTATTCCCAGTACTTTAGAACCCGGCATTAATTCGATTCCTTGGAGACTTACTGATAGTGTACATGTTTTTTCTATATTATGATCATCTAAACTTATAGAAAAATCTGGGTGTATGTTAATACCAAATAACCTATTAACAAGGTTAGATTTTGCTCCTCCTATTATACTATTTAACGGATTATTGATGATTCTCTCATCCATGCAAACTACTAAGATAGGAGTATCTATTCCTGTTCGGAATAGTCCCGTTATTTTAAGCTGTATTAGGCCTATATGTAAATATTTCATCTTGGGATATTTAGCCCTTAATTTCTCCATTTTTCTTTTGTCCAATAAACTGATGGAGGAGAAATCTTCATCTCCTTTTAATTCTATATTTCCTTGCATTCTCTCAAAAATATAGGTGTGCTTATTCAGGAATCTAGACTGAAAAGAGATGGGTTTATAAACTTCCTTTTTATCAGAATGAGGTATTGCTTCTTTGAGTTTTTCAAGGTCATCATCGGTTATTTCAAATTGCTCCCCCTCACTTTGGGGAATACTAGAATTACTAGTTTCCTCTGAAGTTAGGGTATTCATATAAATTCTAAATTCGCAGTAGCCGTCATGTAATTCACTAGAACTTGATCCAGGGGAACTAATGCGGGGTTTAGGAGGAGTGTCTTCTATTATAGGTAAGTCTTCGTATTTATGTATAACCAATAAACCTAAAGGATTTCCTCTTTCGACGAGATAGTCTCTATCCTCAAAGGAAGTGTTTTTCATTATTATGGAAACATTATTACGAGAAACAGGTTCAATAAAACCATAAGTAATGAATATATTTTTTGTAGCATGTAATGGTATATTATGAATAATGCCATAATAACCTAATGGCAAAAATATTCTGATATCTAATAATATTTCCTGGGTATGATATCTTCTAATTCTGTAACTTTTACTGGCATATATAATATATCCTGCTGATATTCCTTCCTTTTTAGGTAATATTGTATTGTCATTTAATAGGGTTATCCTGATTGAATTTTGGGTTTTATTGATAGTAACCATGTTTATTTTTAAATGTTTCAAGGGTTCATATATGTTGTCCTCAGATTGTTCATCTGTATCATCGGATTGTTCATCCGAACTTATAGACTCTATTTCGTATATAGAAGAGGCAGAAGTATCACTATTTATATCATTAATAGTTCCGATGTTGATACCATAAGTATCCAAGTCATCAACTATTATGGTATGAATATTGTTAGGACATTCGTTTGCGAAATGACCTTCCTTATTACACTTAAAACATTTACAACCTTTTCTAAATTTCTTTCGTTTAATGAACTTTCTTTTTTCATATTTATGGGGTTGCTGTTTAAAAGCTGGTTTCCACTTTCTCTTGGTAATTTTATATTTGGTTTTTCCTTTTCCTTTTCTTCTAAAGAATTTCTTTTTCTGTTTTTTCCATCCTTTGGCTTCGGGCATACATCCAAATTCGGCATTAATATCTGTATTATATTTAGAACAGCAAGAATATCCTAACCTAGATTTTTTAATGGTTCTATCCATTTATTTTTGTGCTCTTACTTGTTCACATGCCGTTTCCATGGTTTTCATACAGGCTTTCTTAAGCATTCCTGTAGTGTGGACATTATTTCTTATTTTGTTATATTTTTCTTGAATAATATTATTCCAAGGATAAGGAATTTTTGCAAAAAATCCTCTAATCCAGAAATCCTTTTGTCTAGTGCTTTTAAGTAGATATCATAAAGCCAGTGAATATAGACATACTGATGGTCTTATTTTTAACATAGATAATATTCCACATAAGAAGATAAAAGAATACGCTGGTGAATGGTCGCAACAAATGGGTGGAATGATATATCATTTACCTGGAAACATTAACACTGCCCAATGGATACATTATGCAACAAGTTTTTGGAAGGGTAGCGCTAGAGCCTGGTTAGTTAGCCTTGAAACCACTAATAAAGAAAAAGGAGACGAAATTAGAGGAACCGAGGATCCTCAGGATGCATTGGCTAAATTATTAGGTCTCATGTTAGCCGACTTCATAGGAGAAGATGGTAATGACGATAAAGACTATGAGGAACTTCTTCATAAGATGATCTTATGCGATATTTGTTTACTTGCCTTTGATAAAGCCCCTAGATATTGTAAAATAGAGCTATTAGAACAATATAGAGAGAGTATCGGCGAGAAAATTAGTGTATCCCGGAATATAGTTAACATCATAATTGGGCGACAACTAGAATCTTAAGCTACCATAATGAATTAGTAATAATACTTACAGGGTTTGAACAAGGCTCTGATACCAGACGCGATCGCTCACACACAAACTCAGAATTTTATTCACAAGAACCTGGGAGACCTTTACAAAGGAGGAGAAGAGAGGGATTACACAAGAACAGAGGGAGTGAATACAAGAAGTTCACAAAGCATGCAAGCTCCTAAACTTTGTATTAGTAGTTCTGGGTAATATGATGATTATATTCAAGAACTACTAATACAAAGTTTAGGAGCTTGCATGCTTTGTGAACTTCTTGTATTCACTCCCTCTGTTCTTGTGTAATCCCTCTCTTCTCCTCCTTTGTAAAGGTCTCCCAGGTTCTTGTGAATAAAATTCTGAGTTTGTGTGTGAGCGATCGCGTCTGGTATCAGAGCCTTGTTCAAACCCTGTAAGTATTATTACTAATTCATTATGGTAGCTTAAGATTCTAGTTGTCGCCCAATTATGATGTTAACTATATTCCGGGATACACTAATTTTCTCGCCGATACTCTCTCTATATTGTTCTAATAGCTCTATTTTACAATATCTAGGGGCTTTATCAAAGGCAAGTAAACAAATATCGCATAAGATCATCTTATGAAGAAGTTCCTCATAGTCTTTATCGTCATTACCATCTTCTCCTATGAAGTCGGCTAACATGAGACCTAATAATTTAGCCAATGCATCCTGAGGATCCTCGGTTCCTCTAATTTCGTCTCCTTTTTCTTTATTAGTGGTTTCAAGGCTAACTAACCAGGCTCTAGCGCTACCCTTCCAAAAACTTGTTGCATAATGTATCCATTGGGCAGTGTTAATGTTTCCAGGTAAATGATATATCATTCCACCCATTTGTTGCGACCATTCACCAGCGTATTCTTTTATCTTCTTATGTGGAATATTATCTATGTTAAAAATAAGACCATCAGTATGTCTATATTCACTGGCTTTATGATATCTACTTAAAAGCACTAGACAAAAGGATTTCTGGATTAGAGGATTTTTTGCAAAAATTCCTTATCCTTGGAATAATATTATTCAAGAAAAATATAACAAAATAAGAAATAATGTCCACACTACAGGAATGCTTAAGAAAGCCTGTATGAAAACCATGGAAACGGCATGTGAACAAGTAAGAGCACAAAAACAAATGGATAGAACCATTAAAAAATCTAGGTTAGGATATTCTTGCTGTTCTAAATATAATACAGATATTAATGCCGAATTTGGATGTATGCCCGAAGCCAAAGGATGGAAAAAACAGAAAAAGAAATTCTTTAGAAGAAAAGGAAAAGGAAAAACCAAATATAAAATTACCAAGAGAAAGTGGAAACCAGCTTTTAAACAGCAACCCCATAAATATGAAAAAAGAAAGTTCATTAAACGAAAGAAATTTAGAAAAGGTTGTAAATGTTTTAAGTGTAATAAGGAAGGTCATTTCGCAAACGAATGTCCTAACAATATTCATACCATAATAGTTGATGACTTGGATACTTATGGTATCAACATCGGAACTATTAATGATATAAATAGTGATACTTCTGCCTCTTCTATATACGAAATAGAGTCTATAAGTTCGGATGAACAATCCGATGATACAGATGAACAATCTGAGGACAACATATATGAACCCTTGAAACATTTAAAAATAAACATGGTTACTATCAATAAAACCCAAAATTCAATCAGGATAACCCTATTAAATGACAATACAATATTACCTAAAAAGGAAGGAATATCAGCAGGATATATTATATATGCCAGTAAAAGTTACAGAATTAGAAGATATCATACCCAGGAAATATTATTAGATATCAGAATATTTTTGCCATTAGGTTATTATGGCATTATTCATAATATACCATTACATGCTACAAAAAATATATTCATTACTTATGGTTTTATTGAACCTGTTTCTCGTAATAATGTTTCCATAATAATGAAAAACACTTCCTTTGAGGATAGAGACTATCTCGTCGAAAGAGGAAATCCTTTAGGTTTATTGGTTATACATAAATACGAAGAGTTACCTATAATAGAAGACACTCCTCCTAAACCCCGCATTAGTTCCCCTGGATCAAGTTCTAGTGAATTACATGACGGCTACTGCGAATTTAGAATTTATATGAATACCCTAACTTCAGAGGAAACTAGTAATTCTAGTATTCCCCAAAGTGAGGGGGAGCAATTTGAAATAACCGATGATGACCTTGAAAAACTCAAAGAAGCAATACCTCATTCTGATAAAAAGGAAGTTTATAAACCCATCTCTTTTCAGTCTAGATTCCTGAATAAGCACACCTATATTTTTGAGAGAATGCAAGGAAATATAGAATTAAAAGGAGATGAAGATTTCTCCTCCATCAGTTTATTGGACAAAAGAAAAATGGAGAAATTAAGGGCTAAATATCCCAAGATGAAATATTTACATATAGGCCTAATACAGCTTAAAATAACGGGACTATTCCGAACAGGAATAGATACTCCTATCTTAGTAGTTTGCATGGATGAGAGAATCATCAATAATCCGTTAAATAGTATAATAGGAGGAGCAAAATCTAACCTTGTTAATAGGTTATTTGGTATTAACATACACCCAGATTTTTCTATAAGTTTAGATGATCATAATATAGAAAAAACATGTACACTATCAGTAAGTCTCCAAGGAATCGAATTAATGCCGGGTTCTAAAGTACTGGGAATACAATGGGAACATTGTATGGCATTAAACGATATGCCCACTTTTAAATCTATCACACCTAAAAATCTTGTAAGACTTTTTGAAGTAGGAATGGGAAAAACTATCCAACCTAGACTTATTAGATTAGAACACCTTAAAAATGATAATGAAATGAAAGTTTTTATTAGATCTTTGAAACCAAAAATAGAAATACCAACCGAATATTTTATTGCCTCTGGAAATACTATATCAACTAGAATCGAAGGAGGAAAACAACCCCTAAGCAGTCAAAAGGAGTCGGAGACCACGACTTCAAGTATTCCCCATATCACTCGTTCTAATTCTATGGACAACCTAGTTAGTATTGAATTAACACCTAACATTTTACAGGATATACAACATAGAATGAGCATTAGCACACCAATAGAAGGTAGAACTAAGACTATGCTTGACAACCAACGCGCTAATGAATCGGAAAAAATGTCAGTAAAAATTCCTTTATCACAAATAAAGGATAGAAGTAGAATTCTATCGCTCCAATAAATGTCAAAAACCACTAACTGGTATAGGGAGCATACTAGTTACAATGAAAGCCAGATAGATCAAGCCTATAAGATGAATCATCTTTTACGAAAATTTCGTGATATTATACGAGAAGTAAAAAGGTCAAACTATAGGACTATTGTCTTAAGACATATGGACAGAACCACACAAGTAATAGATAAACATATTAGAAAATTTGAAAAACTTAATCCTGACAAAAGAACTAGTTCTCTAGCTAGTAATACTATAGATCTTTCCATTGAAGATACCCTAGAATTAGAAATAGCTAGCACTTCTCTTGATAATATAGATCTTTCTATAGAAACTTGGAAAGAAGTACTAGAACTCCCAGATACTCCTTCTGATATAAACATGGTTAGAACCATGGACCTAAAAGTAAAGGCTCAATTACATATATACATACCACTTACCATTTGTATATCAGGTTATAATGAATTTACTATCCATGCTCTTATAGATACAGGAGCCGAGGCTAGCTTATTACAAGAAACCTTTATCCCTCAGGATTTATGGCAACAACTTGATAAACCAGGCAAATTAAACGATTTTATGGGAAGACAAGTGACTGTCAACCATAAAGTAAAAAACCTTCAGGTCCATTTCCCTGATTTACAAGGGAATTCTAATACTTATATGTTTGATTTTGTATTACTACCAAGAGATTTTGATAGTGATTGTATTATTGGTATGGATAATTTGAGACATTATAAACCATACAATACACACACTTTTGAACTAGACGGAATTTCCATTCCTAGAGTACATTTCCCTGTCTCCTTAGCTTCCAACTTTACACATACAGCACAGCGTGGTGAAAAACCAGTCACACTTATAGATTATACAAAAGTTTGCACTTACAATCTTCCCAACAATAATAAAATACAAAGAACCATTTACGGAATGTTAGAACCACTCTTCTCTGATAACCCATTAAAAGCCTTTGATAAAGCCCCTAGATATTGTAAAATAGAGCTATTAGAACAATATAGAGAGACCAATATTAGGGTAAATAGTATTATGGTTTCTCCTTCTGACAAGGAAGAGTTTTCTAAACAAATTAGTGAACTTTTAAAACTAAAGCTTATCCAGAAAAGTTTCAGCAGACATTCTTCCCCTGCTTTCCTTGTAAGAAATCACGCTGAAATAAAAAGAGGAAAAGCAAGAATGGTTATTAATTATAGAAAGTTAAATAGTTATACTAAATTCGATGGTTATTTTATTCCCACAGCTGAGCATCTTATAAAACAAATTCAAGGTGCTAAATATTATAGTAAATTCGATGCTAAATCAGGATTTTGGCAAATAAAATTAGAAGATAAAAATTCAGTAGAATTAACAGCTTTCAGCTGCCCACAAGGACATTTTGAATGGCTAGTCTTACCATTTGGATTAAAAAATGCCCCACAAATATTTCAGAAATGGATGAATTCTATTTTTGGGCATCTTCCTTATGTAGTAGTCTACATTGATGATATTCTCGTCTTCTCAAACACTGTTGAAGAACACAAGGAACATCTATTGCATGTTTGTAAACTACTACTTGATAATGGAATTATTCTAAGTCCAAAAAAGATAGAGCTATTCAAAACTGAAATTGATTTCCTAGGAAAAACCATAAAAAATGGACAAATTCTTTTGCAAGAACATATATATACCAAGATTAAGGAATTTCCAGAGAACTTTAAAACCCTTAAAGAACTTCAGAGTTTTTTAGGATTACTTAATTATGGTAGAAAATTCATTCCTAATCTATCAGCAAAAGTAAAACATTTACAAGAAAAACTTACGACTGAACAAGCCAAGTACAAAGAAATAACTGGTGAACAACCAAGAAAATGGAATACTGACAAAATTCCTATTTCTCTTGATCAAAGAGAAATTGAGGAAATTGCTAGAATAAAAGATTCCATAAAAAAAGAAAATATTCTTTATTTCCCACTTGACAATGATATTTTAGTTTTACAAACTGATGCTTCGGACAACTTCTGGGCAGGAGTTCTGATTGCCAAGCAAAAAGAAATTGTTGCTTACACATCAGGAAGATTTACTAAAGTACAAATTAAATATGCTACATATGACAAAGAATTATTAGCAGTCAAACTAGCCATAAAAAGTTTGAAAATCTATATATTGTATAGACATTTTTTGATTGAGACTGACAATAAATCAGTAGCACAATTCTTAAAGAAAAAGACTATTAATAATCCCGAAGAAAACCTTCGACGGATTAGAATTGCTATGTATCTGGAAATATTCAATTATGATGTTAACTATATTCCGGGATACACTAATTTTCTCGCCGATACTCTTACCAGGTTATGAGATATGGAAGACGAAGATTTTTATAAAAAATTTCGTGACCTCTTCCAAGAAATGAAAAGGCAAGGCGAGTTTAAAGAAGTAGGCCCCAAAAAGGCCAAAGATAACAATATTGCTGAATCTTCAGGGGTTGAACAAACCCAGGAGGCGAACAGCCAATTTTCCCCTAAGGCGAACAGCCAACATCAGGCGAATAGCCAATCTCAGGCGAACAGCCAAAGTACTCTCCAGGCGAATAGCCAGATCAGTAAAGGAAAAAACATTCTTGGAGCCATCCCTAGGCCCACGTTTCTTCCTATGAGGCCTGTTGTACCACCAACACAGTTCTCGGGACCTCCCAGACCACCAATGACACCAGCACAATTCTCAGATGTCGTGATTAAAAATTGGTACAATACGGATATGGAAAATAAAGATAAAGCAGTCTGGGAAAGATTTAATGGCTGCTTTCGGGCTTTCCAGGCCCGCGACGTAAAGGGAGCCAGTTACTGGCTGACCCAAATTGAGAGGACACTGCTAGCCGAAAGGCAGAAAAATGCTATACTTGAAAAAAGAATTACAGAGATTAATCAGCACATCTCAAAAATGATGAATTTCTCGTCCACCTCCAGATCACAGGCACTCTCCCTTAGAGAGAAAGATCTCTTCACCGGCACTTCTTCCGAGCAAAGGGAGCTCAATGAAATCTTTTCCCAGATAAGGACCAATGATCTGGTAAATTTCCGAATGACTGACGTCCTCGAGCTGCTCAAGGCCCTCGGAATTCACTCCACAAAAGTAGAAGAATTCAATGCCGAAGTTACTGTCCAAGAGATGCTCGCCATGCATCAACAGCAGCTACTGGACGATTCCAGACTTATCCTCTTTTTCAAGAAACTTGAAGATACTGAAGTTGTCAACCTTTTCCAGAGTGAAGAACTCATTCTTAATATCAACAGGCGGCCTCGCATTCTCGCCTGTTTCCGTGAAATCCAGAAATTCAAACCCCATATTAAAAAGGGGTTAGTTCATGAAGTTTATGTGAACACAATCTTTGAAGACGACTACCGGGACTGTCTCCCTGAAATCTGCATTAAGGCGGCGCTCTCTCACACCACTAAATTTCAAACCATCTTCAGATTCAGGGTTTGGAGCATCTGGGAGGAGCGGCAGTATATCAAGCTGTTCCCATCTTATCAACTCTGGGAACTAAGCAGGCTCGTTGAAGAACCTTTCTTTGAATATATCAAATTTTCAAAGCAAGGTTTCGACGAGGATCATGAAAGACTTATGGCGGCCACAGAGTTCTTTGAAGCTGCACGAAGTGCTACTAGGGCTAATGCCCAAGTCTCTACTTCCAAACATACTATTCTTATTGATCGCCTCAGGCCATTACCTGAGAACAGCGATGGACCCTCCAGAATCACAGTTTTCATGAACAATATGATATTAGGCCGAATAGGCTTATTGGCCAGAAATGAGGATTTACTCATCAATAACGACCCTATGAGAATCCTTGTTGACTCCGAGGGAAATTCAGATTAGAAGCATGGTGGAACCCCTCATTTTCCCAATGAAGAAAATTTGCTACAAAATTATCCTTAATAGATATTTACGAAGATTGGGACCCAGAATAGTTCGACGAATTACAGAAGAATCCTTGCAACGAAGGCGACAACAACAACAGCAACGACTACAACGGCAGCAACTAACACAGCAATTAGCACAAATCAGAGATGCAATTATCACAAGAAGACAGGAGTTACAAGAACAAATTGATCAACTAAGAAGAACCATAGAAGAGAGAGAGATGATGATTGGCTCACTAATTGAAGATAGAGAGCAGATTATGGGAACTAGACATGATAGGAATAATCCACTTTTTGTCGAAGAAATACCTATTTGGCTACGAGACAATAATAGTTCCAGCCACAGTTCTCGCCACGAAGAAAATTCTAATGATGACAGTTCCAGCCACTCTGACAGTAATAGTTCCGACCACTCGGAAAATATTCCTGACAATGATAACAACCAGGACACCGAAGGAAGCAATCAACAGGACCACATGGCTACCGACGACACCTCATCATCACTTTAAAAAAAGAAGATTCCCCACTACGGGGAAAAGCAAGGGTCATCATTACAAAGGTTCTCCACTAATAAAGATTATTCCCCAACATGAGGAAAAGATAGTTGCCATCATTACTTATGACGGGCAGGCGCCAGTTTACTCGGTATCATAAGAAGGTTACCCCCAGGACTTGTATTATAAATAAGGCCTCGATTGCTCCTTAGAGGGCATCAAAGTTTAGGAGCTTGCATGCTTTGTGAACTTCTTGTATTCACTCCCTCTGTTCTTGTGTAATCCCTCTCTTCTCCTCCTTTGTAAAGGTCTCCCAGGTTCTTGTGAATAAAATTCTGAGTTTGTGTGTGAGCGATCGCGTCTGGTATCAGAGCCTTGTTCAAACCCTGTAAGTATTATTACTAATTCATTATGGTAGCTTAAGATTCTAGTTCTTGAATATGATCTAATAGGACACAGAATGATTTTTCTTTCTTATATTTATTAATTTTATGCCCAATATCCTTACGCATGGGGTAGGAAACGAACCAATGCTGTGCTCCGGTTCTGTGAAGAGACAGTATAGGCTTGTGGTTGAAATACTCGCAGCCTTAACCCCGCCATAAATCCACGGTGTGCTAGGTTAATCGACCTAAGCGATGGGGATACTGTGACAAGCCGCAGAATTGTGGGTCAAAAGGGATAAATGGCACAGAATTAATAAAATATATTCTAGAAAAATCCAGACGTGATCGCTCCAAAGCCTGGAGTTGCGCCCGCACAAGGCTTTAATGATTTGCATAGCAAGCACATATTCAGAGTACGCAGATAAATTGAAACACAGATTTGAAACATAAAAAAGTTCTCTTTATTGATAATGAACATCTATTACAAACTCCTGAACGAGTCAGCTAATATGCCGAACGGCTTACAAAAGGGTTGACTCAAAATGAGATAGCAGTCATGTACATTACATCCTTTTATAAACTCAAAACGATAAAGACCTCCAGGCTGGAGGACGGCTTTGCCACGGAGCTGCATTTGTGTATGAAGAGTTGCAGCTTCGGACTTCAAAAGGCTTCAGGGGCGCGGTGAAGATGCGCCAACAGCTGGACTGGATCGGGAAGACGACTTCGGCTCCTCGCTCGGTTCGCCTTGGTGCGGAGAACCTGTTTCAACGAGGGTCAGCATATCGAAACATGATGGTGAAGGCGAGCTAGCCGAACTATACCAATCAACACGTTGTTTAGTGAAGCATGCATATTTTTGTGGGTTTCTATCTTGCCTTAGTTCATTTACAAGTAAGCAGCATATAGAATTTACTGAAATGAACTAGCCACCGTTCGGTGGATTTTACCTGCCCGTCTGAATGACCTGCACAATACTTACCTTGCCTTCCCTGCCACGAAGACACAAGTTAGTTGCAACAGGTTTAAATATACACGTTGAACACACGATGCATTGCAAGCCATATTCACACGATAAACATACGAGGCGTTGCAAGCATATACACACGAGGATCACTGGCTTGATGCCATAATGGACTAGTCAAGGACAAGGGTAGCATGCAACGAAAAAACACGAGGAGCTCAGAAAACACGATGCGTTGCAAGTTATCCCGTCCGCACACGATTGACTATAAACACGAAGTCTGCCCGGATCGGATCGGTGCCAGTGCCCCAGCGACCGTCCGCAGAACTTATATCCTTGGGCACAAGTTGTCCATGATCGAACACACGATGTTTAGTTAAGTTATCATTTCACGCAGTTGAGGCAACACGAGTAATGCATGTTTCATTTGTATAGCCTCTAGGAACAGTTATGCGCATACACGATATGATTCATAAATAGCACAATTTATAGAAGAAGTTGTATTCTAACTACAATTTATGCATATGATGAACATTCCGAACGAACAAGCATGCAAGTAAGTAACCGTTCATGAGTTTGATTGACAAGCAGTAATAACCAAGTCTATTCTCTTTTATCTTGGTTTCTTTTATTATTACTTGGTATCGTTTGATCGGGGCGAAGAGAATGCAAGTGTTTTAGCTGTGAAGCTTGGAAGCAGGGCTAGCTAATCGGGTTGGTAGCCACTCACTTAGATTTTTGGAAAGAAGAAGGAAAGAGGCACTTCACGACTCCGCTCGCAAGCCGCCTACTGCTCGTTCACCTGCACACGAACAGCTCGATTAATACTTCTTCCTCTCTTTCCAATCTCGGAATAGAAGTGCAAGTCAATGAACGAAAATAATGAAAACCATCGAAATCGTTCAAGGAAAACAAACAAGTCCCAAAACCAACTCAAAGCACGAAAGTAACAAGCGACATCGAAAACCGAGGCAATAAAAGATAGCAGCGGAGAGGTCCCTCCTGACTCTGCCGCTAAGCCGATCCTTGGGGCGCAGTCCACTGAATATGGGAATCGATTCCGAAGAAACAGATCCATAACGAGGATGAGTTCTTAATTCAATCTATCCCGATCGAACGATACCGACTTGTGTTTCTTAGCCGCGCTCCCCGCACCGGGGGAACGGGGCGCTACATCCTACCCAACCAATTGGAAGTTTCGTCCCGAAACTTAGGAATAATGCTTACCGTTAGGGGTTATTACGTTGCGGACGATGAACAAGAAGGTTCGGGCAGGAATTTATGGCATGGCCTAGATTGCCACAAGCAAGACATAACCCAAGTCTCTTACGACATTGATTGAATGAGTACCCACGTTTGTTGCAGTATCGACATACTTGGTTGGGATTTGCCCTGTGCTGACCACCGTTGTTTCGGCGCTTTGCAGCAGTGTTTCCTCCATCGTTGCCTTGGTGTTTGTGATTGTAGGTATGCACAGCGCCGGTGGAAACGTGAGGATACTGTGGTTCTAGCGATAAGGCGTGATTCATGACTTCACGCATCGTTCCATACTGATTATTGACCACGTGCGAATGGATGGCAGGGCGTAGTCCACCTTCAAACCTTCTGGCTCGACTCGCTGCATCAGGTAAATAGGCCTTAGCGAATTTGGAGAGTCGGTTGAATTCGGCGGAGTACTCCTTAACTGTCATGCTGCCTTGCCGCAGCTGCACGAAGTCATTTTCCATTTGACGTTGCACTGGAGGGGGTATAAACTCCTCTTCGAACGCGGCACGAAAGGTCGTCTACGAGATCGCCTCCTCTCCGTGATCAAATGGGAGAGATCGTCGATGCACGTCCCACCAATCGTGTGCGTTGAGGCGGAGCTGTAGTTGCGCGCAAGAGGCGCGCTTCTCTTCGGGGACCTCTAGCAGAGCGAAGTGATCTTCTAGTTCTGCTAGCCAATCTAGAGCTACCACTGGGTCCTCAGTCCCGTTGAATGGGGTGTTGCAGACTTTCTTGAAGTGGCCCAAGTTGAAGGCAGTCACGTCCCTCGTCCTTGGAATTCGTGGCGTCTCTACTTCAAGCACGGGCTGTTCCACCGGAGTCGTTGCTGTTGCGGCGGAATGGTTGGCAGCCAAAGTCTGAACGATCTGTTGCAGGGCATCTACCTGCTTTTGTTGGACTGAGAATCGGGCCTCTAGATTGCTCTCGAGCTTGGCTTGGCGAGCATCATCTCGTTGTCGTTGCGATTCTAACATTTGCATTACCCGCTCAAGCGGGTCGACTTGAGACATGCCACGTTGGCTCCGAGAGCTTCCCGAAGTGCCCGAACTGCTTTCTTGTGTTTCGTTCGGTGGTTGCGCTGCAGATTGCGCTGGATCCATTCCTTCAAAAGAAGGTAAATTATATTAGGATCATAATGTATTATGGACTTATTGCATGAACATATCTCATTTTGGCCTAGCGAGTTCTAGAGTTCGCACAGGAATTTTGATCGTTAAAGAAACTTTTCCAGCACGAAGTCTAAGGAACTTGAATCTGTGCTCTGATACCACTATGACACGACCCAATTCCGTAGAATCACTTGAGGCGTCCCCCGAATCGTGACCGCCGTGCGGGCCTGGAGTTGCGCCCGCACAAGGCTTTAATGATTTGCATAACAAGCACATATTCAGAGTACGCAGATAAATTGAAACACAGATTTGAAACATAGAAAAGTTCTCTTTATTGATAATGAACATCTATTATAAACTCCTGAACGAGTCAGCTAATATGCCGAACGGCTTACAAAAGGGTTGACTCAAAATGAGATAGCAGTCATGTACATTACATCCTTTTATAAACTCAAAACGATAAAGACCTCCAGGCTGGAGGACGGCTTTGCCACGGAGCTGCATTTGTGTATGAAGAGTTGCAGCTTCGGACTTCAAAAGGCTTCAGGGGCGCGGTGAAGATGCACTAACAGCTGGACTGGATCGGGAAGACGACTTCGGCTCCTCGCTCGGTTTGCCTTGGTGCGGAGAACCTGTTTCAACGAGGGTCAGCATATCGAAACATGCTGGTGAAGGCGAGCTAGCCGAACTATACCAATCAACACGTTGTTTAGTGAAGCATGCATATTTTTGTGGGTTTCTATCTTGCCTTAGTTCATTTACAAGTAAGCAGCATATAGAATTTACTGAAATGAACTAGCCACCGTTCGGTGGATTTTACCTGCCCGTCTGAATGACCTGCACAATACTTACCTTGCCTTCCCTGCCACAAAGACACAAGTTAGTTGTAACAGGTTTAAATATACACGTTGAACACACGATGCATTGCAAGCCATATTCACACGATAAACACACGAGGCGTTGCAAGCATATACACACGAGGATCACTGGCTTGATGCCATAATGGACTAGTCAAGGACAAGGGTAGCATGCAACGGAAAAACACGAGGAGCTCAGAAAATACGATGCGTTGCAAGTTATCCCGTCCGCACACGATTGACTATAAACACGAAGTCTGCCCGGATCGGATCGGTGCCAGTGCCCCAGCGACCGTCCGCAGAACTTATATCCTTGTGCACAAGTTGTCCATGATCGAACACACGATGTTTAGTTAAGTTATCATTTCACGCAGTTGAGGCAACACGAGTAATGCATGTTTCATTTGCATAGCCTCTAGGAACAGTTATGCGCATACACGATATGATTCATAAATAGCACAATTTATAGAAGAAGTTGTATTCTAACTACAATTTATGCATATGATGAACATTCCGAACGAACAAGCATGCAAGTAAGTAACCGTTCATGAGTTTGATTGACAAGCAGTAATAACCAAGTCTATTCTCTTTTATCTTGGTTTCTTTTATTATTACTTGGTATCGTTTGATCGGGGCGAAGAGAATGCAAGTGTTTTAGCTGTGAAGCTTGGAAGCAGGGCTAGCTAATCGGGTTGGTAGCCACTCACTTAGATTTTTGGAAAGAAGAAGGAAAGAGGCGCTTCACGACTCCGCTCGCAAGCCGCCTACTGCTCGTTCACCTGCACACGAACAGCTCGATTAATACTTCTTCCTCTCTTTCCAATCTCGGAATAGAAGTGCAAGTCAATGAACGAAAACAATGAAAACCATCGAAACCGTTCAAGGAAAACAAGCAAGTCCCAAAACCAACTCAAAGCACGAAAGCAACAAGCGACATCGAAAACCGAGGTAATAAAAGATAGCAGCGGAGAGGTCCCTCCTGACTCTGCCGCTAAGCCGATCTTTGGGGCGCAGTCCACTGAATATGGAAATCGATTCCGAAGAAACAGATCCATAACGAGGATGAGTTCTTAATTCAATCTATCCCGATCGAACGATACCGACTTGTGTTTCTTAGCCGCGCTCCCCGCACCGGGGGAACGGGGCGCTACAACGACTCCCTTCTCTCATAGCTAACTGTAATGTCCCACTTTTAGCGGTGGCGTTATATCGATATTGATGTCGATTTGGTGACTCAAATAAAAGGAGGTCTTTATATCTCGTTTGGTTCGCATTAAAAAAGTAAATAATTTTTTTTTCTTCCTTTGAAAAAATATAATTCATATTCATTTTTCTTTTCAGTGTTTTGAGAGGCCAAGAAAATTTGAGAAAAAATGAATTTCCTATGGTGGAAAAGTGATTCCTTGGTTGGGCGGGGGGAATTACTTTTTCTCCTATTTTTCTTTCTATGTGTATCATTTTTCTTTTCTTGTATTTTTCTTTGACACAAAAACATAAGAAATAAATTACTTTTCTTTTCCAATGTCAAGATTTCGCGAACCAAATGAGACAGAAAAAGTGAAATAATCAAAGGAAAATACTATGAAACGTCTTCCTGTCAGAAAAAAATCATGAAATAAAAAAAATACGATGAAAGAAAAATCGTGAAATAATCTTAAAAGATCAACAATTTATGCATTGGTGATTGCTAAGAATAAGTCCATAATCATTATAATGATAACCACATGAAAAACTGTATGCTCTTTATCGTATGATGTTGAAATATATTAATTGCATGTTGAAATAATTGTTGTTATACTTGTTGTCCCCTCCAGTCCCAAAATATGCGGGACCGTACCACGTGACAATAGCGAGCTACGTATCAAGTGGACTCCAGTCCAACTCGAATATGTATACGTTGTCCATAACATATCAAGTATCCATTAATTATCCATAATATACATCTACCACTCTAACTACAATACTAAGAAGTAAGAATGAAAATAACTACGTAGTAGAATAATAAAGAAGGCATAATCTGGCGATAATAAAGAAGGCATAATCTGGCGATACCTGAATCCCGAAGAAGTAATACCCAAACAATCATATGACATAACTCATCTATAACATAGAAGGAAACCATGTCCTTAGAAGGGATGTAAAAAGATACATAATATACATGTCGAAGTCATAAACAGTAAATATCATGTGCTAAACCTAAAGTAATAACCCATAAATATCATAAGAATAAGCAATTGATAATATGAAACAACCACTATAATCAACCATGTGATATAAACTTGGCGACAACGTTCGCACGCATGGGTGGGTGAAGGCTAAATAGAAATCTAGCATAGTACGAGGCTAGCGGTCACACATATGTTGACGTATATCATCAATCTATATAGCTCAAGGCTAGCGACCATCACAATAGATATCGACCAACATCAGTAAATTACATGCGTCACGTTCAACGAAACGTCAGAGGCTATCCGCACTATATATATATATATATATATATATATATATATATATATATATATATATATATATATTAAAACATTGTGGATTCTTAATTAGTAATTCAAGAAGGTTAATTAAACTTAAGATAATTAATTGGAGATACAACTTAGATAATAAAATCATGATATTAACAATAGTTATCACAACATCAATATATACTATAATGATTATTAGTCCTAATAATAACAAATATGATCCTAATAATAAAAATAATAACATATATAACATAAATAAATAAAATCTTAAAAAGAAAAATATAACAATAGTTCAAAAATATATATATAAATGAACAAAAGATGAGAAATTATTTCTAAAAAAATCAGGGGTGTTATCCTTGTTAAAGAAAGAAAAGATGATTGCATAGTTAAACTGTTACTACATTTAAAGAATTGTTGCCATGCTTGTTATAAAAAAACAATTGTTTGTATGTTTCTTTATTGTATGTTGTAGAAGGGCAGAATGTCATGTTTAAGTAATAGAATATTTGGTAGAACTGTTGTTATGAATATAAAGAAATAATGACCTAACGCTCCTTTATTGCCTAATATCAAAAAATTATTATATGGAAAGAACTTGTATTTTTGTAAGAAATGTTTCGAAATAAAGAAAGGAAGAACACATCATGATTATATGGAAGGAAGAAAGGAAGAACAAAGCTACGATTATATAGTTTAAAAGAATAAAAGAAAAAAAATGCTTACTTGTTGGTTAGATGTTGCATTATAGTGTTTTATCTGATAAAAATTGCATTCGTGCATTGGTCTTTGACAACTTGAACACAAGGTATAGTATTTCGATCGATCGTTGGGACACCAAGATCGTATCGACCTAGGAGGAGAATTGGACACCCTGAGGCTTGTACATCCTCGCAATTTGGGTATCATGTCCATTAGAGATATGGTCCTGTATGTCCCAACTTACATTTATGAAAAGTTGTTCATGGACCATCACGTAGATAGGTTGCATGCTAGGGAACATTATTGTAAACCTAACAAGTTTGATGCAAAGAAATACATGAAATCGTATATATATATATATATATATATATATATATATATATATATATATATATATATATATATTCTAATCCTTGTTTGTTGCGTGTGTTGGAGTGGGTGAGGTTCTCAACCAATGTGGAGAATACAACAGAGTACAAAAAGCTCGAAAAGTGCATCGAGCGCCGTGTATTAGAATATTTATGGTAAGCAAATATTATATCGAATTTCCATCTTTGACTTTAATTATATATTTATGATTGGATCTTTCATATATTAACTTTTCATATAATTGGATTTCCAATTTATGGTAAGCTACTTTATGATTTGATTTACATTAAATATATGATTGAATGTAATTAGATTTTCATAAATATTTTTGGCTTCCATATATAGATTTTCATTTGGAAACCCTAATTCATGCAAGGGTTTATATAAAGGCTCATGCAATATACAACAACATGAGAAAAACTAAGAGAGAGAAAAAAAAAGGTGGCAAGAGTGTCATTGCATCTTTGGAGAGCAGAAAGAAGGATGGAGGCCGTTTCGGAGAAGAAAATCAATTTGGGGTATTTCTCATTGTCTTTTTTCTTCGTGATTATAATCTACTTTATGTTATAAAGAGTTGCGGTGCTCCGTATTGTATCGGTGAGGAGCTTGTAGATGGTGTAATATCTTTATTCCATTAGTGGAGGTTCTTCAAGGTTGGACTCCGATCATCCCGTAGTTTTTTTTATCTGGATTTTCCACGTAAAAATCTATGTGTCTGCGATTTGTGTTTGGTATTTTTTATTTGTTTATTTTGCTCGGTTCTCTCGCAGGTACTCTCTGGTTTGGGGAACAGTTTTTGCGCTTTTGTTCCCAATAGTGTGGTATCAGAGCCAGGTTCTGAAATTTTAGAAGGGTGTCAGAAGTTGACAAAAAACCAGGGAGGAGAGATGGACGCGAAGCCGGTGCGCATGGTAAACCTGAACGATACCAACTATCATTACTGGAGGAGCAAGATAAAGGATCTGCTATTTGTCAAGAAGCTGCATCTGCCGGTATTTGCTTCCGAGAGGCCCAGTAACAAATTCGAAGAGGACTAGAAATTCGAGCATATACATGTGTGTGGGTACATCAGACAGTTAATTGATGAGAACGTGTACAACCACGTTGCCAGTATTGAGCACTCGAGGATTCTGTGGGATAAGCTGGAATCTTTGTATATGAAGAAGACTGGTTCCTGATCCGGATGATGATGGATCTACGGTACAAAGATGGGACATCCATTACAGATTATTTGAGTAAATTTCAGGACGTGGTTGACTAGCTATCCTCGATGGGAGTCAAGTTCGACGACGAGGTTCAGTTATTATGGCTGTTGTGTACATTGCCAGACTCGTGGGAGACCGTACGTGTGTCTATGATTGCTTCTGCTCCGGAATGCGTGGTCAGTCTAGAGTTTGCTAAGAGCGGGGTACTGAATGAAGAGATGCGGATGTCACGCCCCGGTCTCCCGCAGACAATCGGCCGTTCCCGCTAGGCGGGAATCACCCTCGCCAGCGCTCCCGCGGAACGATCGCTTAACCCATCCGGGCGTGATGCCGCACGAGCGTGAGCCACGCCCGTGCAAGGCCATGGTTTATTGGCTGGCGGCAAGAGTTCTAAGCCACAGAGTCGCACAGATTGTCCGAGTGCAGCGGAGTCATGAACGCATAGGCGATCGGTAACAGGTTCACTGAGTCGACAATATAGCGGAAGCATTGAAACAAGGTAAAGTAATCTCTTTATTGATATGAACAAGTGTTACAGGCGGCGTATAGCCGAGATTACAAATCGCTCAAGCCTCTCTCTCTGAAACAGTAAAAGCGTGCCAAGTGGCTACAATTGTGGAATGATTGTACAGGCGATGGTCGGGCGATGTTCACAACTTATGTCTTGTATATATGCTTCAGTCCCGGACGCACCGTTGCAAGGCTTCAGAGGGAACTCTTGGCCTTTGCACGCACGAAGGAGGCGTCCGCACCGAACGAGGTTCTCCCGCACCCTGCATATCAAACTGGTGGATTATCAGTACATTGAATGCACTGGTGGGGAAGCTACTCGCCCGCTCAACAAATCCAAACACGTAATACATGTTCCGTGCACAACTATTAAGTTGTCTTTCTAGTTGCCTTAGGATCAGTTTCATGCAGATATTGAATAGCCTATCGTGTCGGGCAGTGCGCCGTGCGATGTTAGAGGAAACACGGCGAGACTCACCAACTTACCATCTCCTTCCCTGTCCAAGGCAAACATTGGGACAAACAGTATAAATTCGAGCAGAGGCATGTATAAACATTCAGGAGGCAAGCATATGCAACATGCAAACATGAGAGTCATTGAACGGGACAGTATTTGGTGTGCTCAGTTGTTCTTGATGCAATGACTCGCACGCGGATAGCCGCTAAGCGAGGATGACTTATCTATATGAACATGAGTCGCTGGCATAGCCATAAAGGACTAATCCCAGACGAGAGTGGAACGCAACGAGAGCACACGATGCGCTACGAACCATCTCGCCCGTACACGATAGATTGTACATGAAGTAGTCCAAGGCCAAGATGGAATGCAACAAAGTACACGATGCGCTACAAACCATCTTGTCCGCACACGATGGACTACACACGTGATGTGGTCCCGGGAAAGTGGAATGCAACGTAAGTACACGAGGTGCTACAAACCACTCGCCCGAACACGAGGGACCACACAAGAGTTCCATCCGGATCGGATCGGCCCCAGTGCCCCGGTGATCTTCCGTGGAACTATACCTCGTTTCCGAGTTGTCCGCGACATGCACTTTCTTTTTGGGTCATTCAATTATCACGAGATACACGAGAACACGCGTGCACTTTGAACAAGAGAACACGAGAACACGAGTGCACGGGAACACGAGTATACGAGTACACGGGATACTTGGATCTTGTTCTTTGTACAATAACTTGTCTTGATGCACTCCCCTGGTTCGGGGCTGCATGGTGACCTAACGGTCCTGGATACTTGCAGGGTCAATCATACACGGAACGACTACTAAGTAGTCTCCCGGAGTTGGATGAAAACACGGCAACATTCAAGCAGACAAGCATGCGTTTCTAGGTACATAAGCAGGCACGTTGCTCGGGCCCGAAGGTAGTCCGAGAGATGAAACCGTTAAGGGACTTAGCATGCGAGGGTCTGAATATAAGCACTATTTTCTTTTCCATGTTCTAGCAAGCAATACAAGTTGGGATTATTCCCTTAGCTAGGTGCGTTGGATTTATTAGCATGTAGGGGGTGAATCACCTAGCGACTAGCATAAACATTCCAGATTTTTATGTGTACTGGCTAAGCAAAGACAAGTTCACCGTAGCCATCCACCTTAGCGATGATTCGCCTCGGTAGAGCGATACGTCTGAGCGAGCCTCTGAAAGTCCAAGCCGGATTCCTGTAGGGACAAGTCTGGATATTCTTTGCTTCTCTTTTGAGGCAAAGCGGGTCGGGACAGCTGCACGATTGCCGTTTGAGACGGCAGTCCGCTTGAGCGGAACGGGGTGTTACAGCGGAGACGTTCTCAGGCCACTTCATCCATATCCCACTCAGAAGTGCTTGTTTCAGAGAGCCGCGAAAGGGGTAAAAGCAGGGGTCAGGCGATGGCAAAGACAAAAGCAGGAGAAGGTTTAAGGGTCGGTACGAGGACTCGGAGTGTTACCACTATGGCAAGAAGGGCCACATCAAGCAGAACTGTTTCTCTTGGAAGAGAGAGAAGAAGGGCAACAAGGAAAAGTAGGGTGAGAATACTACAGCGGCGGCCTCGGCACATGGAGGCGATCTGATCATTGTAGGAGATGCAGTAGCTATGAACATCGCCTGCGATGACAACTCTTGGCTGGTGGACTCAGGTGCTTCAGCGCACGTATCTCACAACAGGACACTATTTGCTACTTACATAACAGGCGACCGTGAAGTGTTGAAGATGGGCAATGGAGATGTATCGAATGCAGTTGCCATTGGAGATGTACATTTGAGGACAAAGACGGGTGCAATTCTTGTTCTAAAAGATGTTCGTCATATCCCTGATATCCGTTTCAACCTGGTGTCGGTTGGAAGGTATGATGATGATGGTTCCTTCAATCTCTTCGGGAACAGTCAGTGGAAGCTTTCCAAAGGTTCGATGGTGATTGCCAGAGGAAACAAGAGGTACAAACTCTACTATATGGAAGGGAGCACATAGGGAGCACAGGAGGTGAACGCAGCTACTGATGCGTCTACCGAGTTATTGGAACAAACGGCTTAGCCACATCAACAAGAAGGGGATGAGCTACTTGGTGAACATAAAGGTGATTCCAGGGCTAAATTCTACAAAATTGGAGAGGTGCACGCACTATTTGGCGAAAAAACAAAATATTGTGTCTTTCCAAAGTTACCCAAGTTCAAGGAAGCCGTCGTTGCTCGAGTTGATTCACTCGGATGTCTGCTGTCCTATAAAGGTAAAATATATTGGTAGTTGTCACTAACAAATTTCTAGATAGGGATATTTTTGTCTATTCATAATATTTATATATAGTATGAGATATTTAGATAGTATTGTTGACCTAGACAGTGTTCTACCGTCGACGCTGCAGCATATGCTGGACGTACCCACGTACTCGTACCCTTACATCGGGTGTGGGTCGTGACACATTTTAGTGATGTCCCATACATGTCAAGGTAGTAGTACTCAGACTTGGAGTATTACTACAAGCCTACTATAGGATATAGGACTTAGGGTATAGGGTAAGAGTATAATCAATCACAACTAGGAACATTTCTTATCTATTTGATTTTGCTATCTTTATTATTATAAATATTGATTTCTTTAAATGTTACTTTCCTTCTTTGATGATATCGTATCTTGCGCAATATTGACTTGTTTTGTTTCAAATATGTCTTCACGATGCCTCCGAAGATCAGATTTATTCGCTCAGGAGCAGCTGTAGCTTCCTCAGCTACTTCCCGGCCTGTTGAGGAGAGGGCAGCAACTACTACTTCTTTTTCTCCAGTTAAGAGGGTCGCCTGTCACGACCCACACCCGGTGTAGGGATGCAAGTTGGAAACAACGCCCAGCCTACGCCGCAGAATAGACGGTAGAACATTGTTTGGGTAATCTATCTACCAATATAATAAGCCACCAACAATATCGATATACTCAATCACAGATCTAAGATGGAGAATAGCACGAATATGATAAAAGAATATAATAGTCACAATATAACTCATGAGTCAAAATAATAACATCGATGAGTCATAGAAATACTAAACAGTAAGCTGGAGACAAATCCAGTATAAGAGAATAACTAAGATACTATAAGTCTCGGGTCATCTGTCTCGGTAGGGATGAGTCCTGTAATCCCCCTGATTTTTCATAAATTTAAAATTTGGATTTATCACAATTTTCTGGAATTTTCTGTAATTAAATACAAGTGTTTTAATTACTAAAGGATTTTTAAATGTTAATAAATATTATTAAAATATTATTAAAATAATATTTTATGGTGTAAAATGAAAAACTAGACATAGGGTATTTTTCCGGAAATTTATTGGACCCCGGGTGATTTTTAAACACCTAAAAAGCTATTTATTTATTTATTTATTTATTTTGTATTTATTTATTATTAATAGATTATTTATAAACCAACCCGGCCCAATAACCCCGGCCCAGCCCGCACTGCTAGCGGCTCGGGTCGGGTCCGGCCGACCAACCCGACCCGCACCCCTGAGAACCGACCCGCTTCCAGCCTTTCCCCTTCCCAGCGTTTTTTCGACCGTCGCCGGCCGTTACACCGCTGCCACCTCTTCGACTTCCCGCAACGGCAGCCGCTCCCCTGCCCCGCCGCCTCGCTTCGTCTCCCCTCACCAGACTTCCCTCAGCCTCCTCTCTCCCCTATATAAGCCGCGCCGCCTCCCCCTCTTTTTCCCTCTCCGTCGTCTTCTCCGGCAGCCCGTTCTCCGCCCTCAACCCGCAGTTCCGCCGCCAGTGCAGCCGCCATAGGCCCAGACTCCTCTCCTCCGGCATCGGCCGACCCACCTCAGGCGCCGAGCGAGCTCGACCCCACTCCCCAGCCCAGTGGCCGGCCTCCCTCGAGCAGAACCCGCCTCCGCTGTATCTGCCTCGCCGCTGCCCGCCGCTTCCCTTCTCCTCCAGCTCAGCGCTGACCTCCGCCCGGCCGCCTTGGACCCCTAGCCCTCGCCGAGCCCTGCAGTCGCCGGAGCTCCCATCCCCCGCAGCTTCCCGCCGGACCCCCTGAACCCTAGACGTCGAGCCGCCCAGCCCTAACCCCTCCGGCCGAGTTCCCCTTCACCCCTGCTCGACCCCGACTCGCAGCGCCGACGCACCGCCCTCAGCCGCGGCCCCCTCCAGCTCCACCAAGACGAACCCTCCCGTAGCTCCCCTCGACCTCGCCGTCCATCTCCCAGCCTGAGCCATCCCCGCAGTCCCGGAGCCACCGCCGCAGGACCTCACCGCCGGCCGCCCAGTCCTCCCCGAGCGCCGCCCGGCCACCAGCGAGCAGACTCCCGACTCCGGCGAGCCATAGACTCGGACACGGACACAGGAACCATAATCCCAACCCTAGGTGTGTTGGACACAGTGTCCAGGACACAGGACACGAGATATTCGGTTTTCTGGGACCCAGTTCAGGTACTTGTAACTTTTTGCTCGTAGCTCGGAATTCGATTCCGTAAATTGTATCGCGTAGCCTGTATGACCCTCTCGGTGCCCGGACAAACCGCTCGGGGCATCGCGTCCTGTGGTGATCGCACATCGTGGTCCAAAAACAGGAAAACCAGACCCTGTTTCACCCCGGAACTGAGTACGCCCCGCCAAACGGGACGACTTGGTCACACGTGGTCTTCACTGATATGTGCGCGTCGTTGATACGGACGTACGGGATTTCGCAGAAGCTGATTCGGATGTGCGTGCACACCGGAATCAGTACGTATCCGCGGACACCGCCCCGTATTCGTACTTTCTGGTTCTTGCTGTAACTTAGTGTACACACGTCGGATCGAGACGAAACTTGCGCCATCGGACTCGTAGCAATACGCTGGTCCTGTGGGTCAAGTTTGGTTCGATTCTGAGAACGTTGACAAAATCGCGTGTCGTGGGCCCCACCGGCTCCACTCGACGGGCGATTTTGAGATCGGCTCATCGAAATTCAATTCTGGAAGTTCCGTTGGGTTCGTATCATCGTTCCTGACCTGTTGACACTAAGTTGGACTGATTTGGAGACCTTTGACCCTGACTCGTTTTTCGGTGCAAAGCGGCCCACATCTGGACCCCGCCTTGACCCGAAAATGACGTTTTTGCCCTTGTCTCCAAATTGGACTCAAGGATAGGCATTTCTAGCTGATTAATATTTTCTGGATCTGATGGTGATATTTGTTTCAGCAACCGGAGTACTGCCTGCAGAACCCACGGAAGTCAGAGCTATAATTGGAACCGGAAATCCAGGCAAGTGTACCTTGCCATAAATGCAGTTTAATGATTCATTTTATCTTGCTTTATTTTCTGTGATTATTGTACATGCTTAAACCTAGGGCCGTGTGGCATACTTAGTGTCCGGTTACAGTCGGGTGCCAACTCCGTACGCGGAGTTGTGTATGTCATTAGAGGTGGACATTCGTGGCCCTTTACATTCTAGTACTTGCTGTATCAAGTACAATAACCCAGGACACTTGACACATACATTGACAGAATCTTCCTGAGATATTCAAGGTGATTTTGTGTAGGATACAGGATGGACATAGATTATATTCTTAGATTATGACTTGATGCATTAGCTATGATCCTGTATGGCATGGACATGAGACGTCGTGGACATGAGATGCATGATTACATTGGGTGGAAAGAGTCACACAAACTACAGGTTGATTATATATTATGCCGGCGTCTTAGTCTCACGAAGAGATAGACAACCACATGATATCACTGCTACCGGCTCCCCGACACAGAGCTTGTAGTGGTTTCAGCCTGAGTTCTAGTGCTACTCTTATCTTGCATATCACTTAGATGGTTATATAGTCTACCTTATTGTTTCATTTATTTCCTGCACTGCATTATATTTTGGCTTGTGTTTTCTGTACCTTGCTATGTCCCCTGAGGACCTGGAATGGATTATGTCCCCAGGATTAGCAGACGAGTTCGAGATATACAGGACAGGAGCATTAGCAGGAGCAGAAGCAGGAACAGGAGCAGGCACTGGAGCAGTACCCGATCCAGTAGACGAGTGATCTCTTGGGGTATTTTCTGAGTATTTACTGTCTCCATACTCAGTATTTTCTGTGGTTATCTTATTTCTTGTATCTGACAGTTGTATCAGACTTGTATCGGGCTTGTTCCCCGAATTATTTACTTGAGACTTGATGTTGATGTTTATATTCCTTTTGTTGATATTGGTATATTCTTCGGTGGATGAGATTAGCCAAACCATGATTATTGTTGAAATACAGCTTAAGTATGCCCCGATGGATCCATTAAATTGGGTTTGTCCATCGGTGCGTGCTGCTGGCCATTATCACGCGTCCGGTCCCTCGGTATTTTGGGACTGGGGCGTGACATGGTTTTTGTGGTGGCCCATGCAGGTCTACGACTAAATTGTTCGGTTTCAACTTAGGGACCGAACAGGCCTGCAATAAAATAGGATAAGTTTTAAGGATCTCATCCACTTGCTTGAAACGTTCTTGATATCTATATCGGATTCGAATCAATTTCTTGAATTGCATCCTGCCTTGATTCATGTATGCCTCTTATTGTTTATTTTGGTTGCAGAGTTATGGATTCACAAGCAACCGATGAGACTCATGCAATATCACCACGAGACATTTTGGTAACCAACGAAGATAAAGTAACAATAGTGGATGGAGGACAATCAGCTCAACAACACAGTCAAGTGAATCAGCATGCCTCAGGAATCCAGCAAGATAACATTCCAACATCGACGCAATATACTCCACCAATGCCCGTATTCCCACAAGGGCAGGATATGGACGGGCATCAGATATTACAAATGATCTATGCAATGATGCAAGCTCAACAACAAATTCAACAAGAGGCTCTGCGTCAGGAGGCAGAGAACTTGAGGAGCAGCCTAGTAAGCACACTGGAGCAGGCAGACTTACCAGTACGACGGCCAATGACGGGCTCTATCGCAGACTTCCTCCAGCAGAAGCCCCGTACCTTCTCAGGCAAGGAGGAGCCTACTGAAGTTCATGAGTGGCTCACCAACACTCAACATCAATTGGAAGCAGCTGAGATTCCACAAGAACGTTGGATGACTGCCGTCAGAATGCAATTGACGGACAATGCTCATCACTGGTGGCTATCTGAGGAGACCAGGCTCGGACCAGACCGAGTCACTTGGGAAGAGTTTTCTAGACTCTTTCAAGAGATGTACATTCCAGCCATTGCTCGATCAGAACTTCGGGACAAGTTCAATCACCTCACTCAGGATGCTAAGACGGTGGAAGAATACAACGCTGAGTTCATTCGTCTGAGTCGTTTTGCCCCTAACTTGATTCAGACAGAAGAAGAGAAGGCCGAGAAGTTCTTCGACGGACTAAACATTGAGCTACAGAAATTAATTGGATCCGTTGCTCCTACATCCTACCCGGACGTCCTTGCTGCAGCACGACGCATAGAGCGCGTCATCAGGAGAGAGACCAGTCTGAAGCGATCGTCCACATCAGCACCACCACAGGAAGAAGCTACAAAAAGACTTCACAGTCACCAGCCACCAGAAGCATCTCCACGGGCAATACCTGTCTGTCTATATTGTCGCAAGCGAGGCCATAAAGAGATCGAGTGCAGACGAAAGAAGAGATTATGCATAATTTGCGGATCCAGTCAGCATTTATTAAAGGAATGCCCTGAGCATCGAGACAGAGCACCAAAGGGTAACCAGCAAGCGAGGCCAGCCTATCCAGCATTAGGAGCACCACAAACGGAAGTTCAAGAAGTCCTACCACCAGCTCCAGGAGGGTATCAGCCGAGGCCACCCTTGATACCCCAGGCACTGCTCTTCCAGCAGGCACAACAGCAGCAGAGGAATCGACGACAAGGACGCGGACAAGCCCTGACGATGACCTTGGAGAATGTGCAGAACCATGGAATAGCTAAAATGCGTAAGTTTTGTAGTTCCATTTCTAGCATTTCTTTAGTTCGTGCCTGTAAGCCCCTGATTTTTCAAAAATATTAAAATTAGGATTTTTACAATTTTCTGGAATTTTCTGGGAATTTTCTGAAATTAAAATCAGGGTTTTGAATTATTACAAGATTTTTTTATTGAAAATAAATAACATTAAAATATTATGAAAATAATATTTTTGGGTGTAAAATGGAAAACTGGACTTAGGGTAATTTTTCTGGAATTTTTTGGGCCTCGGACCTATTTTTAAATGCCTAAAAATTATTTAATTAATTATTTATTGATTTATTAATTATTATTATTATTATTATTATTATTATTATTATTATTATTACTTATTTTAACCCTAACCCAGCCCAGCGGCCCGGCCCGGCCCATTGGGCCCGAGCCCGGCCCAGCCCTAGCGGGTCGGGTCGGATCCGCCAGACCCGACCCGAGACCCGCTAGCCCGCCCCCTCGACCCGGTCTCCCTCTCTCCCCCTCGTTCCGCTTCCGGCGCCGCCGCCGTCGCTCCACCGCCACGACCCTGGCCGCGCCGCCTTCTCCGCAACCCCCTCCGCCCTTCCCGGCCTCGACCTCCGCCGCCCCTCTCTATTTAAACCCCGCTCCACTCTTCTCCGGCCACCCCCTCGACGAACCGCCACCGCCACCACCGCTCCGGCCTCGCCACTCCGCCGTCGCCCTAGCCACCCACCTCGCCGCCGTCAGTCTTCCCTGCTCCTCCCTCCTCCCTTCGTCCCCGGCGCCGGCCACCGCAAGAAGCAGCAGCAGCAGCTCCAGCGCGCTGCTCCGGCCGCCGCCTGCCGCCCCGAATCCCCTCCGCCTCCGCAGAGTGCCCCCAGCCCTCCGCCTCAGCCGCCCGGCCGCCCAGCCACCGTCCCCGCCGCCGGCGAACCCAACCCCTAAACCCTAATTCTTCGTGTCGGACACAGCCTGTGTCGTGTCGGACACGACACGGACACGATTTCAGCCCTGGTTTCGAGCCCTGTTCAGGTACTCATAACTTTCGCCTCGTAGCTCCTTTTTCAATTCCGTAAATTGCGTTGTGAAGCCTGTATGATCCTCTCGGTGTCCGGACAAACTGTTCGGGGCATCGCGTCCTGTAGTGATCGCACACCGCGATCCAAAAATAGGAAAAATCAGACCCTGTTTCACCCCGGAACTGAGTGCGCCCCGCCAAACGGGACGACTTGGTCGCGTGCGGTCTTCACAGATATGTACGCATCGTCGATACGGACGTGTGAGTTTTCGTGGAAGCTGATTCGGGTGTGCGTGCACACCGGAATCAACGCGTATCCGCGGACATCGCCCCGTATCCGCCTTTTCGGCAATTTACCCTAACTTCGTGCACACACGTCGGATCGAGACGAAAATTGCGCCATCAGACTCGTAGCAATACGCTGGTCCTGTGGGTCAAGTTTGGTTCGATTCTGAGAACGTTGACGAAATCGCGTGTCGTGGGCCCTATAGGCCCCGCTCGACGGGCGATTTTGTGTTCGGCTCATCGGAATCCAAATCTGGAAGTTCCGTTGGGTTCGTATCAGCGTTCCTGACTTGTTGACACTAAGTTTGGTGAATTTGGAGACCTTTGACCCAGACACGTTTTTCGGTGTAAAGCGGGCCCACCGGCGGACCCCGTTTTGACCCAAAATTACCGTTTTTGCCCTTGTCTCCAAATTGGACCCAAGGACAGACGTTTCTAGCTATTTGACGTCTTCTGAGCGTGATGGTAATGTCTATTTCAGCTTTTGGACTCATCTCTGGACTTTTCCCCCAAGAACCTAACTAATCAGATCCAAACAACAGGCAAGTACCTGCACTTCAAGTTTAACCTTTATATTGTGATAAATAAATTCCCTGCTTAATAGTACCATTGATGATCATATGTAGAGTTAGAACACTGGATTTCATGTCTTGAATAATATATTTCATGTCTTGCTTTTCATGTCGGGTGGGAGAATACTAGGAGGCATGTAGTTTACCCTTCCCCCAGGTCCTGTTACTAGCTGTTGGTACGCGACTGTACCATCAGCCTTATACTTGATTGTTCCTAGTCACTAGTCGTCTATGACGGCCTTATTAGCCTTATAAACCCCTACATGCCAACTATGTATTCTAAATACACAAGTTCACGCACATAGTTCCTGTCTTGTTGCAGTTCTGGTTGTCTTGTTACAGTTACATTTCCTGTCACATTTTTCCTGTTTTACTCGTATTTCTGGTTTATAGCAATTAATCATACTTTACTTCTAGTCTTGTTTTATAGCATTATTTCTCAGTTAATTTCACTATTTACTTACGCATATTCTCAACATGATGCTTAGTCAGTTATTTTCTACCTGTCACAAATATTTAGCTTAAATCTTGTTGTGCATTGTGTACTTTGCTCCTTTCCTGACTGGATCCATTGTTTAGGCGATGATGAGAACCTTGCCCCTACCTACTATGGACCCTATGAGCCAGCAGGTGATACAGTTGCAGAGCCGGTTCCCACCCAGGAGACTACTCCTGCAGAGTAGTTAGCATTAGTTGTTTATTTCCTTTCATCTTAGTAATCGGGTTTGTCCCCGATATAATCTATGGTTCTGTAATAAACTCTGGATCTGATTATCGTATTCTGGTTATAAAATCATAGCATTCTTTTCCTGCTATTTTTCTTTGCCTATTTAATTATTGTGAATGAGCTAGATTCATCACCTGTGATCATGCCCTAGACAGCGTACTACCGCCGATTCTGCGGCGTAGGCTGGACGTGCCCACGCACTCGTGCCCGAATATCCGGGTGCGGGTCGTGACACGTTTTTGTGGTGGCCCATGCAGGTCCTATCCTAAAATAGGGTAATACCCTAGGACAGGGTATGGAATAAGATTGAGGATTCTAGGAAAAGCTGATTCACAGTATAGCATCCTTATTTCAATTATTGATATCATTTTTGCTCAATTGTCCTATCGCCTTTAATTTTCAAGTATTCTATTCTGATTTCTCCTATCCCTTAATCTTTCAGAATGGTTCAGACGAGAAACACAGTAGGAGGCACATCAGAACCAGCTGAGCAGAATGTGCCCGAAACTCTTGCACTCCCGCCGCCTCCATCTGTTCCGGCAGTTACTCTAGATGGGGCACAGCTACTCGGAGTGTTCCAGGGACTAGTGGAATCCCAGAAAGAACATACTGCACTTCTGCGGACCAGCCTCTCAGAAGCTATTAAGTCCCAGGAGTCGCCACTCAAGAGGCCAGGAAGTGCCAAAGACTTCAAGAATCTTAGACCCCTGGAATTCTATGGAACTGAAGGCATCCTCTATGCCGACGAATGGATAGAGAACGTAGAGCGACTCCTGAAGACTGCTCGGGTCCCTGATGATCTCAAAGTGGAGTCCGCAAGCCTGCAACTGTTCGACATAGCTCGGACCTGGTTTAGGGACGAACCTCAACTATCTGCTCCTGACCTTACCTGGGAGGACTTCAAGAGACTATTCAAGGAGAAATTTTACCCCGAAGTGGCTCGGGAAGCTCTCGAAAGCCAATTCAAGAGACTGGAACAAGGTAACCTGACTGTTGATGAGTATACTGCTGAATTTAGCAGGTTAAGCCACTTTGCGGAATGCATGGTTCGTACCCCGGAGGACAGGGCCCGTAGATTCAAGAAGGGGCTGTCTCCGGATATTCGCCTTGCTGTCACCACCAGCCGAGCTCGCACCTACGAGGAAATCTTGAACGTGGCACAAGGCGTTGAGAGAGACATGGGGCATAAGCTAAAGCGAGAAAGAGATACCGAAAATGCGGGACCCAACAAACGCCCTTTTCAACAACAACAACAGCAGAGATCCCCGCAGCAAGCCCAGCGTCCTCTCCCTCGAGCTCCAGCACCCCAACATCAAGCTCAAGGGCAGACCCAATGAGTTCCCACTTGTGGCTTTTGTCGAAAACAAGGTCATACCTGGCAAGTTTGTAGGATGAGACTAGGTGCTTGTCTATATTGTGGATCAACAGAACATCGAGTGAGGGACTGCCCCACTGCTCCAGGACGCGGACAGGCTTACGTAATGACCGTGGAGAACGCGCAAACTCTGGAAGCAGCTAATGCGCGTAAGTGATTCGTAGATATCTTTTTCTAGTATTGTTTTCGTGCCTATTGGTTCGTGACCTCAGCCCCAACTTAGTCATTTTGAACTTGCTAAATACCTGGTATGCTTTTAAATTTGATAACTATAGAAAATTTTAGAGGTTGCTATTATGCTTACTATGTGTTGTTTTGTGGATTTAAATAATGTGTACCTCCTTTTCATCATCATCTAGCGCACTTAATTTTGCTGAACTTGACATATGCTGCTATTTTATAGCCTAGTTTTGCAAGCTTACCCTTTTACCGGGCTTGTTCATGACACATGTATTATTGAGGCCTGATCAACCCCACTAATACAAGTGTCTACTCAGAATCAGTGTACTACGGTCTGATCAACCCTAGTGCATTTTGATTCGCACTTCGCATGACTACTTTATGTGGATTGAGATATAGTCGACTAGTCTACTTGCCCCCTAAATACGTCCGAGCATATCGTATCAGCATTACCAGAGTAGAATCTCAATCCATCACCGCCTGGCAATCCCTATTAGAATTCCTTAAACGCCTTGGTCCCTATACCTCTGTTCTACCACCTCGCCCTTAAACTCCTTATTATTAATCCTCGTCTTCCCTCATCTCGGAAAGACAAAATCCTGTGTTTGATAAGTTGAATTGCAGTGCTAGACATACCCCTCAGACCGGTCAAATTGATGATAACCCTTTATGACTAAGGCAATACCCTAGGTGATGTGTTTTGTGTTGCAGCCTTAAAGATTCAATACCATGATTTATTAAGTTGGGATCTAGCTTTACTAGTTGTACAGCCTTAAAGGATATGGGTAGAATTCTAAGTTGGGTAGCGACCGCATTGTCCACTTGAGAGAAACCTGTGAGGCTGTAATCAAGTGAGTTTAGACAGAGAGAACCCTGCCATAATTTAAATTTCGAGGACGAAATTCTATAAGTTGGGTAGATTGTAAGCCCCTGATTTTTCAAAAATATTAAAATTAGGATTTTTACAATTTTCTGGAATTTTCTGGGAATTTTCTGAAATTAAAATCAGGGTTTTGAATTATTACAAGATTTTTTTATTGAAAATAAATAACATTAAAATATTATGAAAATAATATTTTTGGGTGTAAAATGGAAAACTGGACTTAGGGTAATTTTTCTGGAATTTTTTGGGCCTCGGACCTATTTTTAAATGCCTAAAAACTATTTAATTAATTATTTATTGATTTATTAATTATTATTATTATTATTATTATTATTATTATTATTATTATTATTATTACTTATTTTAACCCTAACCCAGCCCAGCGGCCCGGCCCGGCCCATTGGGCCCGAGCCCGGCCCAGCCCTAGCGGGTCGGGTCGGATCCGCCAAACCCGACCCGAGACCCGCTAGCCCGCCCCCTCGACCCGGTCTCCCTCTCTCCCCCTCGCTCCGCTTCCGGCGCCGCCGCCGTCGCTCCACCGCCACGACCCTGGCCGCGCCGCCTTCTCCGCAACCCCCTCCGCCCTTCCCGGCCTCGACCTCCGCCGCCCCTCCCTATTTAAACCCCGCTCCACTCTTCTCCGGCCACCCCCTCGACGAACCGCCACCGCCACCACCGCTCCGGCCTCGCCACTCCGCCGTCGCCCTAGCCACCCACCTCGCCGCCGTCAGTCTTCCCTGCTCCTCCTTCCTCCCTTCGTCCCCGGCGCCGGCCACCGCAAGAAGCAGCAGCAGCTCCAGCGCGCTGCTCCGGCCGCCGCCTGCCGCCCCGAATCCCCTCCGCCTCCGCCGAGTGCCCCCAGCCCTCCGCCTCAGCCGCCCGGCCGCCCAGCCACCGTCGCCGCCGCCGGCGAACCCAACCCCTAAACCCTAATTCTTCGTGTCGGACACAGCCTGTGTCGTGTCGGACACGACACGGACACGATTTTAGCCCCGGTTTCGAGCCCTGTTCAGGTACTCATAACTTTCGCCTCGTAGCTCCTTTTTCAATTCCGTAAATTGCGTTGTGAAGCCTGTATGACCCTCTCGGTGTCCGGATAAACTGTTCGGGGCATCGCGTCCTGTAGTGATCGCACACCGCGATCCAAAAACAGGAAAAACCAGACCCTGTTTTACCCCGGAACTGAGTGCGCCCCGCCAAACGGGACGACTTGGTCGCGTGCGGTCTTCACAGATACGTACGCATCGTCGATACGGACGTGTGAGTTTTCGTGGAAGCTGATTCGGGTGTGCGTGCACACCGGAATCAACGCGTATCCGCGGACATCGCCCCGTATCCGCCTTTTCGGCAATTCACCCTAACTTCGTGCACACACGTCGGATCGAGACAAAACTTACGCCATCGGACTCGTAGCAATACGCTGGTCCTGTGGGTCAAGTTTGGTTCGATTCTGAGAACGTTGACGAAATCGCGTGTTGTGGGCCCCACAGGCCCCGCTCGACAGGCAATTTTGTGTTCGGCTCATCGGAATCCAAATCTGGAAGTTCCGTTGGGTTCGTATCAGCGTTCCTGACCTGTTGACACTAAGTTTGGTGAATTTGGAGACCTTTGACCCGGACACGTTTTTCGGTGTAAAGCGGGCCCACCGGCGGACCCCGTTTTGACCCGAAATTACTGTTTTTGCCCTTGTCTCCAAATTGGACCCAAGGACAGGCATTTCTAGCTATTTGACGTCTTCTGAGCGTGATGGTAATGTCTATTTCAGCTTTTGGACTCATCTCTGGACTTTTCTCCCAAGAACCTAACTAATCAGATCCAAACAACAGGCAAGTACCTGCACTTCAAGTTTAACCTTTATATTGTGATAAATAAATTCCCTGCTTAATAGTACCATTGATGATCATATGTAGAGTTAGAACACTGGATTTTATGTCTTGAATAATATATTTCATGTCTTGCTTTTCATGTCGGGTGGGAGAATACTAGGAGGCATGTAGTTTACCCTTCCCCCAGGTCCTGTTACTAGCTGTTGGTACGCGACTGTACCATCAGCCTTATACTTGATTGTTCCTAGTCACTAGTCGTCTATGACGGCCTTATTAGCCTTATAAACCCCTACATGCCAACTATGTATTCTAAATACACAAGTTCACGCACATAGTTCCTGTCTTGTTGCAGTTCTGGTTGTCTTGTTACAATTATATTTCCTGTCACATTTTTCCTGTTTTACTCGTATTTCTGGTTTATAGCAATTAATCATACTTTACTTTTAGTCTTGTTTTATAGCATTATTTCTCAGTTAATTTCACTATTTACTTACGCATATTCTCAACATGATGCTTAGTCAGTTATTTTCTACCTGTCACAAATATTTAGCTTAAATCTTGTTGTGCATTGTGTACTTTGCTCCTTTCCTGACTGGATCCATTGTTTAGGCGATGATGAGAACCTTGCCCCTACCTACTATGGACCCTATGAGCCAGCAGGTGATACAGTTGCAGAGCCGGTTCCCACCCAGGAGACTACTCCTGCAGAGTAGTTAGCATTAGTTGTTTATTTCCTTTCATCTTAGTAATCGGGTTTATCCCCGATATAATCTATGGTTCTGTAATAAACTCTGGATCTGATTATCATATTCTGGTTATAAAATCATAGCATTCTTTTCCTGCTATTTTTCCTTGCCTATTTAATTATTGTGAATGAGCTAGATTCATCACCTGTGATCATGCCCTAGACAGCGTACTACCGCCGATTCTGCGGCGTAGGCTGGACGTGCCCACGCACTCGTGCCCGAATATCCGGGTGCGGGTCGTGACAGTGCCTGCTGGTTCGTGACCCTAGACTTACCCTGATGTTTTTTTTTAAATGCTAATCTAGTGATAACTTAGAATTGTTAATTATGTTTTTAAAGAATAACTTAGAATGTTTTAGAAATGTTAACCTGTTATGTTTTTAAAGGATAAACTGGTTTTCTACAACTGTAATCTTCTAGATTTTCCACATTTGGGAAATTCATAAATGCTTGGGGAAAATAACTTTTCCTAGGTGTCCCTCTCAACCTTGATTTTCTGATTCAAATAAATTTTGCAGCCGTGTCATCTCTATTGACCGGTTATTCTTTGATTGCGAGGACGCAATCCTCTTAAGGGGGGTATATTGTAATCCCCCTGATTTTTCATAAATTTAAAATTTGGATTTATCACAATTTTCTGGAATTTTTTTGTAATTAAATACAAGTATTTTAATTACTAAAGGATTTTTAAATGTTAATAAATAATATTTTATGGTGTAAAATGAAAAACTAGACATAGGGTATTTTTCCGGGAATTTATTGGACCCCGGGTGATTTTTAAACACCTAAAAAGCTATTTATTTATTTAGTTATTTATTTTGTATTTATTTATTATTAATAGATTATTTATAAACCAACCCGGCCCAATAACCCCGACCCAGCCCGCACTGCTAGCGGCTCGGGTCGGGTCCGGCCGACCAACCCGACCCGCACCCCTGAGAACCGACCCGCTTCCAGCCTTTCCCCTTCCCAGCGTTTTTCCGACCGTCGCCGGCCGTTACGCCTCTGCCACCTCTTCGACTTCCCGCAACGGCAGCCGCTCCCCTGCCCCGCCGCCTCGCTTCGTCTCCCCTCACCGGACGTCCCTCAGCCTCCTCTCTCCCCTATATAAGCCGCGCCGCCTCCCCCTCTTTTTCCCTCTCCGTCGTCTTCTCCGGCAGCCCGTTCTCCGCCCTCAACCCGCAGTTCCGCCGCCAGTGCAGCCGCCATAGGCCCAGACTCCTCTCCTCCGGCATCGGCTGACCCACCTCAGGCGCCGAGCGAGCTCGACCTCACTCCCCAGCCCAGTGGCCGGCCTCCCTCGAGCAGAACCCGCCTCCGCTGTATCTGCCTCGCCGCTGCCCGCCGCTTCCCTTCTCCTCCAGCTCAGCGCTGACCTCAGCCCGGCCGCCTTGGACCCCTAGCCCTCGCCGAGCCCTGCAGTCGCCGGAGCTCCCATCCCTCGCAGCTTCCCGCCGGACCCCCTGAACCCTAGACGTCGAGCCGCCCAGCCCTAACCCCTCCGGCCGAGTTCCCCTTCACCCCTGCTCGACCCCGACTCGCAGCGCCGACGCACCGCCCTCAGTCGCGGCCCCCTCCAGCTCCACCAAGACGAACCCTCCCGTAGCTCCCCTCGACCTCGCCGTCCATCTCCCAGCCTGAGCCGTCCCCGCAGTCCCGGAGCCACCGCCGCAGGACCTCACCGCCGGCCGCCCAGTCCTCCCCGAGTGCCGCCCGGCCACCAGCGAGCAGACTCCCGACTCCGGCGAGCCATAGACTCGGACACGGACACAGGAACCCTAATCCCAACCCTAGGTGTGTTGGACACAGTGTCCAGGACACAGGACACGAGATATTCGGTTTTCTGGGACCCAGTTCAGGTACTTGTAACTTTTTGCTCGTAGCTCAAAATTCGATTCCGTAAATTGTATCGCGTAGCCTGTATGACCCTCTCGGTGCCCGGACAAACCGCTCGGGGCATCGCGTCCTGTGGTGATCGCACATCGTGGTCCAAAAACAGGAAAACCAGACCCTGTTTCACCCTGGAACTGAGTACGCCCGCCAAACGGAACGACTTGGTCACACGCGGTCTTCACCGATACGTGCGCGTCGTTGATACGGACGTGCGGGATTTCGCAGAAGCTGATTCGGATGTGCGTGCACACCGGAATCAGTGCGTATCCGCGGACACCGTCCCGTATCCGTACTTTCTGGTTCTTGCTGTAACTTAGTGTACACACGTCGGATCGAGACGAAACTTGCGCCATCGGACTTGTAGCAATACGCTGGTCCTGTGGGTCAAGTTTGGTTCGATTCTGAGAACGTTGACAAAATCGCGTGTCGTGGGCCCCACCGGCTCCACTCGACGGGCGATTTTGAGATCGGCTCATCGAAATCCAATTCTAGAAGTTCCGTTGGGTTCGTATCATCGTTCCTGACCTGTTGACACTAAGTTGGACTGATTTGGAGACCTTTGACCCTGACTCGTTTTTCGGTGCAAAGCGGCCCACATCTGGATCCCGCCTTGACCCGAAAATGACGTGTTTGCCCTTGTCTCCAAATTGGACTCAAGGACAGGCATTTCTAGCTGATTAATATTTTCTGGATCTGATGGTGATATTTGTTTCAGCAACCGGAGTACTGCCTGCAGAACCCACGGAAGTCAGAGCTATAATTGGAACCGGAAATCCAGGCAAGTGTACCTTGCCATAAATGCAGTTTAATGATTCATTTTATCTTGCTTTATTTTCTGTGATTATTGTACATGCTTAAACCTAGGGCCGTGTGGCATACTTAGTATCCGGTTACAGTCGGGTGCCAACTCCGTACGCGGAGTTGTGTATGTCATTAGAGATGGACATTCGTGGCCCTTTACATTCTAGTACTTGCTGTATCAAGTACAATAACCCAGGACACTTGACACATACATTGACAGAATCTTCCTGAGATATTCAAGGTGATTCTGTGTAGGATACAGGATGGACATAGATTATATTCTTAGATTATGACTTGATGCATTAGCTATGATCCTGTATGGCATGGACATGAGACGTCGTGGACATGAGATGCATGATTACATTGGGTGGGAAGAGTCACACAAACTACAGGTTGATTATATATTATGCTGGCATCTTAGTCTCACGAAGAGATAGACAACCACATGATATCACTGCTACCGGCTCCCCGACACAGAGCTTGTAGTGGTTTTAGCCTGAGTTCTAGTGCTACTCTTATCTTGCATATCACTTAGATGGTTATATAGTCTACCTTATTGTTTCATTTATTTCCTGCACTGCATTATATTTTGGCTTGTGTTTTCTGTACCTTATTATGTCCCCTGAGGACCTGGAATGGATTATGTCCCCAGGATTAGCAGACGAGTTCGAGATATACAGGACATGAGCATTAGCAGGAGCAGAAGCAGGAACAGGAGCAGGCACTGGAGCAGTACCCGATCCAGTAGACGAGTGATCTCTTGGGATATTTTCTGAGTATTTACTGTCTCCATACTCAGTATTTTCTGTGGTTATCTTATTTCTTGTATCTGACAGTTGTATCAGACTTGTATCGGGCTTGTTCCCCGAATTATTTACTTGAGACTTGATGTTGATGTTTATATTCCTTTTGTTGATATTGGTATATTCTTCGGTGGATGAGATTAGCCAAACCCTGATTATTGTTGAAATACAGCTTAAGTATGCCCCGATGGATCCATTAAATTGGGTTTGTCCATCGGTGCGTGCTGCTGGCCATTATCACGCGTCCGGTCCCTCGGTATTTTGGGACTGGGGCGTGACAAGTCCCTCCTAAGCCAGGGTCTCTGGCTCTAAGCCCACAACATCATGAGGTCCGTAATGAATAGGGTACCACTCCTCAGTGTCATCTGAAAAAAAAATATCCAGTCAGGAAAGGAGCAGAGTACATCTCTAACAATATTTCTAATCAATGATATAAACTATGTAATAATAAATAGATATGAATATGGAAGATACATAAATAGATACAAGAGATATACAATAAAGGAAATACTGGAAATAAATACAAGAATGATCAATATGGCAATGAACAAGAATACTAATGACTAAGTGAGTGAGTACTAGCTTTAACATGTGATCGGCTTGGGAACTTGCACAAGGATAAGGGCATGGCTAATCATACGTGCGGTATATGACCAACACTCACAAGGAATAAGACATGCACAAGGAGGGTATGATCACATATCTACACTAAAATACTCTCCACCCCCGACAGGTATAGTGGATCCAACCATGGTACGTTATGGCACAGGATTCTCTAGAAAGGTAACAAGTCTCCCCGAGAATCAGTGTCAGTACATGTACAAGAAGAACAAGGAACCAGGCTTGCACAAGATACACCATATATACCAAGGAATAACATCTTATGATGACATCCGGATATACCAATCCGTGTAACCATCGTGTAGATATAAGGAACATAGAGTATATCATAAATGAGAAACTATCAGAGAATGTACTCGCCCGAAACCTGGTGCACAGTATCACAGATGTCCGGTACGGTGCCTCGAAGACCTATATAGGGAATATAACATCAATACAAGATTTCGGAATAAAAAAAAGTTAAACTAGTCAACATCTAGGTCAAAAAGTCATTTCTAAGTCAAAATAGTCAAACTAGGTCAACTCTAAGTCAAATGGGTCAAACTTGGTCAAACTACCTATTTCTATGTTGTATGAGTCTACCTCTAGGATATTGGGTTCAATTCTAACTAATAATAAATGTTGGTCCAAGAATCTAATCTAAACTAGTTAGGTCCACTAATACAAGTCCAAAATAATAAACTAACATCTAATAATAAATAAATAACACAATAAATAATTATACAATATGCACAATATTTAATTAATTATGAAACTACCAAAATACCCTTTCATAGAAAATGTGGTAGTGACATCGTCTCACCGGTTCAGGTGGGGATTTAAGCAGCAACTTTCGAGGGTGCTCCTCCTCCAGTTCCGAGGACAGTTCCAGCTATTTCTGAGGGACTTCCCCCGCCACCTCCAGTGCCAGTGGATTCTACGCAGTATTCGCACTTTTCAGATAGATGATGGAGGCCCAGAGGGCCCAGGCTGAGGCGCAGCACCGACAATCTGACGTGATGAGACAAGGCATTAAGAATGACCACCATGTGGCCATTGTAGCAGTCGGAAGAGGAGCTCCTTCGCAGCCACAGGATGCACAGCCCAGGCCGGGCAACATACAAGAGTTCAAGAAGTTGGGTCCTCACAACTTCCAGGGGTGCTGATGATTGTCTTGAGTACAACGAGCGCGTCATGCACTTATCCCGCCTAGCAGAGGATCTGAAGGTGGAGGCGGCAGGGTTGCAGATGTCAGACATTGCTAGTACCTAGTTCTGGAATGAGCCACAAATGATCGATACAATTGACATGAGTGGACTTCAAGGACTTGTTCAGGAAGAAGTTCTCTCCGCCTACACAGAGACTATACTTGGAGCGACAGTTCCAGAACCTTCATTAGGGGAACATGTCGGTCGAGGAGTATGCCTCAGACTTCAGCAGATTGGGCAGATATACTGCGTACATGGTGTGGGAGCCTGAGATTCGGACGAGTCGATTCAGAGAGGGCTTGAACTGGGAAGTTAAGGCTCTTATTTTTTTGAGCCATGAGACATACCCAACTATCATGAAGGAGGCCCGCAAGGTCGAAAGAGACCTAAGTTTAAGGCCCAAGAGGGACCGAGAGATCTTTGGTGGCAGCATCAGTGTGGTTCCAGCCAAGCGACCCCATTTTCAGCAGCAGAGACAGCAGTTTCCTGGGTCGATCAGAGCACCAGTACAGCAGGCGCACCAGATGCAGAGACTAGCTCAGCTGGCTCCTACTTGTCCTTTTTTGCAAGAAACTAGGGCATGGGTGGGATGTCTATAAAAAAGGCTGGGCCAGTGTTTGTTTTGTAGCTCAGTAGACCACCAGTTGAGGGATTATCCTTGAGCTATAGCTCGTACAGCTCAGGGTGGAGCCCCAGTTCAGAGAGCACCAGTGAGGCCACATGTGGGTTAGCAAAGAGGACCTCCATTGCAGACACAACAGCAGAGGTTTGCACAGTACCAACAACAGCAGAGAGGTGCATGACAAGGGCAAGCTTTTGATTTGACAGTCGAGGAGGCGTGTGTGCCATTAAATACGAAAGTTGGAAATAACTTGATTCAATTGAGCAAACTAAAGAAAGTATAAAGAAAAGTCATAGAAGACAATCTAAGTACAAAGTTATTTTTTGGGGGGTAACAATAGAAGGTTAGGAGTGTAACAACTCTCTTTACTCCATGAACGATCCGATGCAGAAGCTCTTCTCTCTTGCTCGAGTGTAGATTCGCAGATATCCAGCCTTGTCGCTTGGTCCGATCTCTTTCTAAATTAGAAAAAGTCGACCTTTAGAACGTTCAAGTTGCTCATATTTATAGCCATCGTGCTGATGGGCTATGGGGCCGCATAGGCCTCTGTTTGGTGTCAGAATAAGGCTCCTTCAACAGAATGCAGTTACAACTATTGCCGCGTGCCATGTGTCTTCTCATAACATAAATGAGTTACAATTGTGCACAAAAATTCATGCTTCAACTGTCACATGGACATTTGTTAAGATTTTTTTGTTGCTGAAGATATGAATGGTTCTGATCTGTTGTAGGCGCGACTTGGTCAAATGGACACGTGGCCTCTATTTGGTTGGAGAGAATCACTCAGTTGTAACAGTAAGAATTGGTCGATGTGAAATCTGGGACACATGTGACCAAAGATGTATGGGACACATGGGGCCAGAGACACATGGACTGCATGAAGTATGGAATGCATTGGATAGAGCCGCATGGGACGCATGGGCCAGAGAAGCATGGACCGCATGGAGTCTGGAACGCATGGGCCAGAGCCGCATGGGACGCTTGGAGTCTGGGACAAATGGCCAGAGCCGCATGGGATCTTTTGTCGTATTGTACACGTGGCTCTGCACTATCCTTGGGACTTCTGTCTCTTAGTGTGTTCTCATCCTTCGAGACGATCAGAAAAATTATTTTTGTCAGGATTCGGTGTCGGGCGCCATCTTTGTTGTCAGGACGTCATGTCAGGTCGACCTGCGGCCAGTTATCAGGACGTTCGTTTGGACCGCATGGGTGTCCCATTTTTGGGCCGCATTTTCTGGGCCACATAGGGGATAACTATGCGGCATGTCTTCAGCATGTGGATGCAACTCGCATATAATCCGCATGACTATAGATTTTTTCATGCTTCTACAAGACTCCCTTTAAAGTTTTTAAAGTGTCAAGTTTGAAATACTTTGAATAAGAAGCATGGTTAATCGCTTTTCGGTCGCATAACTTAACGTGCCGCATACATACGTTGTCGCATAGGCACTTCTGACAGACTATCAAGTCATAAATGCAAAATTTTGGTTCGATCTCGGAGATATTTTAAGCCGTCTGTTGATACAGAATACGAATCAATCGTTTACAGGAGATGAGGCGGTGCAACGAACGAGGGGACACCATCATCTCTCTCTATCGGTGCTACCCTTAGACCGTGCCAACGTAAATGCTTATGTTTCATATAAATGCATGCTTGCCTGCTTACGTTGTAACTTATACTCGTTGCCTCGATTCAATGCTTGTCACATAATTCATGCCACGACCCCGGTAATACTACCTTGTCTTGCATTCATTTAAGTTCCCCGGAAGACTATCTAATAGTCATTCCGTGCAAGTATGAACTTGAAAGTATTCGAGACCGTTAGGTCGCCAAGGCAGTTCCTGAACCAGGGGATTTGTACCATGTCAATAATCCAAGAATCACAGCTCGTGGAGCAATACTCATCCTATACTGAATTAAATGGCTCATGGAGTCGATATATATTTGTGAACAATCCTGCCTTGAACTTGTACCTGATATATCCTGACTTGTTCCTATACCTGTACCTAACAAAAGGCCCGGAAGATTAGAGACTTGCATGGTCACGGACAACTTGGTTCACAAGGGAGATCTTTGGATCTTGTTCCGCAGACGGTCTCCGGGGCACCGGGGCCGATCCGACCGGTCGGAACCTTATGATTGTGGTTACTTGCATCGGGCGGGATGTGTGAAATGCTCCATGTTCCTGCTTGCACACCATTTTGCCTTGAGACTATACCGTCCTCTATGACGTCGTGCCAGTGACCTGTTCATATAGATAAGTCATCCTCGCTTAGCGGCAATCCGCATGCGAGTCATTGCATCGCATCTAGAAAATCTGAAACACCTAAACGATTATGAATATAAGACATCCGTACATATTTGAACACTTGAACATCTTCTGCAACACTTCTGGATAACCTGTGTAACTCGTGCACCTGAAACAGAACCTCGTTCATGACACTCGTGTTTGCTTATGCAATTTGATTGGATTTCATTATATATATAACCATGCTTGGTTTAACTTGGTTATTTTTGGACAGGGAAGAACAAATGGTAAGTTGGTAAATCTCGCCGTGTTACTCTTATATCGCACGACGCACTGCCACACGAGTTGGGATTGTACATTATGCCATGAAACTAATCCTAAGGCAAGATTAGAAAGATAACTTAATAGATGGTGTACGAAACCTATATAACGTGTTTGAATTTGTTGAGCGGACGAGAAGCCTCCCTACCAGTGCATTGATGTACTGATAACCCACCATATTACTTGCAGGGTGCGAGAGAACTCGTTCGGTACGGATACCCCCTTCGTGCGTGCTAAGGTATGGAGTTCGCTCTGAAACCTTGGAGCGTTGCGTCCGAAACTGAAGCACATATACACGACATAATATTGGAATATCGCCTATATATCATTCCACAAATGTAGCCACTTGGCACGCTTTTACTGTTTCGAGAGAGAGGACTTGAGCGACTTATAATCTCGGCCTAGCGCCGCTTGAAATACTTGTTCAATATCAATAAAGTGCTTATTTTATTTCTATACTTGTGTTATACAATGCTTCCGCTATTGACGACTCTGTGAACTTGTTACCAATCGCATATTCGTTTCTTATTCCACTGCATTCGAACTATCTGTGCGACTCTGTGGCTTAGTCATTTTATCGCCTGTTCGGATCATGGCCTTGCACGGGCGCAACTTGTGTTCGTGCGACATCACGTCCAGATGGAAAAGATCGTCCCGCGGGAGCGCTGACGCGGTGACTCACGCCTAGCGGGGACGGCCGATTACCTGCGGGAGATCGGGACGTGACATTGGTGGTGGTCGGGTTAGGAAAGAAGGAGATGGATGCGACGTCGGAGGAGGCCGTGGAGGCGGAGCTAGCGTTGCCGCCCGCCGCCCGCCCCCGCACTGCGTCCCTACTGCTGCTGCGTCTTCTTCTTCCATGGACTGTTAAAAAAATGACAGTCATTCCAATATGAAGGACTATCAAATTTTTTTACAGTCTTAATTATTTAGGACTGTCACAATGTTGACAGTCCTTCCAAACATTGTGACAGACATAAATAAAATTTTGGACTAAAAAATAGAAGTCATTGATTTTTATATGAGAATTTGGACTGCTTTTATGTAAAAAAAAACTAGTGCCAAATTTGTAAAAAAAACTGAAAAAAAAAAAATTATTGAGTGTCTTTAGAATTAGCCAAAAAGAGAGGAATCCCCAATTAGTCATATAAATAGAATATTTTATTATTTGCATAAAAGGGTGCAAATGGAAGAAGAGAGAAAAATAAGGGTTTGGGTTTTTCTTTCGGCCGCGACTACTTAGGGTTTCCTATTCACTTCTTCTTCAGTTATCTTCTTCCAAGGAGAGAAATTAGAGAGAGAGAGAGAGAGAGAGAGAGAGAGAGAGGAGAGGAGAGGATGAGCGGCGGCGGGAAGACGGGGGCGGCGGTGGGGAACACATCGTCGGCGGCGTCGATCCCTTCGGGGTCGAAGAAGATGGTCCAGAGCATAAGGGAGATCGTGAATTGCTCGGAGATGGAGATCTATTCCATGCTAAAGGAGTGCAATATGGACCCGAGCGAAGCCGTCCATCGGCTCCTCACTCAAGGTCGAAACTTTCTTCTTCTTCCTCGCTTCAATTCCATGTTTTGATGTTGATAGAAATAGTTGCAAACTTAAATTTTTTTGGGGAATATATGGTGATCCAATGCTTTGGTTTGACCATCTATTAAAATGATGCTTGTTTGATTATCTAATGGTTACGTATGCCTACAAGATGCAACTTTTATTTGGTTTTTGTATATATATTAGTAGCGAAGAACTCAGAAAATTGTTGATATAGATGTTCTTATTTTGATAGCAGTAGTTGTGAACTGTATTTTTTTGGGGAATATATGGTGACTTAATGCTTTGGTTTGGCATCATCAAATGGGAGTTGGTCCTCTTTTAGACTGATGCTTGTTTGATTATCTACTGGTTACATATGCCTACGGGATGCATTTTAAGTGGGGTTTTCTATATATATTGGTAGTGAAGAACTGTGGAAATCGTTGATCATCTATTTCTTCGATGTGCCTACACAATGCAATGTTTGATTTTGGGTTTTGGTTGTCTTTGTATACTATTAATAATTAAGAAACAGAGGATTGATGATTAAGAGATGCCATTTTGTTAGCGGGTCTCAATTCTCTGTTATTGTTATTACAATATTAGATTTGAAGTGGAGAGGTCCGAAATTTAGAAAGTTGAGACATGGGTTTCTGCTTGATTGGTAATCTGCTGTTTTGATATGAAAAAGATGCAATTTTCTTGATTCAACATGAAAAAAATTGAATTTTTTCCAGCCATCCTCTCTTCAAATGATTTTTGTAGATGCTTATTTATTATCTATGGTTAGATATGCCTATTAATTTAATTTTGTTAGTGGCTTTCATATAACACTAGTAGTTATGAATGGGGGAAAGTGATGATTTAGATATTTTGTTTCTTAGCTGGTATTGATTCGCTATTAAAATGTAATTTTATTGTACTAGATACAAAGTGGGGAGGTCAGAAATGTAGAACGTTGAGATGTGTCTTGCTGCTTATTTGACGAACCGCCAAACAGATATGAAAAGAAGATGAAATTTTGTTTTGTAGGTTATGATTCGTCTTTTACTTCCATTGGTGATTTTTCAACCGAGAAAAACGGAGAAAATTCCGGAAAGTAAGGAATGTGTCATGCTTCTTTGAAAGCAATAAGATGCCGTTTTGTTAGTGGTTTCTATCCACTCTTGAAATGTCATTTGTAGAACCATAGATACAAATATTTAACCTGAAAATATTAAAAAAATTAAGAAAGTATGAATGTGCTGTATTTTTGTGGTCATAAAAAAAAGTCTCATAGTGGTTTGTGTGAGAAGTTTTTGTAAAGCAAGAAGGTTTTTATTGGATATAATTTGAAGTAAACTTCTATTATGATCTTTGAACGATATTTTATTGGATACAAATATTTAACCTGAGTTTGTGCGAGACTTTTGGCGAGGAATTGTTTATGCTGAACTGATTAGTATCTGAATGCTGGTTCCTTTTATTTAAATTTGCACTGTCCTCCAAGTAGCAGTGGATATTATCAGAGTTCCTTTTGAGATATGACTCCCTTTCTTAGTTGTTTTTTTATCTTCTGTGAAGTATAAACATGGAAAAGTGGTTTGTTGATTGTTTAGTGTGAATTGATTTATTTGCAGTTAGTCTTCAGATATAATTTTGCAATATTTAATTTTCTTTTGTAATGCAAATGATATCATAATATATTAGAAGTCGACGAAGTTGTGGGCACTCGAACATCTTAGAGTTTGAGGCAGTATTTTGGCAAACACTTTAGTGTAAAAGTTTGTTGTTAAATGTTTGTTTATTTATTGTCGAGACACAAAGGACAACAAGATATTACCTCCCATAATTTCAAACTCAGGGTTTGCATTCCAAGGAAAACTCAACCATCCAGTGCCCCTTCTTCTCTAAATGTTATCTTTTATTTATATATCATGTCATTTTTCATTCTATCGAAAGCAACTTTTTTTATATATATATATCAGATGCATGGTTCATTAGTTAGCTGACCCTAAATTTGATAAAGGCTTTTCTTCTTTATTTATTAGTTGGTCTAGTTTATCAGTACTTAGCTTTTTATGCAGTGCATGCATATGGAGATGATATGCATTAAGTTTTGCTACTTCGAGGGATTATATTTCTAATTAGTTGTATCTTAATTGTGTAGATACATTTCACGAGGTGAAGAGCAAAAAGGAAAAGAAAAAGGAGGTTAGCATACACTAAAATTATATCATTGGCTCAGAATAAAGTGTTTCAGATCACTGATATAGAACCACCGAGGACGGTTTTAATAACGAGTCACTTTATGTTTATTGTTGCAGTGCTTTGATTTAATTGTGTTTCTTCTAATTCATGCAGATCAATGAGGCTTCAGCTTAACATGATATGTAGTTATAGTGTTCTCTTTAATTCTGACAACCCTATTTTGCTGAGTCATGATCTTATGTTTTGAACTTTAGAGTTCTCTTCATCACAACTAATTTTCAGGGAAATATCAATACTGAAAATTAGATTGAGGAGATTACTTGGTTGATTAATCCTTTTAAGCTGGTGGCCAACTTATCATGATTAATCCACTGTGTAGTCTCTGATTAATTGGTAATTGGCCCTGGACCTAGTACATGATTGAAATTGAACCACTTAATGTAACATTGGGTAATATAAATAATACTCCAAAATATTGGACTTAATTCTCTTTTAGGTTTGTATTGTATCTTTATAACTTTGTAGTTTTATATGGGCTTATTCTGGTATGTTGCAGATACTTATATGCAGATTGTTATACGATTCTTATTGTTAACTAAGCTCTTTGTCAGACATGTTTAACTGTTTCTTTCTTTTACTTATCTTCTTCCTTAGACAAAGGACATTCCGGAGTCCAGGTCTCGGGCACTGAATAACAGTTCAAATCGCGGGCCTAGGGGTGGTGCTGACCGTGGGGGACGGGTTAATTCTAACCAAATTAGCCCTAATGGTATGTGCTGGAACTATTGTTTCTTTATGTGTGATTCATGACCTTTATTTGCCTTCTGTTCCTTTGTGCATTTTGTCAGATTACGGAGCTGCTCACGGTAAACTTGCACACAAGAAAGAAAATGGAGCACATAGTGTCCCACCTTCTGATGTATCAAATGCTGGAGGGAGTAACCTCAATAGAAAGTCACCTATGTTATGGTCAGTATGTATGAACTTTCTTATTTTAATTACATGGTCCTACTAAACTCTGAAACATAACGTCTCTGCTTTGATATTATTCTTCGAGTGAGTCCATTTTTTTATTTTTTATTTACATATGCATCGTTATTACACTCTGTAGTGTTTATGTAGGTTCCGGTGAGTTTATAGAAGCATCATGGGGTTCATTTGACAATAATATATTGCCAGAAATGTTGCTCAATGTAGTAGACTGATTTCTTGCATTATTTGGAAGTCCGAAGGCTATGTAGTTGGTGTTGCAACCAATTGGAGTTGTATGGGTCATATTTTTTGTTGAGAATAATAGTTCCTAGAGAGATAATTTGTTGAGTTACGGAAAGGATAAGTACATGATACTTATATTGAGGTGGCTAAGGTCATGTTTTATCAATTGTAACCCGTGTAAGAACGTTAGGAGAGGATACATATCCATTCCAATAACCATAGGTTTGCGTTAATACTAATAGTCAACTTTAAGTCCTTACTCTTTTCCTTCCCATCAGTTATGGCTAGTCTTACTACACAAAATCAAAGATGAGGTCTCATGACGTATTCTAATTTTCGATGATGATGTGTTGATCAAACTAGGGTAGGTTTATAAACATGTATACGATTTGACCAATCTGTTTGCTCATTTTGGCCAAAGTTTATTTTGACCATAGTTTGAAGTATCGGCCGATACCGATCCGATACGGACGATACCGATACAGTTTGGCATGTCCCGATCCGATACCGACCGATATCCGATACTGACCGATACCGACATTAGAGGTCTCATTTCCGGTCAATTCGGCAAAGAAAATTGAATTAAAAATACCAATTAGCAAGAGCGTAAAAGCATAGTAAGGTTGTAAAAGCATATAAATGAGGAAAACTTATCTATCGCATATAAATCAATCGACAATAGTGACTACTATTTCATTCAATTTCAAAAATACTAAGAAACAACATTAAAAATACTTTAAATTATGCATAAATATATAAAATATATTTTCTAAAATGTTAATAATTTACTAATAGTTGTTTGCTTTCCGATACCAAAAAATCCGATACTCCGATCCGAAATCGTCTATACTACCGATACCGCAGATCCCGGCACTCATTGGCATAGTCCGATACCGATTCCGATACCGATACTTTGAACCTTGATTTTGACACATTTCTCCTTGTATTTTCAAACTTGGACCAAATTTCAGCATATTTTCACCAAATTTGGCATTTTTCTGTGTTTCAACCAAGGTTGTACAAGGCGCTAGTCGGGTGGGCATTGGGCGTCTAGGCGGCCGCGATTACCCTCCCCGCCCCCACAACGCGCACACACACACACAAAACTAGTGTAAATTGCAGAAAAAGTCCATAAAAACCAAAAACATGCATAGTCGGGGGTTGGGGGGGCCTAGGCGGACATCGGGCGATCACAAAGATCAGGGTAATGTAGTACTATGTTTGGCCAATAATTGAGGTTTTCGGCTGATGCTAATATTGTATGCAGTTTTGCATCGGCTGTGCTCAAAGCCAATTTGATATGGCCAACATGCATCACTATTAGCTAATGTCGCGAGACAATTGAATGGAGACTTGGTACATGTATGACTTGAGTTGATGAAATAAGAGCTTGTGATGATAGGCTATGTTGCTGCCTACTCTGCTCATAGTCTTGCAAGCGAGGCTCATGGACGACTGTGGTACGGTCAAAGGAGAGCCATTCTTATGAAAACAAACCTTTTTGTTGATTTAGAAATCTCAACGCCACACAATTGGGATGAATGTGATGTGATGGCACTTTCTTATGTAACATGGCTGTTGGTTCGGGTCATTAGTAAGTATCTTTAGCATTTCTTTCCTTCTTTCACATAATGATCAAGTTTTGCAAGTCATTCCTCATCTTATGGTGGTTGAAGATATTGAGATCGTAGGCAAAGAGGCTATTGGACTTGAGAAGAAAGGCAATGGAAAAAAGAAGAAGATATGTGCTTTGGTATCAAAGTAATACATTCCAGGGTTTCTTATATATTGCTTGGAATCAGTGTTGTCAATGGCGCATTGAGGCGTGCACCATTGGCAAGAGGCACAACGTGGCGCCCAACCATGACACGAGGCGTTGTGCTTCATTGAGGCGTATGCCTCGGTCACGCCATGGCACGAGGCGCATGGCGCATTGAGGTGCTGCCTTACGAAACCTAACATCAATTTTAGGTTTTACTTTGTTTTGGCCCAATCATGAACCCATAACATACAACCTATTCTAACCTACAACCAAAGTGGCACACCTTTTTTCTTCTTTTAGAATTCTATCTTTTTATCCTCTTTTATCTCTCGATCATCTTTCAATTATACAACAATCATTGTGGACCCTCATCCATCGATTGCCAACAACTTATTGTTAGCCAAATGATTCAAGTTCTTTTTTAATTTATAAGTTTCAATTTTCTCTCTTTTTCATGGTCTTCTTTCTTTATAACTTCAATTTAGTTTCTGCCAATGATTTGCTTGCATCGATGAAATTCTCCTACCTAAGTCTAGTTACCTTCCTTAAGTGAACTCTTTTATATCACAACTTATTTATTGTGATTTATTTTATAGTTGTTTTCCTCTCTCACCACATCAAACAATTCATTGTTAGGCTAGCATCGATTTTCCTTTACGGACTGTCTTCCTTTGACGAGTCCAATAGCCTCTCGGATGAGAGATTTAAAATTTGCATATTTTCTAAACTATCTATACAATAAATGATTGATGAAGATATTTCAATCACTATTTTTCTGTTTTTTATAATTTTAAAATAAATAAAAAATGTGTGCTTTACTTCAGTAAGGCACCTGCCACTCCATGCGCCTTGTGTCTCGAGCATTAGATGTATACCTTGCACCTCGCTATGCGCCTTGCGCATGAGCATTAGATGTGTACCTTGCACCTTGCTATGCGTCTTGCGTCGTGATACACTGCTTGGAATGTTTAAGAGAATAATTTTGGATATTGCTAGTAGAAGATGAAAGATACGATCATCTGCTGCATTTGATGTTTCTCCTAATAATGTTGGAAGTTTAAGGAGAAACCTGCGGGGGTGGGTTGGGGGGGGGGGATAAGAGAGGATTCTATTCGAAGTTTACTTTTCATCAACAAAATCCCTCTATAAAGGATCAAATACTGATATGAAGTTTTTGAACCACTCAATTTTGTGCTACTTGGTCCCCGGCTGCTACTCTGTTCTCTTTCATCACATTCCTGCACTATTTGGGTCACTGCTGCTACCGCTTTCCTGTACCTTATTCAACTCCAAAAGCATTAGGATGTCTCGTGACTGCAGCTAGAGCTTAGAAAGGAAGAGAAGCGGGCTTCCATTTGATGGGAGTTTATGTACAATTCAGTTTCTTTGCTGACTGAGTATAATTGACACCTTCACGAGCACTTGTCTGTGTGGTCCTTCCTATAGGTGCGAATGTGTGAGGGAATATAGCCAGAAGCCTTGGTATATTCTGCATTAGTCTAATTCTAGCGGTCGCCCACGGTCGCCCACGGAGCGGTGAGGCGGTGGAACTTCGTATTTTCTAACTATACTATAGTGATCTTTAGTCTTGAATACAATTTATAGATTCGACAGCAATAGTCCCTCGAACTCGAAAAGTAATAACGAAAATGGCTGATCCAATAGCAGATTCCGCAGTTGCCACGGTTGGAACTAATGAAGCAAATGATTGACCCATCATATCATCCAAATAAACAAAAAAGACCAAAAAGTTCGAATTGATAGCTAGTAACGTTGATTCAATTGGCATTGATATAATAGGAATATTTCGTCTATTAAGGAGGATTCCCCGAATACCTAAAATAGAGATGATCATAGAAAATGTAAAATATTTGATAGAATCCATTTCAGAAACGTAGAATGTATGAGAAATTCAAATTATGTGAGGCTACCAGAGGGAGTATGTTAATAGTTAGCTACTTTAGTTTATAGTAGACTAATTGTTAGTTTATTTCATAAACATATATAGCTACATTCGGCCCTATTTAGTAAGCTAGCACGCAGAAAGAATTCTTCGCTCCATACGAGCGCTGCCGGCGTGGAGATTCTTCTATTAGCTTGAGCGGGGGAAAATGACTTCTTCTTCAGTAAGATTATATAAACAAATGCCCGAACCAAAATATGTCATTGCTATGGGAGCCTGTACTATTATGGGGGGATGTTCAGTACTGATTCTTATAGTACTGTTCGGAGAGTTGATAAGTTAATTCCTATGGATGTCTATTTGCCATGCTGTCCGCCTAAACCAGAAGCTAAACCAGAAGCAGTTATAGAACTTCGTAAAAAAGTCCCTTGTTGCTTTTTTTCGATCATAAACGATGAAATCGTCCATTTCGATATATATAAAATTGTCAATTAGAAAATGCTGTACGAAATGGAATGTCACAATTTTTTTTTGTACATGTCCAAGTGATGGAAAACAAATAATATCTTTTACATATCCCTCTACTTTATCAACTTTTTCAGAAATGATATAACATACAATTTTTTTTGTACACAAAAGAAAAACTATCTCACGGGAATCTCTATAACTATTGGATTTTTGCCAATGAACAAAAAAAGTACAACTTGAACAACGAATTGACCAGTTGAATCCAAATTCTAGAAAAAGAAAAGGTTTTTCTAGATATGGTAGAAAAAGGACCAGATTATGCGATGATGAGAATGAACAAGAATACTTACCAAAAATGTATGATCTTTTTTTGGACGAACCATATCGAGGAACAATAAAAAATTAGATTTACGTGAAATCATTCATGATTTCATCACTTCAACAAAAACATTTGATTCCATAGAAATGTCATGGATAAATAAGATTCATGATCTATTTACTAATCATTCTCGAGAATTTGAACAACATTATACGGTAATGCTGTTACATTTCTAACCAAACAAATGTTTGCACTCATGCCATTGGCAGAGAGTGCCACCAATCTGTATCATGATGGCACAACTAAGATTTGGGCAGTTAAATTACCAATTTGTATCAAACTAAGACAATGCATATGAACTTTCTTAATGAAGGAATATTGTTCATGATGAGGATCTTCATCACCCATTCTATTCACATTCTTAATAATACTTGGTCGTTCTAGTTTTTTTTTTTTTCAAATAAGTCAGCTGTTCATCCTGGTTAGTTACTGATATCCAGTTTGGACATTGTCAAATGATATGACAAGACTAGTGGTTTTCTTGGTGTTGACTAATTTGCATCATGTTGCCTCCCATTGTTTAGTCATGTCTGCTAAGTTCAAAATATTCTCAACTTTATATCATTTGCTCATGGTAAACGCTCTCCTGTTAAGTGATTATGATTTTAGTAAATGCTTGAATATTTAACTTTTGAGGGGAATCCATCTCGTTATTGTTTGTTGCTTATTGTGAGGAAAGATTTCTTGACTGATGGAACCTTTTGGCCTACTATCTCATCATTGTCTTGTATTATTTTATTGCAGTGAGGTCGTTTCAATGGAAAACACAACAGAGGCAACTGGCACAACTGGTGGACTTTTGCCCTCCCAACCATCATCAGGACCTCAAAATAACTGGTCACGGGCACCTGGTCAGTTGTCAATGGCTGACATCGTGAAAATGGGTAAGCCTCAAGGCAAACCATCCAGCACTCCTACTGTGGCAAGTGACTTGTTCCACCCTTCGCATGATCCAGTTTTGACAAATGTATCTCAACATGATACAAACTGGCCCTCTACTATGATTCCACCATCACAACCAGATCCAGATTTCCATACTTCTGAAGGTCCTGTTTCACAAGATAAAGAGATTAGTCATGAGCTAGGCACTGTCCAGCATAGTTCTCATGATTGTTGGTCCCTTGCTGACAAGATGCCTGCTGAAAGTGGTACAGATCAAACAATTAGTGCTTCTATTTATGCTGACCCTTCAACTTCGTCTACTTTGCTTCCTAATGAGGTCAATTCACACCTTGATTCACATACGGCTGAGAATGAATCTATAGAGGGACATGTCAATGGTGACAGTCTACTGACAGATTCCGTTAGAGTTGCACCATTATCTGACAGAGTACTTGAGGTGGATAAGTTTGGACATGCTTCCCATTTGGAAGACGGCATGTTAAGTGGCATCAATTCTTACCACTCTCAAGTGCATGCATTTGAGCATCATGAAGGTACACCTACATTTTAAATTAGTAATCCTATTTATAATACAGTTGCTGATGTACTACTGTTCTAAATAATTCTTGTATCTTGAAGATGGATTTAATTTCTATATCAAGCCATGCCTCCTAAGTTTATTTTATGGAGTCTTAGATTCGTCCCAAGCATGGAGGAACCTTGAATGGTTGCTTCACAGGTGCATATGATTAACTAGCAAAATCGGTCATCTTTCTGCTCACCAACTAGGTTCTGTGACGTCTCTGTTATCAAGAAACTTGTGTTAGAAATACAAAATTTATGAGATGTCCAAGATGCTGTGAGTTTTAGCCGACCTTGAAAACTTCTTTGTTTGGGTATGTGGTCTGTGTTCATATAATAGATATGGAAGAAACACATTATGGCCAGATGATGGATTTGGCGTGAGAAACTTGGATACTGTTACTGACTAGCAAATTATATAATCCTTTATGATTTATAGGGATATATGGAGGATGAACATAATGGATCTTTCTGCGAAGGAACTCAACCTGACGACAGTTATTTGGACAATGATGGCTCTGACCATGGAACTTTGGTCCCACTTCTTGGAATGACGAGAATGTGACAATATGAAATGCTTTATACACCAGAAGTCATGGTTAATTAGTTGACAGTGGGGGGTCACTACGATTTACTTTGATTGGTCATTGGATATGTCCTTAGGAGAAGGGGAGGCTCTGACCATGGAGCTTTGGTCCCACTTCTTGGAATGATGAGAATATGACAATATGTAATACTTTATACACTAAAGGTCATGGTTTGTTAGTTGACAGGTGGAGTCACCAGTCATTGAATGTGTCCTTTGGAAAGGGGATGCAAAATTCTTGATCAGATAGGATCAGTAGAGGCTTCTGACCTGGAGGCATTTATATGAGTGATAACTTTGTTACCAATGCTGAGGACCATGGCCTGTCGGAAGGGATCAAGGCTGCTGTGAGGCACAACTACTAGTGGAGGTGGAAGGGATTCAACTATTTTTCTTTAAGCTTACAGTACTGAACCCTTACATTCCGTGACCCTCATCTGAACACATCATTGCTATTGGAGGACATGTTTGCATGTGTACTCAGCCATATCTTTAAATCATGTCTGTTAGTTTTGGTTAAAATTGTTAAAAAGGGAGAACCTAACTAGTTAAAGAGAGAGATGTTTAAGAGACTATTGTAATTTAATGTAAACATGATTTAAATGATCATGCTAGGGGTTTGCTTCCCAAAAAGTGTCCCAACTAGCTTAAGTTTTATCATTTAATGGGGGAATACTATATATCCTTCTTTCTTCATTATTATTTTTTCCTTTGAGAATTGTTATAATCATCTAATCATCACAATAAACCAATCCTTCCCCCACCTATTTGCAATGGGCTTCTTAAATTCTTTTCCCTGGTGATTAATTTGACATCAACCTTCAACTATTTTCATCCATGTTGTCGGCTGCCATTGTCATCTTTGTTTCCTTTCAGTTTCCAATGATACTGTTTATTTCTCTGTTCTATAATCCATTAATACATCGAATGTTATGCTTCATGTTGTGCAAAATACATGTTCAAATCAAATTCCATGAGTCCATGACACATATCATTGGTGGTACAAGATGTATGAATTTGTCAAATAATTCACAATCTCTTGTGATATCATTTTAACTTCAATGCCAATGTTCAGGTGTTGGAATATCTTCCAAGTACTTACTAACATCAGGACCTACTTCAGACATCAATTCTGTATGGTTAGATGGTAGTAAGAAATTACAACTGAACTAACTGATTTTAACAACGTTGTTTTATGCAGTCTATTGGCTAATTTGATTACTCAGTCCATTAATCAAAATTATACGGCTACTTTTAAATTCTTCTTCATTGGCCCCTAGATTAATCGATTAGTGATTGATATTCTTGGCTGACTATTCTTGCTTTACTGATTTATTCATCCTGTTATAATGACCATATTCCGTTGCTGATGATCACCATCCTATGCTTCTATCCTATATTATCTAAATCTAAATGGTTGTCTTCCTTCAGTTGTGGATACTGATGAAGAAATATCATCAGCTGCTGAAAACTTGCAACAATTAAATCTACACAAGGGGGAGTTGGGAGTTGCATCCGTAGAGGATAATCCTGCTGTGATAATTCCTAGTCACCTGCAGGTTACAAATGCTGACTGCTCACATTTGAGTTTTGGTAGTTTCGGCTCTGGTACGAGTGCTACATTTTCTGGACAGTTTCCTTCACAGTCGGTGACAAGCAATTTGGAGGTGGCTCAAGTTACAGAGGATGCTCCTTCATTTGATCAGTCACATTCTAGGTATGTTTGTGCTCAATTTGCGTTGAATGCTGTTATTTGAATTGTATATGATACAATATACATGCACGGCAGGACCACTGAGTACTACGATAATGATCAGCTGGAGTCTTCCTTGAATGAGAACATGGTTTCAAGTAGTCCGAGCTCTAGAAGTTACGATATGCCACCAGCTATTCAACCTGACACTGTGAGAGATGACACATTGGATGCTGCACACAGAATTGAAGGAAAATTTCCGTCTGTCTCTGGATATGGTTATTCAGCTACCACACAACAGACTGCAGCAGCATATGCCTATCCTGAATCTAATGCACAAATGCAAAACCTTTCTCCTTTCTCAAGTCTAATGGTAATCTTCTTTCCTTGTTTCTTGTTTCAGTCACCTTATAATAGAAGTATGTATGACTCTTGTGGCTACCGAGAAGAGGTATAAGACCCTGGCTGGGTGGCGGAAGATCGGTGAATCGAGCCACGGGGGCGTATTATTCCTTCCATTTATAAATGGTGGGAGTTGGGGGGACAGTGGGCCCAAAAGGCATGCAATGCAGCGTGTACAAAGTCCCGAGCGTTACGACGGGCATCTCAAAAATAAAAATAAAAATAAAAATAGAAGTATGTAAGGAACTCTTTACTGTTTTCATCTTTTAAGTAATTGGTAGGTTCTCGTAAGTTAGTTATATTGATACCTGTGGCATCATGACTATTATCAAGCAGCGTTTTCATCTTTTTAGTAATTGCTAGGTATCTCTTCAGCCTATAGACAAGCGCACCCTGTTAGAGCTGTCCTTTACCAGTAGCTTTCATGCCTTAACTATACACGAGTCATTTTTTCCTTGCTATTGCTATCCAAGTACTCAGTGTTAATCATGGTGCAAGGGACAACCTAATTCATGGGATAGGCAATAGACACGGTGTGTCCTTTTGCACCCTGTTACAGCTGCCCTTTACCAGTAGCTTTCATGCCTTAACTATACATGTCATTTTCCCCTTGCTATTGCTATCCTAGTACTCAAGTGTTAATCGTGGTGCAAGGGACACCTAATGCATGGGATAGGCGGCAACATACATGGTGTGTGCCTCACTAAAAGCAAGGCATAATTTTTCAAAAAGTTGAGAAATTCTGTCATAGTAGAAGACTAGAAGAGCAATGATCTAATCAAGAAGTTATTTTAAAGATACATCAATAGCTATTTAAGTCTACGTGCAAATCAAATTACCAAATGCCTAAACTTGAAAAAGACGACATTGTAGTGGCAAAATAGTAAAATGTCATTGCTAAAAGTAAGAGACACCATGCCTTAAGGCGTGCATTGACATGTGACAATGTGAAAAAGAAACTTCTATTGAAAGTTTGGCTTATGCCAAGAATAAATATCTTAGCATATAAGGAACCATAACATGTTACCTGTTAGAGAGAATATAACAAATGAAAGGCCAAAAAAATCTTTCTGCTCTTATTTGCGTCCCTAGCGCAGCTTAGGCGACGGCCACCTCTTATGACCCATGTACTTAATTCTCTTTCAGACTTCAGAGGCATGGGTGCGCCTTGCCTCGTGCCTCCAATGTATGCACAATTTTGACCTTGCGATGTCTGCGCCCATATGGGGCGTCATTCCATGCCCCAGACAACACTGCTAATGTCTAATGCAAATCCACAATTTTTCTTTCACCTTCTAATGATTAAATGCAGAGTAGCAGTTAAGGATACTGACCGAGTACTGGTAGGATGGTTTGCATCACTTCCTATTTGTTGTGCAGTAGTGCTACAAAACTCCTATAAAAAATGTGGACTTTCCATATATTCTTCAAATTAAACTTGTTACTGCTGATTCCTCGATATTCTTCTCCGTTTACATATTACTTCGCAACCTTTTTGTTGTTGTTGAGAAATACTGTTAAAGCAATCAACTACAGTTAATAATACCATTTGGTGATAGTTTCTGTCAACTATTTATATGAATTCTATTTTGAGTGTTGGAGTGCCATCCTTTCCACTCTTTGGCTTGTGTCATAGAGATTAATGTAATTCCCCATTGCAAATTTGTATCATTTTACCTCTTCTTCTAGAGTTTTTTCCTACTGTAGTGGGACTTGGAAGGTGCTTGAGAGTAAGAGCCGGGAAATATGGAAGGAACCCTATATTCTTCCATATCACTGTCTATGTGGATATATAAATATGATTTACAGTCAAAATGTGTAGTTTCTAGAATTTAAATAATTGGTGCACACTTTTGAAGGTATTGTGTTCTATGCTTTTGACCAACGTTTCTTTGGAATGTTATCAGAGAATCTTTGCTTGCCCAGAACTCCATGTCCCGAAATTTTTGGTAGTCATTTTTCTTTCTATAAATAACTAGACCTAGAAAAAGTTTCATTTTATATTATATCTAGCAAAGTTAAGTGCAGTGTTCCACCGAACTGTCTAATTGCATAGTCCTAATCATGCTACTAGAAAGACTCAGAATAATAGATTAAGCAAAATGGATAATATGTACACTTTATATTGTGCTGTAACTGTTTGAATTCAGAAAGGTTATGCATGATTCTCAAAAGGTTTACTTTGACATTGATATAGATTCTTATTAGAACTGAACTTCACATCTTTTATGCCAAGTGTAGACTTTGTATTATTGTTGTTGAATGGTTTTCATTCCACTTGATCGGGTTCTTATGTTGATTTCACAATGTATCTTTCTGTGTAGCAACCATATACAGACTCCTTACCAAGCAGCTTGTTGGCACAGACTGCTCAGCAGCCTCTCCGAGAACTGGATCATCCTTTCTCAGCATTACTCCCAACTCAGTCAATGCCTCTGAAATACAGCACAGCAACATCATCTATCAGTGGGCCAGCCATTTCGATACCGGAGGTACCACGCACTTTTTTTTTTGACAATGATCTATGTTTTTATCTTTTTAAATGTTGAAGTACTAATTGTTGATGTACAGAAGGAAATAGTTATCAGAAATGTCAAGCGTTATATTAGGTAGTGGGCTTTAGTCCCACATCGGGTAGAATAATAGAGAGAGGGGTCAACCTCTCCTATATATATGGAGTCTTTCTCATCTATGAAAATTATTCCATTATTCTAATTCAACATGGTATCAGAGCCATTACCCCCTCTTTCTCCACAAAAAATCCTAACCCTAGCCGCCGTCCCCCCCCCCCCGCCCGTCACTGTTGCTATGGAAGAGGAGATGATTGCGCTTTGGGAGAACCATACTTGGGACTTGGTAAATTTGTCGTCCGGTAAACAGGCTGTCGGTTGCAAATGAGTGTTCACGATCAAAGTAAAACCAGATGGCACCCTTGATCGACTAAAGGCTCGTCTGGTGGCTAAAGGATATTTCCAGACTTATGGTGAGGATTATTTTGAGACATTCTCCCCAGTTGTTAGGATGATCTCTGTACGCGTACTCTTGGTCTTAGCTGTTCGCTATGACTGTCCACTCCAGCTGGATATCAAGAATGTCTTCCTCCACGGGGACCTAGATGAAGAGGTATATGTGGTGCAACCTCCCGGGTTTGTTGAAGGGAGGGTTAAGTGTGTCATCTGAGGAAGGCCCTGTATGGTCTCAAACAATCACCCCGTGAATGGTTTGGTTGGTATACAGATGTGGTCACTCAGTCTGGCATGAGTCAATCGAAGAAGGATCACTCAATATTTTATCGACAGACATCGGCGGGAGGGATTCTACTTGGTGTTTATGTTGATGACATTGTGATCACATGAGACGACAGTCAGGACATTGCGGGCTGAAGAAGTTTCTGGGAGAATAGTTTCAGACCACGAATATGGGATCATTAAACTTCTTCTTGGATGTTGAAGTTGTGCGGAAAAAGAAACATTGTCATGTCACAGAGGAAGTATGTGCTAGACATACTGAATGATGCAGGAATGATGTAAGGCAAAGGTGCAACGTCGCCAATGGACCCAGGAGAAAAGTTACTCCCCGACGAGGGGGTCATGATGATGAATCTGGATCAATATCGTCGAGTGGTTGGAAAACTCAACTACCTGACAGTTATGACTCGTCCAGATATTTCCTATGCCGTCAGTGTTGCGAGTAGATTTATGTCTTCTCCACGAGTTCCACATTGGCAGGCAGTTCTCAGAATTTTGCGATATTTAGTCTAGAATCCTGGAAAAAGGAATTCGCATGGAGAACCAGGGACATACAAATGTTGAATGTTTTACTGATGCTTACTGGGGTGTAAGCCTGACAGACAGACGATCTACGTCTGATCATTCGGTATTTATTGGCGGAAACTTGGTATCGTGGAAGAGTAAGAAGCAGAGTGTGATCGCACGATCAAGTTCCGAAGCAGAATATCGAGCCATTGTCCATGATACGACAAAAGTGTTATATCTGCAGCATCTTCTACAAGAGCTGGGAGAAGAAGTAGGATCTAAAGCAGCATATATGTGGTGTGATAACCAATCTGCTATGCATATTGCTACCAATCCTGTATTTCATGAAATGACGAAGCACATTGAAATTGATGTCCATTTCGTTCGTGATGAATATTAAAAGGGAATGATAAAGTTCCATCACGTGAGGACCTGTGATCAAATAACCGATATCTTCACGAAATATCTTTTGGGTCCTCGGGCACAATTTTTGTGTAACAAGCTGGACATGATTGATATATATGCTCCAGCTTGAGGGAGGGTGTTAAGCGTTATATTAGGTAGTGGGCTTTAGTCCCACATCGGATAGAATAATAGAGAGGGGTCAGCCTCTCCTATATATATATATATATATATATATATATATATATATATATATATAGTCTTTCTCATCTATGAAAACCATTCCATTATTCTAATTCTACAAGAAATAACTGCATTCATATATTCACAGGTCATATATATGACCAACCATTCAGTCTATCCGAGATTTGGATTCCATGTTGACTATCATGTTGACTCTAGGCTAATAGCGGTTGAATCTCTTCTGTTATCTTTATTTTCTGGTATTCTAATGAAGACCTGGGTTATCCTTGTGGAAGACGATGTGGGTTACCAATGTTGCAAGCTTTTGTGGTTGATTTTTGACAAATGCAAAACTATACGAGGTTCATTTCATATGTTTTACTGAATTCTGGCTCCACTATGCCTGACTTATTAAAAATGTGTATTATCCTGCACATTTGCCAAACCCAATGAAGTGTAAGAAATTCTATTAGGAGTACTGCCTAACGGACTGAACGGCCAGCCCGAAGGTGGAACCACGGTCTGACGTGGCGGGTTCCCATTGGTCGGGGGTGGGGCCTGCGGTTTGGGGGGGGGGGGGGCTGGCCTTTGGTCTGTTGGGCATTACTCTTCTATTACTTGCTAACATAATTGAAGATAATAAATAAACTATACTTGTAAGACCAGGCAATCTAAATCCTAGCTAGAGTCAACTGAACTGAGTCACCTTTGCTCTGCTTAGGTTGCTGATGCATAAATATCAATTCTCACATGCTTGTCATTTCAACTAAGATTGTAAAATACTGTCTGTGCTGTTAGAGTTTGTACGTTAAGTGAAATCAAGATACAATAGTTGACTTTATTTGTAAACTAGTAAATGCACGTGCGTTGCACGCACGTAAAATAAATATTTTCTAATATTATTGCAAAATAGTTTAAATATTTATATATATTTGAATTAAAATTTGTTATATATATAATTACATTTTATTTACGATTTGTTGTAGATTTGATTATATTTTAATTGTAGTTTGTTATGGATATATCTCTACTCTTTATAAAAAGTCTTGAAACGGCTAGCCGTCTAAGCCTTACGTATATTCTCACGTAATTGAATTTTTTTTTAATTAAGCGTTTAACTACGTAATATTATATAACCATAGCCAAACACCTCTTCTAGCTCATGCGGTTAAGGTGTGAGGCATTCTGTTTGGTTGTTTAGGTTCGAATCTCCATGGCGTTATTTATAACAAATTCATTTTTTAAAACAATTTTTTACGTAATATTAATTTTTTAATAAATGATGGAGGATTTACAAACGGTTTAGACGCTTCAATTTTGAGCCGTTTTCAAGCCTCATTATAAGAGTAGAGATCACCTACTTTTTCTGAGCTTGACTGTATAGTTAGTCATTTTGAAACTTCCAAACATATTTGCTGTTTCAAATCATTCAGGTATGTTAGTTACAAATTTCTGTTTTAACATTAATTTGGCTTCTACAGGTGCAGTCGGAGGTTTACTCTACCCCTCAGTCAACTCTTCAAACGTTACCTACTACGAATATCCCAGGCGGAGGCCCTGCTCTCCCTCAACATCTGCCTTTGCACCCATATTCTCAACCGACCCTTCCGTTGGGCCATTTTGCTAACATGATCAGTTATCCATTCCTTCCCCAGAGCTACACATTTCTTCCGTCAGCCGCCTACCAACAGGCATATGCAGGGAATAGCCCTTTTAATCAATCTTCAGCAGCTGGAATGAAGTATACATTACCCCAGTACAAAAGTAGTGTTCCTGGTACCAGCTTACCTCAATCTCCTGCTCTGCCCCCTGGTTATGGAGGATTGTCGAACTCAACTAACAGCATTCCTGGAAGTTTTTCCCTAAATCCTTCGATTCCAGCCAGCACAACACCTGGCATTGAAGAAGCTATGAGTTCACTGTACAAAGAGGGGTCTCACTACCTCCCCCTTCAGCAAGTAACTGAATTTCATTAGCCCTGCAGTTAATAGTGGTATTGGATTTTTCATGAAACATCATCTTACCATTTGTTCTTCCTTGTCTGCAGAACGAGAACTCTGCCATGTGGCTCCATGGAGGAGCTGGTTCAAGAGCAATGTCGGCACTTCCTGCCAGTACATTTTATGGCTTTCAGGGACAGCAGAACCAACATAATGGTGGGTATCGTCAGGTTCAGCAGCAAGCCTCTCCCTACGGACCGATGGGGTATATGAACTTTTACCAGTCCCAAGGAGGACCAACCCAAGAACAACATCAGCAAAACCCAAGCGAAGGGAGTTTGAGTGGTTCTCAGGGCCCAACCTCACACCAGCTCTGGCAGCATGGCTACTGATCTTGTGGTGTTGCGAGGTTCTAGTGGCCTCACCGAGGCATTTACGGTTTGATCACCTGGAGACATGATAAAAAAACAATCGATCTGATGATCAACTGTACATATTGAACCTTCTGAGAGATGTACTTTCGAAAGGTTCTGTGTGTTTGACTGTAGTGTGTACTCGTCCCGAATTACTATTGTATTTTGTGGCAGATTTCTCCATGTAACTTTTATCAGCTTAAATTAATCTAACAGGTCCTTGATTTCCTATTCTGTTGGTATAATATTGTTCAGATTACTCTAGTCTGCATTAGTGTTTGTGGTAACAGTTTCTATAATGGAGCTACTGCAAAGTGCCAACGTGCTGGTTCTTGTTGCTCTCATGATGTTACTTTTACTTGTTTCTCTCGGACGCTCTTGAGGATTTTTCTGAGAGTTGAATCAACTTTCCTGTAAGTTCAGCCCTTTAAAGAAAGTGCTAATTTAAGCCTAAGCGGAACAAAGTTGTCATTTAGGTGCTCTTTGCTTGCCCTCTGGCTCTGCAAAGTATAGCCAAACATTGTAGTATGAATGGGGACAGTTCTACAACATTGTTGTATGAATGGGGACAGTTCTACGGTTCTAGTATATTTTGAAATTTGTGTCGTGTCTGATACATATTTCTACCCGCACATAACGCAGAACGGAACAAAATATGGATTATTCTTTTTGATATTTCAACAACAGCACAGTCTGCACAGAGAGAGAAGAGAGACCAAGCAATCGTTAGCAACAGTAGAGAGAGAGAGAGAGAGAGAGAGAGAGAGAGAGAGAGAGAGGATGATGTCGATACCTTCTTCTTGTTCCTATCACATCACTCTCCACTCATCAACAATTTGGAAGAAGCAGCAGCAGCAGCTCATCTCCTTCTCCACCACCCGATCGGAGTGTTTGAAGAAGCTCCTACTCCGAGGACTCGCCGGAACCCTAGCCTTCACTCTCCTCTCCTCCTCGCCTCCTCCTCTCTCTGCGGCGGAACTACTCCCGCCTTCTGCTCCCTCCTCCGAGCTCTGCCGAGAGGACTCGGAGGAGTACGTCGAGGAGAGGCCATCGGAGTCATTATCGAACGAGGAGCTGGTGGAGGAGGCGTGGGAGGTCGTCAACGAGAGCTTCCTCGGCCACGTCGGAAACCGCAATTGGTCCCCCGAACTATGGCGGGTACTTGTCTCCTCAGCCCTAAATAAACCCTAAAAAAACTCAAATCTTTTTGGCAAATCTAATGGCTTATGCTTGTTTTACTGTAACCCCAGCAAAAGAAAGAATATATGCTTCAGAAGAACATCCAAACGAGAGCTAGGGCTCACGACGTCATCAGGAAGACGTTGGGCAGTCTAGGCGACCCATACACACGCTTCCTTTCTCCTCAAGAAGTAATTGTCTTTCAGAGTTATCTGTTTTTTTTTTATCCCTTCCTATGTTGCAAGGATGGGAATATGACACAAATAAGTTTGTAGATGATCCCAGCATTGTTTTTGGCATGTCCTAGTGTATTTTGAAGTGTATGTGTCGTGTCAGATACTCTGAAGACACCATCTTTCAGAGTGGCCGTGCTTCTTATATCAATGTGGAATCTATTTGCTCTTAGAGATGTGAAATACAATCATGAGTGTTTTTTTATATCTAGATGGTAAAAAAAGAGGCAAATGCTAGCCAGTTCCCTAGTACTAGTTGAGGAAGCATTAGAACACCTTGTAAAGCCATGGAACACAATATACTATATACTAATACTCACTTCCCACATATATTATGCTTTCAGATTATGAGAAACTTATGTTACCAAGAAAGAATTTTATGTCCTTAACAAGTTCACTAATATAAACTTTATGAAAAGAGTGCTTAGTAAAAACCATGGTGAAGAGTATCTTATATTTCCAACATGATAAAAGCACATTGTGCAGCTGCAGACTAATACTTTTAGTTGATAGTCTATAAAATTTATGTAAGCATTCTGAGGTTTCTGTACTCAAGGCTACAGGACTTTAGTATCCGAACCACGAGTAAGGTACCTGCCAGCCTTTTTAGGTTTTAAATCCTTTTTCGATGTTCCTATAAAGTTATGTACAGACCTAGGGGGTTGCATTGTGGTGTTCATTTTCCATTCATCACACGAAAGTGAATCTCTCTTTGTGGTTCGCACTAACATACCTAGGAAGTTAACTTTTCTGATTATAGTCACACTATGATTGGGTATAGATTAACTAGTTGCAAGCTTATACCTGACCTTCTTGTTATCATATAAAAGAGAGGGTAAATAAACTAGTTATAAGAAAGGATAAATGGACTAGTTACATTCTACAATAGCTGAACATGGTTTTACAAGTGGGGCTCTTTTGGCGCGGAACGAGGATTTAAGTTCAAGTAATCCGATTTTACAATTAGTGTTTTTAGGAGATTTAACTAGTGAGCAAGTTCTTTGTATTAATTAAAAAGAAAATAGTGATATGAGACCTAGTTATTGTTATTAGCTTTGAAATTAATTTGCACGACTTACTTGGAAGAGCACGATTTGGTCTCTAGCCGTTGAGAAAGGCGCAAACATTGACTACGAGGAAGAGGCCTTCAACAAGTGCTTGGACTCTTCGGGTTATGGTGCACAATTCGTTCTGAAGGAATAATATTACACGTGTGCACACGCGATCGACATACTTGATATAGATTTGATTTTTGGTTCTTGAATGTGTTCATTGTCGGTTCAGCGTCTTCGTCGATTGCTTTGGCTCCGGGACATCGTCAATTGAAGGAGATTGCTCGAACGGTCCTCTAATCAAGTTCGCAGATTCTTCGGCGAAGACGTCGACAAAAGTTTGGTAGAATATGAAGAAAACTCACTCAAGTCATTGGTTTCACACCTGGGTTTAAAAGTGAAATTTATTTTCATTTATTCTGTCTCTTCTACATTTCTTTATCTTCTTTTATAGCCATACAATTCAACCATAAGACAACACAAAATAATTGAAAGGATAAACAAATTAATCCTAAGGAAGATGAGCTTTCCTATCCAAACTAACCTTAAGATAAACAAAATAACGACAAAGATAAACACATAATCCAATGGGAGATAAAATTCCTATCCAAAGGTAGGAAAGGAGTTAGAAGAATATCTTTTCATAATAAATATATCTAAACTCCTCAACCAATCTTGCATAGATTTTGCAAGCTTAGTCGAAAACTCGGATTCGTCTTTGTGTCTCTTGTGTCGCATCTTAGTCGAGTATGATCCCCAACCCTCCCCGGCTTAGTCTGATTGCTTTCTTGTATTTTGTAATAGTTAAAGGCATATATGTTTAGATATATTTCGGGTCACTAATTGTACTTGGGTAGAATAGTGAAATTCATTTTTTATGTTATTTAGAATGTACCTATTTCCTCGTACATATTAATCTTGTTTGGTCTTAGACGATCTTCGGTAAACATATCCTAGAACTTTACAGGCGACAATCACGAGTGCAGGTACTAGAGTATTCGTTGGTCGCGTAGCTTGGAATGTTTGTTACGTACTTGATTTACTGTATTCCAGAAGCAGGACGTGACATTTTGAAAGTTGACTAATCGAAAACTCGGACTCGTTTCTGTCTCGTGCTGTGTCTTGGTCGAGTCTGATCTCCTTCACTTCTATTAGGCTACCATGAGGCAACACTCCCAAAAACATCAACTGCTATAACCAGAATAATGTATATGGAATAATAAATAGTATACAAAAGATATATAGTAAAAACTAAAAACTAAGGCATAACGCCTACCAATCTCGGACACGAAGGACTTGACACTGCATGCTTTTAGGACCCTCCGTCTTCAAGGTCAATATGGATAAATGCAGGATAGATTAAATTATACAATTTGTCTTTCAGTTGATTAAGAGAGATACAATTTGTCTTTCAGTTGATTAAGAGAGACCTTTCTTACATGATAACTTTTAGTTTTACAAAACTCCATAGGAACCTGTGAACCAATTGTGTTGTAGCTGCTGTACAAGTGGCTACTTTTGCCAGGCATTGGGTCTCTAGCTGGCACACATCCCATTCCTTGAGTAGGTGCTCCACTATCACGACAATGGAAAGTTGCTTCATTTGTAGAATGAAGCAATATGTGGTGCTGAGCACCTAAGTGATATGCTATATATCCCCTTTGTCATATGGTTTTTTACTTAAAGGGCTCATGATAAGATCCCTAAACATATGTTGTGGGATTTGGAGAAGAAACAAGTGTCTAGTAACTATATTGACGCTAAAAGGATGTGATTATGGTAGCAGAACTAAAACTCTCAGAAAATCTTGGAATATGAATGATGTAGTAGGATAAAACAGGTATACGAAATGTATCTCTAACAAAAATTCAAGAAGAAATGAGGGGTTGATATTTGATAACCACGAGATACCTAACAGCGATATCTTCCACTACTTAAGATCAATTATTCATCACGATGGCGAGTTTGCAAATTATAAAACATAATGGTTGAAGTTGATGAGTGTTTCTTGAGAACTTTCATAGGATACCCTTGAAATTGGAAGAAAAAAAGTTTATAAGCCATTGTAAGCAGAAGACTGTTTTACAATTCAGTATGCTGGCCTTTTGGGAAACATGTCAAAGAAATGAGTTCTGGTGAAATGAGAACGATGAGATTGATGAGTGACAAATAATTTAAATATAGCAATAGGATATGGAATGGATGTTTCTGTGGGAAGCTGGAGTTGGTGACAATTGAGGATAGAATGAGGGAAAATTGTTTGAGGTGGTTTGTACATGTGCAATGGACACCAATAGACGCAATTGTCAGGAGTGATTTTGCCCTTAGTTAAGGAGCTGTTAAAACTGGGTTGGCCTGCACGAACATGGATTGAAATTATTTGTAAAAAAGGATATAGATGTTTCAAATATTGGGAGAGATGGGTTCATATAGTTGACGGCAAAAGTTTGCAAGGACGGCTTTGTTGTTGTTCCTTTTACTGCCTCAAAGTCACTCCACCATTTTTAACTCTGCTCGATTCGTGTATAGTTGATTTGGGTGTAAGCACTTGTCTATCTGTAAACTTTAAGTTATGTATTATAAATCTCATTTAATAAGAAATACAGGAAAGTTCCAGTCTTCTCTGCATCTCTGAAGTTTAAACAAGAAGTGTGAATGGGCCTTGAGAAGCTCATTAGTTTACTTATATTATGTAGCTTCTTTATATTTCTTATTTCACTTCTACTTGGTATTTTTTTATTAGTCTCCACGTGTATCATCTCAGTTACTAACAAAAAAATGCAGTTTTTTGTTTCATGTTGTATGATACTTTCATCTCCGATGAAAGTTCTCAAAAATGGCAAGATATGATGTGTCTGGAATTGGAATAAATCTTAGAGAAGTTCCTGATGATTATGGTGCTACCAAGCTGAAGGTACTGGGGATCATATTGGATGGTCCTGCTTATTCCGTTGGTGTGAGACAGGTATATTTTTAGTCGTGCTCATTATGTTTCGAGATTTGAATGTATCTGCAATTCCCTGTTAATTTTTCCCTATTTCTATGTGTTAGCTGAGTTAATGTAATGTAACTCCTATAAAATGATCATTACAGTTTCAAATTTAGTCGGCAGAGGAAATGGATGTATTTATCTCCACTCCCTTTGCCAATTCCAAACAGATTAGCAACATGATTTCCTTTACTTATATACTAACCTAAGGGGATGTGCAAGCTTGACAAAAAGATCAAGGGCATGATCTATATAATTATCATTATTAATATACACCATTATAGCTTACACAGAAGTAAGGAGATTGAAAATAGATCATAATAAGAAATAAATTATATAAAAGCTTTCTTACTATTTATTATTATTATTTTTTTGTTATAGATGGAGCTACTTGCCACCCAACTCTTTTTAGAATATGCAAAACCTGCAAGAATAAAAGAAAACCTACATAGCATAACCCCAAAGTCCTCGACCAGGCAAAGGAAAGAAGAATATCTGAACAATAATAGGTTCAAGCAAAAGGAAGAAAAGCCAAGGAATAAATAAGAACAGCTAACCAAGTAGGCTGCAAGTAGACTAGAAGTATAACATACAGACAAAGGATGGCCTAGGGCAGGAAGCGGCAACACAATTCATTCCTCTTGTTAATCTGTGCATGCCTACTCCAAACGATGAGAAGTATTGTCGTAAGCAGCTGTTCCAGGACGGAGCTAATTGGATAAAATCATTACAATTATGTTCCACCAAATGTAGTAATGTAATATACTGTTATGCCTATTGCATTCCACTCATTTACGGTGTTGTTACTTTCACTTGTAGTCTCCTAGCACCAGTCATCCAGATTTTCTTTGCCTTGTGATTAAGGGGGCATTTGGAAGATGCTTGGCCTTTCTTGAGATACTAAAGGTAGGTACATTAGTTTGTATTTGGAAACCTGAAGGAAACCTATCACGTCCAACTACTTGTACTAACTTCATAATTTAAGTGTACTTAAATGGGTTCCAGGCAATCTACCTGTGTAGTGTATGGAAAAACTATGAAGAATAAAATTTGCATATAACCCTCAATGAATCAATGACTTCTTAAGCAAATTGTATTTTTGAGTCTAAACTCAAATTACATTTTCCTTTTGCGATTTGAAACAGTGAAAACGTTGACGAAATACATATATTCTACCATTTTAACCATGCACCTTATATATCTTATTGAGAAAAAATACACCATTTTTTTATTTTTTGCATATGTTTAATTGTTTATTCTTTGAAAGACAACCCTATAATTCGGTGAAGGATTTGTTGTTGATGTAGGGGAAGTTGAGGATAGTTGTGGGGATTCGCTCGACCCAAACTACAGGGGATTCACTCATCCAAGATAATAGCAATAAAGGGACTCTCTCACCCAAGATAAAAGCAACAATACACTTAACTTAATTGATAGAAATTCCAGAGTATATTTTTAGTGTTTAAAAAGAAAAAAATTACTGAAACTGCAAATAAGAGCCTCCGAGAGAAACTTGCACAACTTCTGGCATTGACCTTTACCCTTTTTAGGAGCAAGACGGAAGACTTTCTAAATCTTGGACACACTTAGAGCTTTAGTTTTCAAAGGTGTGTGTGTCCTAGTACTCGATGATACAGTTCCTAGTCAAGACTCCAACTAAAGTTGTATATAGACTGCGCTGCTGAAGATAATTGACTTCAAAAGATTTGGATGTTCGGGAGTGTATGACAGATTGGAAAATTTTGACCATCTGTCCTTCCAATTTGGTTTCTCTGTGGAAGTTGTGCAAATTTATGTTAGGAATTGTGACTCAGCTGAAGTTGTTCATTTTCATTTAAAGGTTGAAGCAATAACCAAAGGTTCATTTATGTTAGGAATTGTGACTCAGCCGAAGCTATCTGTCCACTTTTTTGTGTGGCACAGTAGCCAGGAACTCAACTGAAGATTTTAAGGAGTGGAGGAACACAAGTTCAAGATATTCCAACAATTCCTGTGCAGAGTTTTGTATACTATCACAATATTCTACTATTTTATCTTTCAAATGTAATGGATTTAGAATGCCTACAACATTAACTAGAGGAATCATAATAGTTACGTTGATTGACAATAATTGATGAAGTGATTAGCATGAGACGGAGATGTGCAACAACGATCTAAAGGGTGACTGGGAACTTTGATTAGTGTAACAACGACTGGAGGAAATGAAGGAAATATTCCTCGTTGAGTGATAGTTGCAACAAAGGAGTTAACAATGCACGAGTCAACAATGCATGCCTTCACTAGGACTGCATGAAGAGTAATGCATGTGAACGAGAAGTCTAAAAAACCAGATCCAAATATTTGTACTAGGACTGATGAGTTTATGGTATGGTCCTGTCCATTTTTATCAATAGCAACTATATAGCTTTATTTAATCATTATTTTCTGCAGACTCTGAAGTTAGCATTTATATACTTTTTGATTGTCTGAAAAACTCACTATACAGTTAACTTAAGAAAATGACTAGTTATTTATTCTTGGAGGTTGTTGAACCATTCCTTTCTGTTCCATTGATTGTCTTAATGTTGCATTATGATACTTCTCATTATGACAACTTTCCTCCTGTAATCTTGAACATGCACAATATATTTTTACTTCTTGGACTGACCATAATCATTCTAAGTACATCTATGGTTCGACAAGCTATCTTCCTTCGCATGGAGTTTTCAAATGTTGGTCAAAAGTTTATTCCCATTCAGTAAAAGAAATTGTACTTCACCTTTTCAACTTAACATTCCACCACTCACTTTTGTGTCTCACTTGCTTCTCAGCTTTACAAGCTCCAGGAATCATCCGACCAATTGTTTTACAGTCTATGTTTTTAATCTTTCAATGTATTAATACATTTTGAGTTATGTTACTCTTTGTTACCTTTGTAAAATGTAAATTTTCTATTTAACTTATACTGGTTTCTCGCTTGTTCCTTTTTCTTTCAAGATAATGATATATGTTTGACAGGCTAAATCCTGTTTTGTGAGTTACTGAATTCCGTAGGTGATAGTTGTATGATTCAGTCCACGTATGTTGTGTACAACTTGTCTTTTGTGAGTTACTGAATTCCGTAGGTGATAGATGTATGATTCAGTCCACATATGTTGTGTACAACTTATTGTCTTTGTTGTGTACAACCATATAATGCTTAGATGTTCTGCGCCGTAGGGGGATGAACTTTTGTCAGTCAACGGTGTGGATGTGAAGGGGAAGTCAGCATTTGATGTCTCCACTCTGCTGCAAGGTCCGAAGGAAACATTTGTGACAATTGAGGTATTAATTTCGATGCCAATGGGTGTCATTATTTTTATTCGTACTTTTGATAATACTCCACCCTGAAACATGCATGTAGGTTAAACATGGTAAATGCGGGCCTATCCAGTTAATAAAGGTCCAAAGGCAGCCTGTTGCTCGGACTCCAGTATTCTATCGACTTGACAAAATGGAAAATGGCGATATTTCAGTCGGATATGTTCAGATAAAAGAGTTCAATGCATTGGCAAAAAAAGACTTGATTATTGGTATGCTCCCATCAGTGTACCCTATTCACTAATCATATTTGTAACTGTGGTTTGGAGATTGGACAACAAATTCAAATCCATAGGTTCTGATGTCCTCTCCCTTTTTATACAAATATGGGCTTTCAATGCTGATTTGATATTTGGTTTTCTACAACCTCCCTTCCAACCATGTTTCTTTTCCGCACAACTATCAAGGTTAACCAAAATCTTCCTGCAGATTATTCATGCGTAGCAACACATGTCTTGATAGATAATCAAATTTACAGGAAAAATAAAAGAATTGACCTTATGTATCCAGACATTTTATATAATCTTGTTGACTGCTCATGTACGTTTCTTATGTAATCCTGACTGATATAGAATGATGCTCGAGTATGTCTTCGTTTTTTTGACAACAGAAACAATTACCTAAAGATAAACGAGACCAAATGCCCCATAACCAAAGTTATGTTAGGACAATAATGTCCCTTTTATTATAGTGTGAGACTATTAAAAGTTTAAGCTTATTTGCAACTAAATGCCTAAAGGCCCTAAACTATCACCATTTTGTATCAGTACGGTTTGACATATCCCGACCCGATATTGACTGCTAATGATACCGACCGATATTGACGTTGAGGTCCTCTTTTCCGGTCAATTCAACATAGAAAATTGAACGAAAAGACCAACCAACAAGTGTGTAAAAGCATAGTAAAGTTGTAAAATCATATAATGAAGAAAACTTATTTATAATAGGTAAACCAACCAACAAAGGTGACTATTATTTCATACAATTTCCTAATTACTAAGAAACAACACATAAGATACTTAAAATTATGGTTAAATGTAGTTTTTTTAATTTTTTTTAACAATTTACTAATAATCATTTGCTTTCAGATACCAAAAATTCCGATACTCCGATACGAAACTACCGATATTGATACTCATAGAATGGTCCTATCCCGGTACTGCAAACCTTGCTTTTAAACTATCGCCTGCTTGCCTTTGTTTTCGTTACAGCTCCATCACTCTTCCTCCGGGATTGTAATGTCCTTATTACGTTCTGATTCCGTCGAATCGATAAGTCGTTACTGAACGTGATGTCGTACAAGCCTAATTTGCGCTTGCACAAGGCGTGTTCGTGTCCATTTGTAAAATAATTATTTTTTATAGATGTTTGCAGCTGATAAAATAGAGAAATTGAATAACAACATAACACAGAAAAAATAACTCTTTATTGGTAATTTACAGTAGATATATAGACTCTCAAATAGCCAAGTAAAAGAATGCCGAATTTGGCTTACAACTTGAAACAACAAAATGAGATACATCATTTCATACATTTTACCCCTTTACTAAAAATATAATATAAACACCTTAAGCGAAAGTCTTAAAAACGGAATTGAGAAGCTTCAAATTATAGACAAGTTTCTGCATAGCTGGACTGGCCTTCAACGTCTTTGTATGTCTCCTTGGTTCCCAGCATTTGTGGAAACGTGTCAGTGCATGTGAGCGACGAATTAACCAACTCTCACCAAAATCAACAAGTAATCATGTGAAAGCATACATGATTATTAGTGATATTTCTATCTTTTCTTAGATGAATTAATAATTCATAAGACATGAATATAATAACATAATATATATATCACCAAACAGTGACCTTTACCACAACTGATGTTCCTTCCTTGCAATCATGTTTACCATTATCTTCCCTGTAAATGGACATAATTAGCTTTGCAACTTGACTATATAAAGGGCTCTTGTGACACACCATCTTGGACAATTCCTGAAAAGACGATTCTTTCAGCGCAGGTAGTGAGCCCATTGAAAGTTTCTGAATTATCCGTGCTAGTTCGTCAGCACAGCTATCACTGTTTCCCTTAAGCCAAATTGGTTTCATGGCCGCGAATACCATTCGAGAAACTAAAACATTGTGCACAAGTTGACCATGACCATTAGGGGTGAGCATTGTTCGATTTTGGACCGAAAGCCGAACGGAATAAGATATTCGGTTCGGATTGAAAAAAATTGGTTTTGGTTTTGAAAATACTAAAATTTCTTATTCCGTTTCGGTTTTGGGTTTCAGTTTCGGTCTAAAACTGAAAATCAAATATGACTTTTGCAATCATGTAATTACCATCAATTCCATTCATAATTTGTGATTAAAAATGTGTATATTTTGAAAACAATAATTATATGTGTGTTTTGAAGTCCAATTTTGATAATTTAACTAGTCCAACTTTGGACGAAACGATCGAAATATAATAAATGTGTGTATAAATATCCCAACTGGACAAACCAAATTATACCCATTTTTAATAAAATTTAACTACGACCCCAATTTTGGGTCCGACCCATTAAACAATAGAAATAATCCAACCAAACAAATCGAATCGATTATTCGGTTCGGTTTCGGTTTTTCCTAATTTCGGTTCGACTTTGGATTTTTAGAATTTCAGTTTATTCAGTTTTGACTATTTCGGTTCGGTTGAAACCGAATAAACCGAACACCATAGTTTGCAGTATCGGCCGATACCGATACAGTTTGGCATGTCCCGATTCGATACCTACCGATATCCGATACTGACCGATACCGATCGATACCGACATTAGAGGTCTCTTTTTCGGTCAATTCGACAAAGAAAATTGAATGAAAAAGACCAATTAGTAAGGGTGTAAAAGCATAGTAAGGTTGTAAAAGCATATAAAAGAGGAAAACTTATCGATCGCATGTAAATCAATCGACAAGGATGGCTACTATTTCATTAGTTTCAAAAATACTAAGAAACAACACTGAAAATGCTTAAATTTATGCTTAAATGTATAAAATATATTTTCTAAAATGTTAGTAATTTACTAATAGTTATTTGCTTTCCGATACCAAAAAATCCAAACCGCCGATACTACCGATACCGCCGATCCCGATACTCATATGAATGGTCCGATACCGATTCCGATACTTTGAACCTTGCCGAACACTCACCCCTAATGATCATGCATGGCTAAGAAACATAGTTATCAAAGACAGAGAATGCAAGATAACAGAAATTTGACATAACTATGCAACATAATCTCATTGTGTATTGTACCTTCCTCGAGCCATCGCTCGAAATTTTGTACTACATATTGCAACCTTTATATTCAATTTCTATTTAACAACAATATCATAATGCATATTTCTAAATGACAAGCTACAACATTAAATAAATCATATTTCTATATGACAAGCAAACAATATTATGGTTACTCTCTTTTATCTTGATTCTTTTTATTAAGGTATCATTGATCGAAGAACACAAGGAACATAAGAGATTCTTTTGTTAAGGTGTGAAGATAAACAAAAGAAGAATCAAAGTCGCTCATTGTTGGAGAATTGCCGAGAGAAAGAACTCCAACGCTAAGATCAAGCTTCGTCTACGCGGTCACTTGCATTTACACCAACAGAGGATCAATACACTACTTCTTTCTCCAATAGTTCGATATAAATGCGTAAATCGATGGAGATAAGCAATAAAATCCATCGAAAACATCCACGAAAACACATTCATAAAACCAACAACAAAAAACAACAACAAAAAATGACACTAAAAAGATTTAAGAAAGACTTATATAGAGTTATTCTCCAAGACACAATTTACTGTATTTATGACTCAATTCCAAAGAAGCCAATCCATGGATAGAAATGGAATCAACTCAATTTGTTCCGATTAATCGATACCGATAGGATTTTCATACACAGTGCTCCCGACTGGGAGCGGGGCACTACACTAAATTCCTCCCTCGTGACTTGGAAATGATGCACGATCCCTGGGAGGGAGTGGGCTGGTAGTTACAACATCGACCGAGATAGGCGGCTTGTGTTGTAGGGCTAGGTTAGGTTTTTATTTTTTTGATTTGTTTTCTTTTAATCTGTCAGGGGGACATTTTTGTCTTCTTACAGCCACCGTTAACACCATAAAGGCTCCAGTTATTCATGGTATTTCTAACAAACAAATTTGAGGGTATTTTTGTTGCAAAAAGTTGATAGTTCAAGGTATATAGATGCAAATCGAACTTAGTTTTATATATCTAAAAAAGAGAAGTTTTTCCAGTGATATGTACTAAAAATGCAAGATATTTTAACAACTATTTGTGAATCATATGTGCTTGAAACTTTTGACCCCAAGAACAATAGTAATATTTTGTAAGACTAGAATCATATTTGCTTATCCAAATGTTGTAATAAAGGCTTTATTGGTATTTTTTTCAGTATTATATGTTTTGGAATTTAGACAAGAATGATTAGGTTACTACTAATAGTAGTCTTTTTGTCGCCCAATGATCACCTGCTTTTGCTACTCACAGGTTTTGGTGCACGGACTCATGATACTTTTATGAGTTATTTATCCTCCCAATTGCTAATCATATCTCCAGTACCCCCCTCCCCACCCCCCACCCAAAAAAAAAAAGAAAAGAAAAAGAAAAGAAAAGAGCCTAATTTTTGAGAATTGGGGGGTAGTATTAATTAAAATAAAAATGGGGGGTACTGGAGATATGATTAGCAATTGGTTTGGGGGGGGGGTGTGGTAAATACAAATAACTCTACCTTTATATATAATAGGACAAAAATGTGATCATAGCACATGTTTCTTTATGAACATGAAATCTGTGATAACTGATCATCTACGATAATTTTCCCCACCTGCAAGTGAAATACCAAGATATACATCTATCCACATTCATTAAGTTTCAAATGCTTGAATGATTCCTTTATTATGTTAAACACATGTTTTCTTTTTTCCTTTTGTCTTAGTGCTTTATTCTGTGAATTTGTGGCTACTTAAGCTGGTGAGTTTCAAATACTCCTTGGTAGCTACAACTTGAGATCAGTAGATATGTGTAGAAGAGCAAGCTTAGCCACGAGTGTCGGATATTACCAATATTATCCTATATAATGTTTATTTCACAAGGTCTCTTATTTCAGTTTACTACATACAAGTAGAGATGAGATATGGACATCCATTCTATTATAAATTATCCTCTATAAGCTTTATTTAGATTCAAATGTCATGACTAACAAAATTTCTAACCTTTACATTCACTCATCTTTCTGTTATATTGGAGTAATTTTATCAATTGCAGCTCTGAAACGCCTTAAAGATTCTGGTGCTTCGTACATGATTTTGGATCTGAGGGATAATCTTGGTGGATTGGTACAGGTTTGCTTCTTCGCACTATTTTTCTTCCATTTACACATTAACATACAATTCAGTTTCCATCAACAAAACAAAATTAACAAGTGTAGCAGCAAATAGACAAAAAAAAGAAAAGAAAAAGAAAAAGATGCATTTACTCAAATATTTGGGGTCTTTTACATGAATTTTTCCCCATTCATCTCTATTAATGGCTCTCTTTTGTAAAATTAGCATCAAATCCGAAGCTAAACCTCATTTTTATCAGAATACCTATCTTTTCTGTGACTTGTTACTTTTTATACTTGTGAAATATCTATGCCTCTTTTGTTTACATATATCTGGTGACCTGTAGCCAAATGCTTGTGTTTTTTTCTACAGTCAATGTGCTTCTACTTGTGGCCGCAACAGCCACAACAGATTTATATCCCACATTCCTTTTTTACCCTCATAATGAACTAGATGTGGCCCATAAATCTATTTTCCAAGTGAGTGACTCTTATTTGGGAAATATCTAATCTAACTTAATTCAGTGTAGATGGAGAGTATATAAAATTACAAGGGTTGCCCTAAAGCCCACAAGGCTGTTGCAATATGCTAATACTTCATCTGAAGCTGGAGGATATATATCAAACATGCTCAGCTTGTTACAAAGAGAGAAAACACGAGAGATAGAGGTTTGGTGAAAAGATTGACAATCTGGTCTTCAGATCGAGTGAATGGTGTGCATATCAAATTACCACAACATTGTGGATAAAATGACAGCCCACTATGTTTTTAGTTGCCTCATGGAAGACCGGCTTGCTAGCTATAAAGATGATGACTTGATTGTCACGGTGCATAGGAACAAGGTTCTAAACGGCGGTAGACGGGTGTGCGGCGAAGAGAGTCCGCGTACCGCCTAGGCTGCCTAGGCACCATCTGTTTACCATTAAATGAGTTCTTGCAAACTTTTTATAAAATGACAGCCCACTATGTTTTTGGTTGCCTCATGGAAGACCGGCTTGCTAGCTATAAAGATGACTTGATTGTCACGGTGCATAGGAACAAGGTTCTAAACGGCGATAGGCGGGTGTACGGCGGAGAGAGTCCGCCTACCGCCTAGGCTGCCTAGGCACCATCTGTTCGCCATTAAATGAGTTCTTGCAAACTTTGTATTTAAGGAACGAAAAAGAGTACAAAGAATCCTAAGCAGAATTATCTAAGTACAATATTTTGATCTGGGGTGTGACGATGGAGGTTGAGAAGTGCAACGACTCTTTTGTTCCGTTGACGATCCGATGCAGGGTGAAGAAGCTTATGTTCTCTCTTTGCTCGTCTCTGTATGTTCTCTCTCTGTATTGGCGACCCCTGTGTGTTTGTCCTTGTTTGGGCAGGCCACCCGGATATATATAGTCATGCTTGGGCGCGCATATATTGGGCCGCATGGATGCTAGAGGGTGCCACGTGCCTCCTTAACATGATGCAGCTATAACCGTGAGCGGGCCAGACTGTCACGTGGGCGCTTGTTGGAATTTTCTGTTGCTGAAGATCTGGGTGGTTCTCTCGCCCTTTATGGGCGTGACTTGGTCAGCATGACACATGGTTCGCACTTGGTTGGAGAGAATCACTCATGTCGTAACAGCAAGATTTGGTCTTCGTGGAGTCTGAAACACATGTGGTCAGAGATGCATAGACGCATGGAGTCTGGGACATATGGGGCCAGAGACGCATGGAATGCATGGAGCCTGGGACGCATGGAACGCATGAGGCCTGGGACGCATGGAGCCAAAGACGCATGGAACACATGAGGTCTGGGACGCATGGGGCCAGAGACGCTTGGAACGCATGGAGTCTGGGACGCATGTGGTCCTTGTTGTGTTGTACACGTGGCGCTGCACATCTATCGAGAGTAAAGTTCTGTGCTGACGTGAGACTTCTGTCGTTTAGTGTGTTCACGTCTTTTGAGGCATTCAGAAAATTCTATTTGTCAGAATTCTGTGTCAGAGACGATCCCGTTGCTAGGATGCCACGTCAGGTCCATCTGCGGCCAAAGTTGCTTCGGCTGATTGAGACGCATTGATGTCGCCTTATTGGGCCGCAAGGTGATTATGCGGCCCAATCTTTTTTGAGCTTTACTTTGGGGCGCATGGTTGTTGGACGCATGGATTCATATTTTTTATGCTTCTACAAGACCTCCTTCAAAGTTTTCATATTGACAAGTTTGAAATACTTTGAATAAGAAGCATGGAGGAAAATTACTTTGGTCGCATGGATATTGTGTCGCATGGATATTGAGACCGCTTGGCCGCGGGCCGCATGGATGAGCGCTTCCAGGCTGTCACTTCTGCATTAACTGACAGATTTGTTTCGATTTGGAGCGGATCTCCTAAGATTCTGACCCGTCTTTTCACACGGATCCCAAGCTGACGGTTACGAAGGTAAGACCGTCTCGAGAATCCAACTGTCCACCGTAGAGACTGACAGCTGGACGCGGGAACCGAGGGGCTGCCATTCTCTCTTTGGCAGCCTATAAATAGGAGTCTCGGAGGATAGAGAAGAACTTTTTTGCCTTGCTGAGTTCTCCTCTCCCTTCATCTGCGACTCTTTTCCTGCTCCGATCGCCTTCTTCGACCATCTGCCATGGCGCCCACGGCTTCATCCTATGTTCCTGCGAAGAAGATCGACAAGGGGAATCGCCCGGCTTCCGCACCTAGCACCAAAGAATTTTTTTTCTTTTTTTATGAGGACGTTCATACGCCCATTCTAGGTAAGATTTGGGGGGGGGGAGGAGTACAGACGTCTGGACACTTCGCATACGGTCTGCTGCATGATTTAGAACATGTGTAGACCCGTCCATATGACCATGCCACATGTTTTATGCACGAGTCTTACTTTAATCGCATGCGCTGGTCTTGACTCGATCGCATGGAGGTCTAGTTGTGACTCGGTCGCATGGAGGTCCTGTTGTGATTCGACCGCATGGAGGTCCGGTTCGTGACTAGGCCACATGTATCATATACGTCCTTTTGTGCGCTCAAGTTTATTTCTGACGCGCATGCCATCCCGAGGGTTCTAACCATCTTATTTCTGATTTTCCAGTGACTTTACCCGTGGTTCCGTTAGGGGAGGTGCTTGTGTGTCGTGCTCAGGCCGCACTGGACGTAAGGTTCTACCACATAGTGACAAATGTCCAGGTCCAGATAAACAAGGGTCAATCTGAGACAAGAATGAAGTTAATAACGGACCAGTCTTCGTTCTTTCTGCTTAGCCACTTGATCTCTGGGCCGATTGAGGGTTCGAAGGGCGTTTCTCATTTAAAGCCCATCTTCTTGTTTGGGGATGCTCTCATTATCTCGGATGTTAAGGTAGTGAAGGAAAAGGAGAGCTGGACCTTCTCCTCTGGCAGGATGAAGATACATATATGGAGCGCCACTTGCCTTTGTCGGCCTTTAATATGGTGTCCCTCCCAAGGAAGATGTTGGGCACCCTGACCCTAGACCAAAAGGGAGCCCAAGTCGGCCGCATTCGTTTTAACTCTAAACTGAAAAGAGAAGCGGTGACTAAGGAATCGTTTTCTTATTCTCTTTGCGGGTTGGAAGCTGGCGCTTTCACGAGTGAGATGGGACCGAATGTTCGTATCTACGGAGCTGACACTTTTCTGAACCAGCTCGTAGACAAGGGGTCCTATCCAAAGGGGAAAATATGCTTGCTCAACTGGGTGCATCATTCGTCTTCTTGGGTTAATTTGACCCTGTGGGTGCTAGGGAAGTACGAGCAGTCCCTGAAGGAGGCCAACCTCTACTACGCCATAAGGGGTTCCTGTTACGATTTGGAGAAGAACCCGAAGAAGTTCGTGGCTTTGACCGAGATGTACAACTGTTGCACCGAGACCTTCTTTACTCCTGGTGGGGAGATTAGACTTGCTCTCCACGAGATATACGATGTTTCGCGGTTGCCCTGGGGCAGCGAGTCGTATGAGGAGTACATGCCTGATAATGAGGAATTCAAGGAGTTGGAGAAACATCCGGGGTTTCTCGCAGTGTACCGGGAATTGTTGTGCCATCATAACACTTGTAAGCAAATTTCGAAGAAGGACAGAAGCACAGAGGGGACGTTACCCCATACGAAGGCCTGGATCCATTACCTCTTCATTATTGAAGCTTCGGGTCGGGTCATCGTTCGGAGCCCTCAAACCCCGAGTAGTGTCGATGACCTAGTGCGCGGTACTAAGAGAACGATCGCATCTGGTGAGGGGTTTGGTAGCTCTGGTGATACCTTCAGCTACTTTTACCAAGACATCCAGCCACTGTCTGATAAGGCTGTGCTGACTAGATTCTTGATGATATGGCTGCGAACTTGTATAGACCCGGGGGGCTCCGGGTCGATCGAGAGGGCTAGCCGCAATCTCATCCAACCCGCTGTGAAGCTAGTTTTTGGCCGTCAGCTTGCTTTACTCCCAGCGATGGTCTGCAGCATCCATCGTGGGCTTCGTGCTTTTACGAGCAAAGTGATGGCCTACGACAACCTTGGAGATTTCAACCGGGTTGAGATGCCTTACCATTATCTAAAGGGTTGGCTGTTAATGCACTACCCATCTTTGATGCATACCGGAGTTGAGAGGACGACGACAGAAGCTGATGCTTTTATTCGCCAGTATGGTGGGATGCCCTCGTTTCATACTGAGGTTCCCGTCTGTCGGCATGCACTCGCCCGCGCAGCGGACTATTCCTTCTTTGTCTCGGTCTGGAAGTTCACAGAGGACAAAGTGAATAGGGTTCGGTGTGATGGTGGTGTTGACCGTCAGGTTCTGTCACCTAAGCTCCTTTGCTGGTTACTTTCCATCCGGCCTTCCCATCTGGTATACCGGAACCGGAACCTCGTCTTCTTGGAACCTTACCTGCTAGTAGGTTTGCTCATCAGTTTGGATATAGCCAGCTCATGTTGAGCAATCCAAGCTCATGTCTTGGTTTTGAAGATAGCATTCTTGATGGAGCCCGAGCCTGGAATTATAACTTTGCCACCAATACTCAGGTCCGGTTTGCCCTGTCCGATGCTAAAGTTCCTGCACACATCCTCCATGCAGTGGCTCTTTCATGTAGCCGTGAATGCGCCTCCACCTGGCTTTGACCGAAACAATAGCCTCATCGCGGGTACTAAGCTGAAGCCCAGATGCAGGGAGTCCAAGAAAGGTCGGGAAAAAGGCAAGGGGAAGGCTGTGCTTGTTGATTCCGACTCAACGACGGGGGAAGATAATGCTTCCTATGACCCCTCGCCTCCAGTGAACTCTCCAATGAAGCGCATGGCCTCCCCGATACGGAGCCCTCCGTCCAAAAAGAGAAGGCATGAACCATCCGTGACTGCGAGGCCGCATTATTGGAAGCGGGTTGCTGTTAAGGCCCCTGTGCTGACTGGGGACGAAGAAGAAGGAACATAAGAAGAGGAGGTAGAACCCCTAGCTCTGGTGGCTTCTGACCCAGAGCTTATTCTAGACGCTGAGGTGGTATTCACGCGGCCTCTTAGTTTAATTCTTCCCGGTCCCCTCTATAAATATCGTTCTTCTGGTCTGTTTGAAAACTTGCAGACACATGAAGAGGGACCGACCCCAACGTTTTACGGCCGCCAAGGTTTCTTATGCGCCGAATGAAGAGATCGCTTCTCCTGGGTCCGAGGCCGTGGAGCCTGTTCCCGAGGGCTCTGGTGGTTATGTTCCGGGGGAGTCGCTGGTGGAACTGGCCACCTCCCCCATCTTGGTGGATGACTTGGGTGATCCGGAGGAAGTTCGGACCGCACTGTACGAGCGTCAGGTCCCGTTGTCTTCTCCGGGTATGTTATTTCGCAACTTTTCTAGAGGAGATTTTTCGGCTTAAGCTTCACATTCTCCGGACGAAGTTAATTGTTAGTCGTTCTGGTTCTGCAGATCCTACCTTTCCCCTGAAGATCGTGGATGTGATCGCGGAGGAAGGCGTCGCGGAAGAAGAGGGTAGTGAGCTCGTTAGGGGAGGTCTGAGTCCCTTCTTCGCTTTTCTGGAGGCAAGGAACATCCCGCCGTGCCCCATACTGAGGCTGTGACAGAGGAGGTTCCTGTTGTTACAGGCCCTTCTGGCGTAGCGGCTGCTCCTCCAACTGTTGCCGCCAGGAGTTCTGCGGCTGAAGCCTCTTTGGACAGCGGGGTAGTAAGCCACCGCGATGAGGTCCTTGAGGTCGCTAGGTCACCTTCTGAAGTTGTCGCGACTCGGTCTAGGGATGGTACACCGGTGGGAGCCGATGCGGCGAGACGCCCCGTTAATTCTGTCCCCGTCTCGGTACTACTCCGACATCCGTGGTTCAGTTGCCGAGTATCCATGCACTTTGTGCGTCCATGAAAGATTGGATCGTCGACAGGACTGCTGGTTTCTCCTCTACTGCTGCTTCGCCTTCGAGGTTTCCGAACATCGTTGTGCCTCGTGCTGCACGTGCGGCCTCTTCTTTAATCCCGCCGCCTCTGACTCCGGCTACGTTGGAAGAGATTGACGGGAACGTCAAGCTCTCCATTCGGAGCTTCCACATGTTCTTGAAGCAAGGGGATCGAGGGCGTATTGGAGCGCAACAAATCTTTTGCCTGGACAAGACACTTTGCCGAGGGCCAGGTACACTCTCTGAGGGGTATCCCCGGTTTCGAACAAATGATCGACTTTCTGGACCATAAATTGGTGGAGGTGGAGAAATGCCTAACGGAGTCGCGGCAGTACCAGCAGGCGGATATGAGAATGCTGATATCCCATGAATATAACGAGTTCTCGAAGAAGGTGGCAACAGAGAATGTCTTCTTTGCTTCGTCTATGGAGTGTTTGCTGCGTGATCTCCAGAATTTGCAGGAGAGGCGTGACCGGCTGAACGATCTCAGAGAAGAGTGCCTCTCCCGGCAAAAGGACATGACTGAAAAAATCAGAAAGCTCCAGGTCGAGCTTGAGGCGCAGGGAAATAGACTGCGAGAGGTCCAACAAGAGGAGGATTCTATCCGAACCGAAGCGAGCCAGGTAGCGCAGAATACGGCTGGCATTGAGGTTCTGGTGCAACAACTGGATGACAGACGCGAGTCCTACATCCGCTATTAGGATCCCGAGGTTATAGCCCAAGAGGTTCAACGCCGGTCCCAAGTGTGCCGGGATGGCCATATTGTCCGTCTCCATGAGCGAACATCAGAGTTATGCTCCGACTCATAGCACCAAAAGTTCTTCTTTTGCTCTTTTGTGTCCCCATTTTGCCTTCGAGTTTAGGATCTTGACAATCCCTCGAATGTAGTTTTGCTTTCAATTTCTCTTCGTGGAAAGAAAAAAAAAGTTATTCAATTCGTTTGCAATTGTTTGTGTGAGCTTTGGATACCGTACCATAGGTAATATGGACGTAGTACAATATCACAGCCTGTCTAGGATGTCCCACTGGGGGACTTAGGTGGACCTATTATTTGTTGTGCACATTGAGTGCAAATAATAAGTTCGAAAACAATCCCTATCTGAGGTAATGTAGACGTGATAAGTTTTGTGGACCCATTACTTCTTGCGCACCTGAGTGCAAGTAATAGATTTGGAACAAGTTCTACCAGAGGTGATATGGACGTGACAGGTTTTGTGAACTTAATACCGCTGGCGTATCTTGGTAAGTACGAGTGATAAGTGGAGATGACAACCGATATCAGAGGTAATATAGATGTAATGATCGATAGACAAGACCCGAGAGGTTTGTTCAGAGGTAATATGGACATGACAAGCTCAACCAGGGAGGAATGTTAGGACAGTAGTTCAGACGTAACATGGACGTGAACTAACGTCTGGAAAATCCGCCGAGGATTGGTTTGCTGAGTGTGGTCTATCCGAGAATGAAGATAGACCTGAGGAGTGCTCCGCTTGGGAGACTAGAGTCTAGCGTGACTGGTTTTTGGGTGGTCCAAGCGAGAGTGTGCCGGTGGACCTGAGGACTGCTCCGCTGAGAAGACTTTGAGGATCCATCATCTGTTGCGTATCCAGGACTCCTGTATACAGATAATAGCTTTTATAGAAAGTTGTAAAGAAAGGGTAATGTTGTACATAGACACTTGCTGGGGATGAAGAACCAAGAGTGTAAAGGCTGTACATCTTGATTGTCCGGCAGGGGATAAGAGGAGTACAAGTCTAGCTTAGACATAGTACTTTTTCACGAACTTGCCGTTGATAGGCATCATGAGCAAGTCGTCGTTGGGTTTCACGAGCCGGTAGGCGCCGTTGGAGAATACCGATTCTACGACGAACGGGCCTTGCCATTTGGGTTGGAATTTACCGGCCGTCTTGTGGGTCATAACCATCGGCCTCCTTACGGTCAGGACGAGATCACCTACTTGGTAGGTCCTCTTCTTCACCCGTTTGTTGAAGGCTCCTGAAAGGCGCTTGGTATAGCTTAATGCACTGCTGAGCTAAGAGACGTTTCTCGTCGAGTGCTTCTAACTCTTGTAGCCGTCGGCGGTGATTGTCTTCGACGGTTAATTGGTTGGAGAGAGCTACTCGGAGTGAAGAGATTTGGATCTCGAGCGGGAGGACCGTTTCGCATCCGTACACCAGAGAGAAAGGCGTAATGCCAGTAGCTGTCCGGACCGTTGTACGGTAGGTCCAGACACATTCACCCAGCTTCTCATTCTAGTCGCATTTGTTGGATGTCACGAAATTTTTTAGTAGCTTTATGATCGTCTTGTTAAAGGCTTCTGCCAGACTATTTGCTGTCGGGTTATAGGCAGTTGACTCTACATTCTGAATCCGATTTGTCGCAAAATCGATAGAACGCATGACTTGCGAACTGTGGACCGTTGTCATGGATGATCCTTTTTGGCAAGCCGAAGCGGTATATTACATGATACTTGACGAAGCTGATCACGTTGGACGTCTTGACTTCAGCGAGTGGTACGGCTTCCGCCCACTTGGAGAAGTAGTCGGTGATAGCCAAGATGAACCGATGTCCCTTAGCCAAAGGCGGACTGATCGGTCCTATGATATCCATGCCCCAGGCTTCAAACGGCCACGACGCCACGGTCGGGTGTAGAAACTCCGAGCGTTGGTGGATGAAGTCAGCATGGATTTGACACGCTTGGCACTTCCTTGCGTAGTCAACGGCGTCTGCTACCATTGTCGGCCAATAGTAACCCATTCTATGGAGGCGGTCCTGTAGCTTGGGCCGTGACTGATGGGCACCGCAAAACCCGTCGTGAGCCTCGCGGAGAGCTGACTTCGCTTCTATATTCGATAGGCATCGTAGCAGAAGACCGTCAAAGGAGCAACGATACAATATTTTGGTAGCCGTATCGTAATAGAACCGGAGGGAACGTCTTCTTATCGAAGATGCTAACTTTGGGTTCTCGGAGAAAATTTCATAGACTGCTAAGTCGATGAATTGTGAGTCAGTGCTCGTCTCTACTGAGTAGCTCAGGCACTGGTAGAGGTTCTTCGGGCAGACCAGCTCTCGACCGATCACGGTGATCAGTTCATGAGTATTGACCGGAACAACTAGAGAGGCTGCGAGGCCTCAATATTTTGCAGCCGAGGGACGTGCTCTATGAATAACCCCTCAAATGTGGAGATTATTCCAAGTGCGGCTTGGTGGTAGGGGAGTAGGTCTTCATTCCGGACTTCGTACTCGCCTCGGACTTGATTGACTATCAGCTTGGAATCGTCGTAGGCTTCCAGGTGGTCAACTCCCACTTGTTTAGCGAGTTGGAGTCCAATGATGAGAGCGTTGTACTATGCTACATTGTTGGAGCATGGCTCAGTGAGGGAGTAGGCGCGGTTGATAACCAGATCATATGGAGAGATCAACACTATCTCGACTCTAGCGACGATGTCGCCTTTGAGCCCTGTTCTCGAAGCACCATCGAAGAACATTCGCCAAACGACTTCTGCGTTCGTCACGGTGTTGGAGTCTGCGACTTCGTCAGGGATCTCCTCGTAGAGTTTCTAAGTTTCTGGCACCAGTTGGGCGGCCAGGAAGTCAGCTAATGCTTGGCCCTTGACAGCTTTTTGCGAAACAAATGCCATGTCGTATGGTGACAGCAGTATTGCCCACGTAGCCAGGCGGGAGTTGAGCGCCCCAGGTTTGGTCATGAGGACCCTGAGGGGGTTGACCCGAGAGATCACATGGATCGTTTGTCCTGCCACAGTGTCGGGTCTTCTGAATAACAAAGACTAGAGCGAGGTACTCTTTCTCGACGGGGTTGTATCTGTGACCATCATCCTGCTGAGGTAGTAGATGGTCCGCTCGTGACCTGCGTCACTCTTCTGGGCTAGCAGAGCGCCAAGAGAGTGATCCATTGCTTGTACATAGAGCAGAAAGGGCTTTCCCATAACTGGGGCTACCAATACTGGAGGGCTCATGAGGTATTCCTTGATGTCGTCGAAGGCGCGCTGGCATTCTTCCTTCCAGACAAAGGAGACTCCCTTCTTCATGAGTTGCGTGAACGGCTGACAACATCCATAGATGTTTGATATGAACCTCCTGTTATAAGCCAGTCTTCCTTGAAGGCCACGAAGTTCTCTGAGGTTCTTCGGTGGGCGTATTTTAAGTATCGCTTTGGTCTTGTCAGGGTCTACGTGGATACCCTTCGAAGTTAGGATGAAACCTAAGAATTTGCCGCTTGAGACTCCTAGGAAAGATTTGGTAGGGTTCATCTTGAGCTGGTGTGTACGCATGAGGTCGAACACAACCTTCAAGTCCCTGAGGTGATCATCTTTGGAGCGACTCTTGACGGCGATGTCATCAACGTAACACTCGACCGTCTTGCGTAGATGCTTACGGAAGATGGTGCTCATAGCTTGCTAGTATGTAGCACCCACGTTCTTCAGACGAAGGGCATGACTGTGTAGCAGTATACTCCTATCGGCGTTCAGAACGATGTATGCTTCTGATCGTCATGAGATATCTTGATTTGATTGTAGTATGAGAATCCGTCCATGAAGGTCATACGCTCGAAGCCATATATGTTGTCGGTCATATGTCTGCGATCGGAAGGGGAAATTCGTCCTTAGGGCATGCCGCATTTAGATCACGGAAGTCAATGCAGATCCGGATCTTTTCGTTCTTTTTGATGACGGGCACGATGTTGGCTACCCAATCTGGATGTTGTTTTTCGCGAACGAAGCCACTAACTATCGGTTTGTTGACTTCAGCTTCGATGACGTTCATAATGTCCGGAACCGCCGTTGCTGCTGCTTGACGGGCTTAGCGTTCGGCGAGATATTGAGCTTGTGGACCGCGATTTGGGGGTCCAGTCCCGGCATGTCTTTGTAGCTCCAGGCAAAGACATCAATGTATTCCCTAACGAGCTGTAGCAAGGATTTTCGATCCTCATAAGTCAGACTCTTGCTGATGAAGATAGGTTTAGGAGAGGATTCGTCGCCTAGATTGACTTGTACGACTTCGTCCTCGGTAGGAGGTTCTCGTTGTTCGAATCGCATCTCCCATTGTGCGTCTAGGCATTGAGCTCACGGTTCTACTTCAAAGAGTTCCGGTGGATCCTCGTCGTCTTCTTCAGGGTCAGCTGACACAATGTTGACAGACATTGTTTGCTTGAGCATCTCCCCGATACTGACATCGGAGTCCCAAGAGGAAGACTCTGAAGAGTGAAAGTGTAACTCATCTTCTTCATCTGAGCCTTCGGAGGTTGTGGGAGGCGTAACGTACCCTAAGCCATGCTTGGTCTTATGGTAGTAATGCTCGGATTTGTCTGCCGGAGCGGTGAGGCGCATGGGCAGTCGTCGACCTTTGCCGTAATTCAGACCTCGGTTGCTTTTAAGATCATAATCCATCTTCTGGATGAGGTGTTTGGCTTGACTACTGAACTGGTAGAGTTGCATTTTGCCAGTATCGGGTTCGGGCTCCGGGATGAAGGACTGGGGGCATTCAACCTTGTCGAAGATGATGTGTTTGTCTCCCCTCCTCCTTGCTGGAATCGTGAAGTAGGCACCTTGGCTAGGGAGGATCTGGTTTACTGGATAGGTAGTAGTCACCTATGTCTGCAGGCGCAGGCCTAGACCGTGCTCCATGGAATACAATGTGCTTACGTGCGCAACTTCAGAGTAGTTCAAAGATGGCCCTTTATTCATAAAATAAGGTATTTTTCTCCAGGAATTACATCGTCCAGAGAAGGGATGTTTGCGTGAGCAACTACGTACTCCTCAAGCTCGTCCTTCCCGAGATCTACCTCCAGTCCGAGCGACGACTTTGGAGGTTTCCTGCGCAGCTTTACTATCAAAGGTTCGGACGTTGTAGGAGGCGGCGGAGCATCCTTCGGAGGTTGACTCAGCCTGTGAAGGCGAACGACCAGATGTTCGGACGTGGTAGGGGGCGGCGGAGCATCCTTCGGAGGTTGATCCGTCCTACGAAGGCGGACGACCAGAGGTTCGGGTGCCTTCCTGTGTAGTTTTATGACGAGGGAAGATGTTGTGTCGGGAGCGCGTGCCTTTAGACGGACTCTCAAGAGCTCTTCTGTTGTTGTCCCAGCCTCTGCCTCATCATCGGCGTCATTGCTACCTTTATCTTGGTAGACCTATTTGTAAAACAGATCGACATCAGCAAACTCCGTTATGACCGTGCCGTGTTCGTCGACGTACTTCAGGCACTGATGCAGGGTCGACGACACGATTATGTATTCATGTATCCATGGACGTCCGAGCAAGATATTGTATGATACATCTACGTCAATGACATAGCAAGTGATCTCTGTTTTCAAGTTGTCGATCTGACATTTCAGGCGAATCTTGTCCAGAGGGTAGCTCCTTCCTGCGTTGAAGCCAGTGATGACAATATTGGTGGCTGCCAGGCGATGTATCGGAATGCCCAATGTCTGAAGCAGACTCCGCGGGATGCTGCTGATTGACAAACCGGGATCGATGTGCATTCGGTCCACCTTGATGGCACCAATGTACCCTGTGTAATACATGTGACGATCATGCCGGTTATTTTTTAGCAACATGTCATGTTGCGAGAATGTAATTTTGGGTATTGCCTCAATGCTATTATTGCAGTGGGAGCAAGCAGCCGGATCCTCAGCTGGCGGTTTGACCTGCGCCAGGTAGATGTCGGCATTCTGCAATGCCTCACTCAGAGCGGCCCAATTGTCTCTAGAGAGCCGCAGAAGCTCGAATAGTGACAGCTTCGCCGGAGTGTTAGCCAGTTGGGCCAATATGTCGAAGTTGTAGGATTTTTCCAACTCCAGAGCTGTATCCTTGCACAGCGGTTTGTCGAAACGAACTTCCTTTTGCTTGGACTTGTCTAATTGCGGAGACTGGGATGGATCCGGATCAGAGGAGGTCGGTGTGATAGTCGGGAGTACACCATCGTCAGGGGTATTGTACTCGCACTGGTACGTCAAGCCTGACCTTGTTGTTCCTGCTATAGCTTCCTCAGATGGGAGAAAAACCGTATAACAGGACTTGGATTTTTTGCCCTTGGACTTGGTGGCGGAATGTGTTACTTGCTGCATTACGTCTGAAGCTAGGTCTGGATGAATCCACATAACCTCCCTCGTGATGTGGTGAGAGGTATCAGCCCGGCTGTTTGATCACGAGCTGGTGGGAGGTTAACAACCTCCATTGTTGCTCTGGGAATAGGGATTACTCCGTCTGGTGCCTCCGTTGCCGGAAAGTTACTGAATTGGAGGGACACCATGTTGGCGGCGACGGTTTTGTCGTCGAAGTCCAAGGTGAGGGCTTTGGTGTCAAGCAGGCGCTGGATGTATCGCTTGAGTGTAGCAATCCCGCTTTCGCATGGTGGATGTACCTATGAAAATGGCAGTACTTTGGGTTGTTTATGTCGACTGTCTCATCAGGGCGTTTAACGTCGGGAAGCCGGAGCTTACCACCCTTCATCAGCACGTCGAAGATGGGCTTGACGTCGTCATCTTTGAAGGAGTATGTCTCCTTGGGCTTTGGAACCTCAGTCGGTTTTTGCTCGGACTTCTTGGTTAAGTTGGCCACCAAGGTCTGCTTCCCTTTTCCATCGCGGCTGCTGTTGCCGCTGTTGTTGTTGGGACGTTTTTTTCTATCATCGGCGACAGAGATCTGTATTTTCAAGAGTCGGGCGTCCTTGACCTTCTTCTCAGCGCTGGCAACGCTTATGATGAACGCCGTCCAGTCTTTAAACTGACCGTCACCTATCTAGAGGCTGACTGCTGGAAGTAAGTTTCTGCGACACATGTCCATCAATGTCGACTCGGGATTGCCTGGGGGCAACCTCAGCGCTGCTTGTCGGAAACACTCGATATAATTTCGGGCAAGTTTTCTTTCCCCTTGGGTAACATCCATCAGGGAGGATATCGTCATGTCGCTTCCTCCGTCATAGAATCTTTTGAGAAAAACTCTTAAGGTCGTCAAACGACGAGATGCAGTTATCTTGTTGGCTGCAAAACCAGTCGAATGCTACCTCGGACAATGCCCCCACAAAATGCTTGGTGAGGAGTGCGTCACTGCGAGGTAGGTGCCCTGTTCCAGTCTCAAAATAACTCGTGTATTGAAGGGGGGATGTCTTCCCGTCGAATGGGTTCAAGTTAAATGGTTTGTACTTGGGCGGGTACGACACATCTCTCCACTCGCGGGGGTATGGTTGTCGTATCTTGAGCTCGTGTAGTGAGTCCCGGCTGTCCATGGAATCTAAGCGAGCCCAGAGTTCCCAGACTTCCCTCATTGCTTCTTTGACTTCGTCTCCGGTGGGAGGGGCAGATGAGCCAGGCAGAGGGTGATTACCGTCTATGGGCGGAGCGGTTGCGTCGGAGTCCGCGTTTGTCCCAGGATCCAAGCTTGCTTATCCAGAAGTCCTTGCTGGTTGGGAAGCCATGTTTGCTTTAATTTTCAGCATTATCTGGGTCAGGACTTGCATTGATGAACTCACCGTCTGCATCATGGCCTCAAGAGCCTCGAGGCGTTGTCGGTCGCTGGGGCCTTCGTGATTGTCCCCTGCCATGTATACAGTTCTCACATGGGGAGAGATGGACGGGGCAGTGGATGCCGCACTTTCCGTCTCAGATTCTTGCCGGGAGTAGTCATCAGGTAGCATCGCCTCCACCTCAGATTCAGAGAGAATACTAACCCCAGCGTAGGAGGCTACGTCATCTTGACGAGGGTGGCCACCCCAGGGACATCGGAGTCTGTTCCTTGAGAGTCACCGCTTTTTCGGAACGCCGGGTTGTTGTATAGGTCCGGGAGATCACTACCCCCAGCTTGTGCAACCCCCAAGGGGTCATGAGGAAGAACTACCCCCAGCGGGTGATAACTTTTTCTTCGAGCGGGTACCTTGGAAAACATCTTCCGCAGGTCCCGCTGCTGGTCCTCCTGGTAGTCGCCTTCTCAATGTGCTGGTTGAGAGTGACGGACTGGAGGTACTGTGCTTCCTTCCTCGCACGGTGGAAGGGTCCTTCCTAGTAGAGTAACATGAGGCGAATGGTAGCTCCTCTTCCTCTGGTGTTTGCACCTGATTTTCGGGTTGTTGCCGGCTAGGTGCCTTCGGATGCAGTCGTTGGAATGCCGACTGCATATTTGTGGGTACTACCACTTTGTTGCAGCAACAATTGATGATAATTTTGGCATAGTGATGTCTTGGGGAGGACACTCCACGTGCCGTAGTTGTCTCCCTCGTCTTGCGCTTGTGATTGGTTATGTCGCGCAAGTCAGACGAGGGCTGATTCACATTTACACCCTTTTCGTGAGCACGGGTAGACCTAGCGCACGGGTGTGTGGGTGTTGCCTTTGCTCCCTGATCTAGGGTTCGTACAAGAACTTTTCTCAGATCGTCAGTGGAAGACTTTTGAGACGGACCCTGCCCATTTGTCGCTGCGGGCTGGACACACGGGACGGTCTTATATAGCTTTCCATCACGGACCCGCGTAACGGTTAGCGGTGCCCGCTGACGGCCAGCTAAATGGGCAGTTGCTTGAGCTTGACGAGCTCGCACTGCCCTATACTTCTTCCACTTAGCACGCGCAGGCGCATAGTACGAAGAGTCCAAGTTTTGATTTTCCTCAAAGCGGCGCATGGAAGTACGGCCTGATGAGATTCTGTCAAAGACAGAGCTTTTGGGGGGTGTCTGAGACACATGCGGCTGAGCTGGAAGCCGCATACTGCTTTCTTCTCTGCATCCTTCTTTGCGGCCTCTTGGGCTGTGCATCAACCCCGAAATTCTTGGTATCGTATTATTTTTCTCTGCCAAAGTTCGTGTGCTGAGCATTCTCCTTTTCAGGCAAGGAGGCCGTATGAGCGGGGACAACCTGAGTGGACGCATGCTGTGCGTCTTCAGTATCAGGGAGAGACATGGAGCGCATGCTCCGCAGTTGGGTGAGACGCAGCGGCCTTTGCTATTCACGTCATGCGGGTCTTCTTGGGCTTTGCTAGCCTTGACGAAGGACTAGCGCTTCCTTCCGAGAGCATCTCCTCGAAAGCTTGATGGTCGAAGCGGACCACCAGCGTCCTTTGAGTTGATCCGAGCTTAGCTGCGTCGAATTGCGTCACAACTTTCTCATCAGAGGAGAAAGAAGTCCCCAGCAGAGTCGCCATCTTGTTCGCCATTAAATGAGTTCTTGCAAACTTTGTATTTAAGGAACGAAAAAGAGTACAAAGAATCCTAAACAAAATTATCTAAGTACAATATTTTGATGTGGGGTGTGACGATGGAGGTTGAGAAGTGCAGCGACTCTTTTGCTCCGTTGACGATCCGACGCAAGGTGAAGAAGCTTATGTTCTCTCTTTGCTCATCTCTGTATGTTCTCTCTGTGTGTTGGCGACCCTTGTGTGTCCGTCCTCCTTGTTTGGGCAGGCCACCCGGGTATATATAGTCATCCTTGGGCGCGCATATGTTGGGCCACATGGATGCTAGAGGGTGCCACGTGTGCCTCCTTAACATGGTGCAGCTATAACCGTGAGCGGACCAGGCTGTCACGTGGGCGCTTTTTGAAATTTTCTGTTGCTGAAGATTTAGGTGGTTCTCTTCCTTTGTGGGCGTGACTTGCTCAGCTTGACACATGGTCCGCACTTGGTTGGAGAGAATCACTCATGACGTAACAGCAATATTTGGTCTTCGTGGAGTCTGAAACACGTGGTCAGAGACGCATGGGACGCATGGAGTCTGGGACGCATGGGGCCAGAGACGCATGGAACGCATGGAACCTGAGATGCATGGGGCCATAGACGCATGGAACGCATGGGGTCTGGGACGCATAGGGCTAGAGACACATGGAACGCATGTAGTCTGGGATGCATGGGGTCCTTGTTGTGCTGTACACGTGAAGTTGCACATCCATCGAGAGTGAAGTTCTGTGCTAACGTGAGACTTCTGTCGTTTAGTGTGTTCACGTCTTTTGAGGCATTCAGAAAATCCTCTTTGTCAAGATTCTGTGTGAGAGGCGATCCCATTGCTAGGATGCCACGTCAGTTCCATCTGCGGCCAAAGCTGCTTCGGCTGATTGAGACGCATGGATGTCGACTTATTGGGCCGCAGGGTGATTCTGCGGCCCAATCTTTTCTGAGTTTTACTTTGGGACGCATGGTTGTTGGACGCATGGATGCATATTTTTCATGCTTCTACACCACCTAGGCGCCGCCTACACGATTGATACATTTTGGACATTGTTTTACTACTTTATCACATTTTTTTGCATAATATGCATATTTTAAGGATGTTTCATGTATAACCAAGTTTTAGAACAAAGATTTATGAAGTTTTAGTCTTGTAAAAGTGAACCATCGGCCCATAATGCTTGCAAAATCTTTTGGCCAAAATATCTTGTTAGATATTGCTCCGCCTAGACGTCCGCCTACGCCGCATCACCTCCGCCTCTGCCGCCAAACCTCCGTTGGCCGCCTACTCCACCGCCTACTGCAAAAGCTGTGCGAAACACCGCCTAGACGGCCGCCTAGGCGCCGCCTAGACGGCCGCCTTAACCGCCATTTAGAACACTGCATAGGAAGTAGATCAATATACTAAACACCAAGGTCGGCCAATAATGTCTTAAACCACATCATCTCACACACTTCATGGGCCCTTGTTATGTACCCTGCCTTTATACTAGATCTGACCATAACTTTCTCTTTTTTATTGTGCCAAGTGACAAGATTGCCCCCAACATTGGTACAATATCCAGAAGTAGATCGTCTGTCATTCTGTAGCCCATCATAGTTAGCATCTGAGTATGACTCAATCTTGAGATGCCCATGACGTTTGTATATAAGCTTTTTTCCTGAAGATCCCTTCACATATCTTAAGATTCTAAAAGCAACATCCCAGTGGCATCACTTGGGATGTTCCATGAAGTGACTATTTAGGCCTACCATAATAGAGATACAAAGATAAGTCAAATAATCGGTTTTCTATTGAGCCTTATATATTGAGACTTGTCCTCAATATCCTTGTCATTCTCGGGTCACAAGTTCAGATTGGATTCCGGCGGCTAGTTTGGATCTAAGTAGATCAGTCTCCGTTAACAGATTTGTAACTTTTTCTGCTGGGAGAAACTATTCATTCTGTGCTCTTGGCTATCTCAATCCCCAAAAAAAAAAACTCTGATTGACCTAGGTCTTTAGTAACATAATACTTATGGAGATGGAACTTGATCTCCTTAATGCATGTGAGGTCATAAGCATAACAATCCTTAGTCTTGGTGTTATGGGTAAATACTAAATGGTGCACGTCAGTTCGCCTGAACCCAACTGCACAGAGAATTAGCTAATTTTTTCAAACCATGCACGGGGACACTCTTTGAGTCTATATATGGCCTTCTTGAGTTTGCACACTGCATTCTTCCCCTGACCAACAAATCCAGTAGGTTGCTCCATATAGACTTCCTAAGTAAGATTATCCAAAAATGCATTTTTCATATCAAGTTGAAATCTCGACCAATCACTATTGACCGCAAGAGAGAAAAAAACTTGGGTGGAACTGAGTTGAGCACATAAGTAATTAACACTCTTAAGTATGAGTAAAACCCTTTGCCACAAGTTTCGTCTTGTAGCGGTCAATGGATCAATTTGGTAGATACTTCAGACTTCAGAGTAAAGATACATCGACAAGAGGCAACATAACAATCAGCAGGAGCCAAAACTAGCTTCCAGGTGACAGGAGATAAAGAGATCGCCTCCTCGGAAGTCATGGAAATAGTAATGGAGACGAGACAAAGAGATCGGCTTTGAGATTGGGAGGGAAGCAGCTGCATGGTGGATTTTCGATGGCGACGAGGACTTGCGGCGATCTTGGAGGCGTGGGAAGTCACTGATGGCGAGATCTCGTGGTGGGGATGTGAAGTGGAGAAGTAAGAAGCAGAGAAATCCTAGGGTTGGAGCTAGGGGATGGATGGATGGTTCTGATACCATGTTATTTGATAAATCTCCAAATTAATGCATTGTAGATGGAGATACACGTACCATGACAAGGGTTGCCCTATAGGCCACGAGGCTATTGGGCCATATGCTAACACTGACCTTCATAGTTTTAAGCCTCTGGACCTTTGGTTGACTCAACTTGATGACACTAACATTTACAAACTTGTTTTTGTAGGTTGGAATTGAGGTTGCTAAGCTATTCTTGAACAAGGGAGACACGGTAAGTGATATGTCTATACTGTAGTAGTATATAATGCATGTCCCCATCTAGTATTCCAGGAGAGCTTGCTTATGAGCCTCATGTGGTCTAAAGAGGACATACAGTAGTAAATCTTATCAACGGATGCTACTAAAATAGTAATCTCTGTACCATTAGCAAATGGGAATTGTATGACACCTGAAAAATTGTGTTTATACTTGCTGCTCTTTTATCTTAATAATTTTTACTCACTAATTGCCTAACAGACCACAATGCTATAATTATTATGCAGTTTATGCATTGTATATCTAGACTGCTCTTCATGTTAATCTTTTCTATTTAAATGAGTCATCCGGGCGTGCTACGGTAACACAGCCTACGCTTGCTGCTTGCTGGTTTTTCCATCATCCATTGATTCCTACTCCGAGCAACCTACTTATTTCTCAATTATCTTTTCCTCAGTTAGCTTCATCAGTAAGGCCTGTGCATGCTCGTTGGTTAGAATTAGAAACTTTATTCATTCAGAAAAGTATATATAAGTTGCTCATAGTATTTTGGACTGGGTTCAAATCAGAGGTAGCATCAGTTACCAGGTCATTTCTCATTCAAACCTTGGTATAACCACCCAAGTGTCATGGAAGTTGTTTTCCTCCTTTCTGATATCCCAGATATCTCCATTGGTATTCATATGCTCCAATATCTGGCGTAGATAGGTACGTCCCCTTTTGTGCGACAATCCAGCCAAGAAGAAAAGGCCATTTCACAGTATATAGAAAAAGCTTCACATTTATTCAAAGGAGGGTGTTTCGAGGCAAATAAGAAAAGTGGAAACTCTCTGTATTGAGCCGAGTACTATTCTTTGTTAGGTAGAAGTGTATCCATTGTCCCTAATTCCTAAAAACACTAATCCCAATCATTTTCTCCATTCCAAACCCTAGAAATCTCAATATCTTTTCCTAAACATGGCCATGGTGTCCTAAACAAAAGAATATACACACAAATATTTTTTCAGCTGTCTGTACAGGAGGGGAAGAGGTATGATAGAAATCATAGTCACAATATTTGTCAATTTTTGCAAAATCAATTTTTTGACGAAAGCCACATAGAATAGCAAGTGAAAGTTACAATATCTATATATGTCCATAATATTCAACATGTCTATATTATTACCAGCTATGAGCTATGTTACCTGGACTCGGGTACATGTGTCGGATACGGGTACATATCGAAGAGTCGGGCCCTTCAAACTGGTAATTGAAGGCTAGACTCGACTAAAATAATACTTCAACTCCCTTAATAAATTTTGAATAAATGTACTTATTCAATTCATAATTGAAGATGCATATAAAGTTGAAGGAAGATGAAGGGACTCTTTACATTTATGAGCTGAAGGGACTCTTTTATACACTATAACTAATAATAAAAGCTTTCCTTGAATAAGAGTCATTTCATCTTCCTAGGTATTAAATAAAAGTTGCATTGAAATCAACTATTGTCAAGGGAGCTGAAGAATCCCTTGAATAAGAATTTGCTGTTAGAATACTTAGGGAGACGTGTATATATAAAAGCTATATAAATCTCAAAGTCTAATCAGAGAAAAATATATCGAATACAAAAACACTTAATGGCCCCCACCCCTTTGCCCCCCTCCCTCCGGTTCCCACCTACGTTGTAAGTCCACAGCCCCCCTACTAGTTTGGGGGGCCCACTCCCGAAAATTTTGCCCCCCCCCCTCCAATCAAAGCCGGCCACGACATTCGGGGGTCATGGCCCCTGGGGGCCATAAAGCAGTTCTCTATCGAAGACGAATAAGTTTTCTGGTTCAGTTCAACATACACATGGACTTGGACATGTATATATAAAAGCTGACAGCAACAACATCAAGTTAAGGAGCTGAAGTGTCACTTGAAGAGAGCTGCATTTAAGCAGCAACAACATCAAGTTAAAGGAGCTGAAGGATCACTTGAAGGGAGCCGCATTTAAATCAACTAGATATATCAATCAAGTTTGCATTTAAATCAACTATTCAGCTCCCTTGAATAAGTTTTCCTGATTCTGTGCAGCAGCAACAAATCCCTTCATCACTTTAATTTCTTCTTCTTCTTTTTCTTCTTCATCTACAGTGTCCAATCCTTACCATAGAGGATCCGATCCGGATCCCGTATCCATGTCATGTCGGGTCGACACGGGTACTCTGCCTTAAAGTGGCGAGTCCGGATAACATAGATTACCAGACAACAAAATTCCTCCTCGTACAAATTAATACTCACTACATAGAGATTAGTAACTCTACAGGTGTCTGAAACCAACACCTTTAATGTTGAACCTTAATCCATTTTTTTTTTCTATCATCTCCATCATAGGGGCCCATGGAAATCATTCAACACCATATAAATAATGTGAAACTAACAATTACCAGGACTTAGAGCTAGCATCTTCTTAGTAAGATACATTTTGTTTGGAATGATGAGAAATGATTGAAATTTACATTATGTTTGGAATGATGAGAAAAGATTGAAATTTATTATCAGTTCGTCTTCGATTAGGAATGCACTGCAAATTGACATTTAAATCTTGGGGTTGTTGCCTATTTTGGATCTTGGTCCTCTTTTGGAAAGAGGAGAGAAATATTGGTGTATAAGAATAAAACTCTTACACCGGTGTCAATTGCTTTTACCGAATTTCCCGAATATTTTCCTAGTTCCGAACTTTTAAACCTCACCGAATTATTCCCGAACGCCAAACTAGTGACTGGTATAAATACATGTGCAATTTCTTCTTCATATGATGAACCTACAATTTTCTTTGCCCTTATTCTAGTAATCCAGTTTTTTATGAGCTGATGAAGCATTATTGACTAGTCAATAGTCATCATTTCATTTGCACTACTATCTCCATCCCTTTTGTGTTCTCAGCTAGTATCAAATTTCATATATATTCACCACAACCCAAATAAAGTTCGAAGGGTTAATTTTCATTTGTATATGTGCAAATATGTACAAGATTTGACAGTACTGGGTTGTACTCCTTCCATAGTGGCTACACTCCACTTTTCTTCCTTATTACAAGTATGGCATTTTTTCCTCTTCTTTCTTTTATATTGTTAACTACAGTTGTGAACATTATTGCTGAATAGAATGCACACTTCTCTCCACTCCTTGATGTACACTTTCTTTTGATATCTATATGTAATGCCATGCAAATACGAGAAATTCTGTAACCCATTTTGCTTCATGCCTGTACCATTTTTGTGGAAACATAAACACATAAAACTAGTACCATGCCTATGGGAGATGAGAATCCTACGTGGACATTTGCCACTATAGATACAAACACCAAATTAGTTGCACATCCATGACAATCATGTTTCACTCCATGCATCTCTGAAAATTTTCACATCATATGTATTGCATGCTTGACTTCTTTAGTTATATCGGTAGACACTTGATTAATTTTTTACAACATCATTCAAATGGCTCACATTTCCAATTTTATCATATCTTTGCTTAATATCACTCAACCAAATATGAGAAGTACCTTTTGTTGTTGGTTACTCCTATTAAGTTTTTATGATACTAAATCCAGATTTCATCCCTATTCTTTCTATAGTACTCATGCTCACCATGTTTGGTGATATTTGATATGTAAAAGATATATACTTATTTTAGCTTAACCCAAATTTTGGGATTTATTGTTGTTGCCTATAATATATGTAATCATTTCATGTAATATAATATATTATATTCTTCTTGAACAGGTCATTTATACTGCCGGCAGAGATCCTCAAATCCAGAAAAGTATTGTTGCAGAAACTGCACCCTTCATCACAAGTCCCGTTATTGTATGTAAACACGCTTGCGGACATTAGTTCTTTGGTTATTCTGTTTCAAAATAATAGCTTTTATATGCTGTTAATTTAAATTAGATAATTGTATTTCTCCTCTTTCGGAAATAGAACATCTAAGTTTTGCTGACCTGCGGGTTTTCTTCATGGTAAATAATGTGAATTTGGTGTGGTCCTAGGAACTAGGGAATCAATAAATTAAAATTCCATCTCCAAATTTCCCATTTATCGACAAGATTTTTAAAACATATCTTCTAAAATTTATAACTGTCCTCATTTAACCCTTAATGAATTTCAACTTATTGGTTTTGTCTCAACATCTAGACATCTTTTCTTGCCGACCTCAACTAGTATATATGACTGGACTCTTCATGGTTTGTTGTGTTGTTGTTGGTTACTGCTATGTGCTATTGTAAATAAGTACATGCAGTAGTGGCCTTATGTATGTCAATAGCTGACAGGTACATGTACATTGTTAAGATGGAAGGATAAGCATGAACTAGACATTTCAGTGGTACTGCACTACTGCTATAACAATCTATTTAGCTATGCAGAATGCATGACAAGTATACAAACTGTATGAGAAAAGCTTATCCATTATGCCAGGGTATACGTATTATCTAATTCTCTTTTCTCAGGACTCGTTTATATCATATCAAACCTGTTTGAAGTTTATTGCGCCTTGTGACACAAACTGGCAATCTTGGCAGTAATAAGATGCAAGCACATACATTGTGCAAGAGGGTGACATAGACTTATCATGAAGTAGAGGTTTGACTCTTGTCCATTAGAGATAATCATAGGGTTTATAGTTGCTATAATAGGTGGAGAAGATGGTCATGATCAGGTCACGTCTAATTGAGACAAAATGTTCTTCCTTTGATATTGAGGACTTGGAATAAGGCAGAAGGATAAAATTTTGATGCCCTTCAACTTGATAGCAACCGCCTTTAGCTTTTGAACCTCTGGCGTGTCCTTTTGGTCTAGGACATGCTCGCTGGGTTTAGTCAATCGATGCAGGCTTTTGATTGATTCTCCCTGAGAATCCAGGAATCTCAACCTTCTTGTATGACCTCCCCTATAACGATAGGGATTCCAATCTTTAAGGCACATCCTTTAAAGCACACACCCCTTAAAAGTACAATGCTGAACTTGTAATGCGATAACTTATAATTTTCTGAATCCTGGTAATATGAGAGTCGGGTTTAATACTTTATGCCTAACTCAGAGAACGTCGCTATATTTTTATGGTCTACTCTTTGCTTATTGTTTCTTTAATCACCTTTGATACTATATGTCAAAATGAACCTTGCGTTTAAATCTCCATATTGATAAGTCATTTCCATTCACTAACAATATCACTATTGTCCTTATACATGACGTTAACTTGATATTGGGTATTTAAATGTCCATTTGGATCATTGTTCATGTGTGCAGTCCCTTATCCACCACACGACTGTGTACCTACCACACTGGTTTACAACTCGCATGCTTTTAATCTCATCTGGAGAGCTCATACAATGCATGCTTAAATGTCAACTACAATACTACAAAACTTGCTGCTGAATGTAAATATTAATTTTCATAATAGATTGTAGGAATTTCAGTATTTTAGACTAGTATATATGTTTGCTCCAATTATTTTAGCATTGTCTGAGGATCATGTTGCATATGTAACTTCTAGTTGCTCGAGCATATTTTACAAAATGTGACTCTAGAGTCTAGACAAAGGTTTCAAGTATCGGCTGGAATTTGAGGGTTCGAAACCGCCAAAACTGACAATAACTACTGAAATTGGCCAATTCGATACACCGGAAACCCCTTGAAATTGCCAAAGATACTCATGGAAGGTCTGAACTGAGTTTTTCAATTTTCTCTGGACAAGTTCAAATGATAATAATTTTCATTTCAGGATATGTAGTACATTATAGCAAGAATCTATCTTAGTGTTATCTTTTTTAACATTTCTGCTCATATTGTTCCCTTTTTTTAGCATTTATTATCTTTAGGGAAACTAATCATCTCAGCTTCTTGTCCAGGTCCTAGTGAATAACAGAACAGCAAGCGCCAGTGAAATTGTATGTGATACAATCTTTGTTTGTCTTAAAAGCATTTAACTAAATAATTAACTCTCATAAGTTTATTCAGGTTGCTGCAGCTCTTCATGATAACTGCAAAGCTGTTCTTGTAGGAGAGAAGACTTTTGGCAAGGTATGGATGGTAGGATTATAGTTCAGCACAACTTTCATAGGGGTTGCACTGAAATTCCTTGCATCTGCTTTTGTCATGCAACTTGGAATAACAATCAATGTCTTTGTAGGGTCTGATACAATCTGTCTATGAGCTTCATGATGGGTCTGGTGTGGTAGTCACTATTGGGAAGTATGTCACATCTAACCACATGGATATCAATGGGAATGGAATAGTACCTGATTACCAACGCCTTCCAGGTAGTTGTTCAGCTTCATTTTAACATCAGAAATCCGTCCAATCAAGTCTTATGGATCTTTGGTTACAGATTTGAGTGAAGTTACAAATTATCTTTCACGGTGTCAAATTCAAAGGACCTGATAAATGAAGGTTTGAATTATTATCTTTAAGCAACTGACTCATCTGTTCTTTACTTTTGGCATTACATATTGGCAAAAAAATAGTGAACTATATGCTCATTATGGGGGCGGCTTTGATTGACGGGTGTGTTATAAGCAAGGTTCACAATATCAGTACCGGAATTAATATCGGACTCTTCCTATGAGTATATGAGTATTGGGAACGTTGGTATCGGCACTATCGGTGTTTTTGGATCAGAGTATCGGATATTTTGGTATCGAAAAACAAATAAATATTAATTAGGCATAATTTTAAGTAGTTTCTATGTTGTTTCTTAGTACTTTTAAAATTGAATGAAGTAATAGTCACCTTTGCGTATTGGTTTATCTACGATAAATAAATTTTTTTTATTTACATGCATTTACAGCCTTACTATGCTTTTACAACCTTGATGATTGGTCTTTTTGTTTCATTTTTCTGTGTCTAATTAACTAGGAAGTGTCTAATTAACTAGGAAAGAGACCTCCAACGTCTCTGTTGATCAGTATAAGTAGCAGTAGATAGGTATCAAATCAGGACATGTCAAACCGTATCGGTATCGGTTGTATCGTATCAGTACCGGCCGATACCATTGATATTGATACTGCTTGGCATGTTCCGATCCGATACCGAGTGACCGATATTGAACGATATTGATATTGGAGGTCTCTTTCCCAGTCAATTCGGTAGAGAAAATTGAACTCGGTAGAGAACACCAATCAACCAAGGTCCAAATTATCGGTATCGGGATCGGTAACGGATCATTCCTATGAGTATCGGGATCGGCGGTATCGGCGGTTTCGGATCGGAGTATCGGATTTTTTGGTATCGGAAAGCAAACAACTATTAGTAAATTATTAACATTTTAGAGAATATATTTTATACATTTAATGCATAATTTAAAGTATTTTCAGTATTGTTTCTTAGTATTTTTGATATTGAATGAAATAGTAATCATCATTGTCGATTGATTTATATGCGATAGATAAGTTTTCTTCTTTTATATGTTTTTACAACCTTACTATACTTTTACATCCTTTCTAATTGGTCTTTTTAATTCAATTTTTTTTGCTGAATTGACTGGAAAAGAGACATCTAATGTCGGTATCGGTCAATATCGGATATCGGTCGGTATCGGATCGGGACATGCCAAACTGTATCGGTATCGGCCGTATCGGATCGGTATCGGCCGATACTTTAAACTATGCAATCAACAAGGGTCTAAAAGCATAATGTTGTAAAAGCATGTAAATGAAAAAAGTTTATTTATCACAGGTAAGCCAATCAACAAAGGTCATTATTATTTTATTCGATTTCAAAACTACTAACAAACAACACAAGAAAATACTTATGTAATTTTTTTCTCTTTATTTTTAAGAACTTTTTAATAATTATTTGCTTTCCGAAACCAGAAAATCCGGAGATACTCTCATCCTATACCGCCGATCCCGATAAATTTGTCATCCATTACAATGCACCAAGGGTCTAATGTATTGCAGCCAGGAAAACTTTTAACAGGTAGCATATGTTTAGCCACCGAGCAGCTGACAACTCCTGGACCAACCACACCACTACGGCTCAAATACCGCAGTGTCTCAGCTACTCAACCACATCCTCGTATGACGCCGTAACTTTCCGAAGTTTTTTTCACTCTACAATTTCTACGAATTTTATAAAGATAATAAAAGTAGGCATATTAAATTCCGCCTACATATATCGTCAATTTCTCTGAACTACATTAGATACTTCAAGTTTCATTGAAACAACAATTTTAGACAATTTTTATTAGATCACTAGGTAGTAGACTTTGAAATCTGAGCCGTGTTGTGTGGGACACATCTTGGACACATCCAAATGCTCCAAAATACACTAGGACACACCGAAATAGGTGCAATTTTTATGTCCTTATGTCCTTACTGTGTCTTGTTGCGTTCACGTTCGTTTCCTTGTCCTTTTCCCATGTGTGTATCTATTTACAATATACAAAAGCTTTGGGTTATGTTAACCCATCAATCTGTATCTGCCAAGCTAAGTGTCAGATTAGAGTTTCGAAACACTACAAATTCCTTATAATGATAAATGATGTCCTACCTTGAAATCTTTATCAGATAAAAGGATGAAGACTATAGATTTCCCAGCTTTTAACAGATAGTAAACAGTTATTATTATTTTATTATACTTTGAAGATTGGGATTGTCATTCCTTCACTCCTTTGGCGTAACGGGTCATAGAGATGGATGCAATTTCTATAGCAAATTATATGATCTAACCTCTTTATCTAGATTCTTTATAGTCTAGGGAGACTTGAAGGGTCTTCATATGTGCTATCATGAGTAAGTGGATTGGAGGCAGTTTTAATCAGGACGAGCAAAATCACCAGGCTGCAGTCCCCTTTCCGCCTTTTCCATCCAGTAGTCTATGTTGTTCCTATTTTTGAAAATGTAGATGTAGTTTGTATTTTTGAGTGGAAGGAAACAAAGGCAAAAACTTGTAATAATTTATAAACGTAATGTGGATTTTTCAGTGTCGCTATTTAGACAAAATTACCCAACTTAGATCTAGAAGCAGTTATTTTGTTTCTCATTGTTCTTACCTTTTGTTTTAATATTTTGCAGTAAAACTTCCTCTGAAGGTGGTGCTCAACCTTTATCCTGCATGATCGAGGGAGGAGTTGATTTTCAACAGAAAAAAAATATGATCTTGGTCTTTAGCTAACAGAAGTAAGAGGCTTTAATACTTGGTTCTGGTGATATGGCCATGACCTGCACTACATTTGTACTTGCAACTTACAAGGAGCATTTGGTGGCAGGGCTCTAACCAAAGATTTGACTCTGCTCTTGTAAACAAGTTTAGATTGACTATTGCCCATGGTAAATAAATAAAGAATTGAAGACCATTTGTAAAGAATTAAAGATCATTTGTATTCTATATTTGAAACTAAAATTTGAGGCTACACGCTACTTTCAAGAAAGTGCATTCCTTTTGTCAGGCTATATGTTTGTCTATGGCGTTATGCCGGAGAAACTATGAAAAAGAAAATAGTTGTGAGAGTATGTCCTCCAACGGCCCCATCTGTATGTATCAAGGATCTTCTACCACCTTGGTGGTAATAGCAGTAATGAGTGAACATTAACATTTTCCTCCCAGGTCTGATTACGTAGACCAACCTCTTGCCTTGTCAATCACTGGACCCAAGAACATTTCCTGACATTCAGTTTCAAATTTTTTGTTGAAACTGAGAGACAGCCCTGTCAATGAAGTTAACAATTTTTTATTTTTTTTGGAATTTCCGGAGAAATCCATACAAGTCAAAGTATGACTGAACTCCTAATGGCAAGTCAAGCTTGTTATGAGAAATGAGAACGTTTAAAATCGCTGAAACTGCAATGGAGCTGTTGGCGGTAGAATTTTGCACCGTGGAACTCAGGAGTTAACTACTTGTTGGTAGAAGGAATTTGCCTTGGTAGACCGACATTAGAAACTACGAAATGGGAAAAAAACCAACATAAGAAACTGTGTTGCTGGAGATCTGGAATGAAGAAATCGTTTTGTTAGGGTGGTGAGAACCCCCATTGTTCAAAGGAGGACTCGATCGTCTTTGTCGATCTGTTTCCATGAACCAACAAATTTGAATAGAACTTGTTTAACGATCTGTCACCTCCCTCCATGGACAAACACTGATGTGCAAATGGACTTCGAATGCAAAAGCATCGACTCCTTTAGAGTAAAATCTCTCTTCTTCTTTCAGAACTATGTTCTGATCTCTCTCCCCAACAGAAAGCTGCCATCAACACTTAAATAGGAGAGCAATCTCCTGGACCATAGATCATTATCTAGGATGGTTATCAACAGTAATTTTTTATAAATATGGCAATTACAAAACTGAACCATCTCCTGTTGCAACAAAACCCAGCTTGACAGAGCAACAGTTCCACGACACTTCCAAAGTGGTTCTTCGAAATGAGTAATACTAGGGTTACAACCAAATGCTTACAACCCTCTTACAACCAGAGTCACTGACAGGTGGGACCGGGTGGGACCCACCTGTCAGGATGGGGGGGAGAGAGAGAGGTTGTAAGAGGGTTGTAGGCATTTGGTTGTAAACTTAGCATTATTCCTTCGAAATAACATGGAGCAGAGCCGCATGCCCACGGTGCAACCGCTAGCTACAACAGAAGGATCACAGAACCCCCTGCAACTGTAGGCATGCGGGATTGTCCATCAGCAAAACAGAATGAAAATTTTCATATTTAAGTAATTTTGCCAAACTTGGTTCTTTCAGTCCAATTTCTCTAAATTTTAATGCTTCATATGGAAATTTTCTAATTTTAAATATAAGATTAGGAGATCAAACAACGTATTAAAAATATACATTCATAACATATAATTATTTGATAATTTTATCATACAAAATATTGTTTTGACTATATGTGTCCAAACATTTCTTTTGATTTACAAAACCAAATCCAAAACTAATTAGTATAAATCTTCAGCTGCATCTAAGCCCAAGCAATAAAAAAGAAGCCCGCCCAAAGTAGTGCTGCAATCCAACCCAACCCAACCCAACCCAACTCAACTCAACCCAACCATCAGAGGGCAGCACAGCAGCGAAACAAACCTGTCTTTGCCTGCTGAGCATCTCATCTCAAAATAAGGGTACCCTCTTCTAACACAGACTTTTATCGGACAATATTTTTCTTCTTTCTTCTTTTCATTATAAGGTAATTAATAACTTGCTTCTGTTCATTTTTATTTTATGTCTCTATTTCCGGCCCATATATATATTAGCTTTTTTTATATATACAAATTGACTCTTAGCATTCTTATTTATTTATTTATTTCTTTTCATGTTAGGGTTTTGGGTGGAAACATCCTTCCTTCCTTCCTTCCTTCCATAATATTCACAGGTACTTGCATGCATACATACATTTATTGCTTCTGCGTTATGTTTGATGATTTTTCTTTCTGTTTCTAGCTCTGGAGTATCCAAATATTAAGTAGGATTTTTTTATGATCACTTCTTTTTAGTCTCACAGAAAGAAAAAAAAACAATTATTAATTCTGGAAAAAAAAAATCAGATAAGAGGTTGCAAAGACAAGAGAGGCTCATTCTTCAGTTAATTGATGGTTTTTGTTATAAAATTCTAAAGTTAATAGCTGATTTGGGTCTTTCGTCTTTTTTGTCAGAAAAAGACACGAAGATGTCGAGTGTTACAAAAATACAGATCAATGCACTCGTAGCTGCTTGCTGGCATTTTCTCTTTTATATTTACTAGTTCAAAGCACTCGTGTTTGATAGTAAATTCTGTTGATCGCGAATTAGAACTGAATAAATGTCTGAAAGAACTTTCGGGACGCATCATCACTAATATTTAGAGTGTCATTCAATAAATTTTCTTTGGTTGTTTTTGTACGTCAGTAGGCACAAGACATGGTGGTGGAGAAGAAGAGATGGTGGTCAATCGTTCCTAGCGAGAATTCTTCTTTGGCGATAACCATCTTGTCTCCCACACATTGGGGAGCCATTCTTATTTACTTTATACATGGTGGAATACAAATGGAAAGAGTAAAAAGGCCCCAAAATCCTAGAAAATATAACCGGAATCATCCAAAATAATTATGACCGTCCTAAATCCAAGGAACAAATTTTAACAGGTTTTCTTATGCACAATTCTTGGAATTCTGGCCCCCCTTATTTCCATCACCCTCCTCAAGTTGTACATGCTTTATGCAAAACTTGGACATTTCTGACATTCCCCCTCAAGTTAAGCATGATTCACAATCATGTTCAATCTTGATATGAAATAAATATAAGAAGTAGAGAAACAAAATTCAAAGATCCACTTGTCGATATTCATTTAATATCTGGAGTCATCCTTCAATTGCTTTCATGTAGTTTGAGTCAGTAGTTCAGCCCATCTAAAGGTATCTTCATGTCAATAGTTCAACCTGCTGATCCTCATGTTGTGTCTTCATCCACTCTCCCCACATCAACTTCTTTTCCCCCCTTTATTTGTTCTACTTTATTATTTTGTTTTTAATCCTTTTATTGGGTCACATTCAACTCACTAATAAAAGAATCTTAATTCATTCTCCCCACGAATCTCAATAGTTAATATCAAGGATTTCTTTACCCCTTAAGGATTATAAGGAGACCTTTATCTTTTCCTTTGTACAGGATCACAACATTGATAAGAGCATCTTCAATTTTTTTTTTTTTTTTTTTTCTGTTTTACCCGTCTAAATTTACCAATAAGGAGATATACAATATTAAGTTTTTCCTTCTTTACTGGACCATGTTAACCAGTAGAGAGGAAGATGGAAAATTCATAAAATACAAAACCCAAGCATTTACCTCATTCATGAAAATTATTTATATTTCCTTCTTCATCCTCCACATCCCTACAGCTCAAAAGGATAGTCCCACTATCACACCAACGGTGATAGTTACCTGTCACGGTTCCTTTTTTTATGTGTCGGTAGCCACAAAATGAAGAAATAGAGATGGTGGATAACCCTAATATTGTAGAGAGAATTATCCTTTCGGGAATAAACAGCATGTCTCCCAATTGTTAGTTCACATAAAGAGAATACAGGTTGCAAGACAATAAAGCCCCTAAAATCTAGAAAATATAACCTGCATCGTCCAAAATAGTTTTGTTCACCCTAAAAAACAGGCGAGGGTCTTTCGGCCTTCCAAACCAGAAAGAATTTCCGTCCTCTTATTTCCAATGTCATTCTTTCTCGAGAATTTGTTGTTGGAGGATATGTTGGCATCTCAACCATTGGTGTTATATAATGTATTGATAATTGGTTACGAACTCTATTCTTTCTCTTGCATTGACAAATTCATTTGCCTTACTATATGCTTAGATGTGTCAATTTTGCTAGGCTGTCTGTTTCTCTTGATTTTATATGCATAAAGCAAATATTACCTTGAAAGTTGAAACTACAATTGTATTTTTGAGGTATCTGACATTCTTTACTTTCTGTCATTGTCAATTCATGAAACAATCTTGCAGCTGCGCATGTTTGCCAAGATAAATAGTTTGGATGATTGAGACTAGGAGGAGGCAGAGAGTAACTGGATATTCATTCGTAAAGCTCTGTGGAAGATATTGATAAATCTGTTTATTAGTTTAGTTGATGACACTAATATAAGTGATATGAACAGTCAGCAGTCGGCTTGCTTGGGTACTAAGAATAACAAGCAAGAAGTCAATAAGCCTCATTCAGATAAAGCTGGCACACCAGGACATGATCTTTGGACAGACGGCCTCATCTGTGCTTTTGAATTTATTCGTACCTATAGATATGCTGATTCAGATGTATCCAGACCAAAGACCCCTCCCATGCAACAAAGAGATGGTCAGAATGATAAGAAGCAAGCAAGTAGACGAAGCCTTAGCAGCTCCACTGAACCCGGATTTCTAATAGACCTAAATAGCCCTACTCCAATCATAGAACCTGATGGAGTTTCTCATCTTGACAATCAGAAAGAGAACCAAAGACATAAACTTCGCCAATATTCTGATAGTTACTGGGTACCTATCGGATGGGATAGAATCAATGAACTAGTACAAACAGTTCAGGTTGATGCTAACTGGGCGTCACAACAAGTAGATTTAGCTGATGATGAGGATGACTTTACTGTTGCCAATGTTGCAACTCCATACTGGGAGCGTCCAGCAGGTCCTACATGGTGGTGTCATGTTAATCCATGTCATCAAACAATTCAATCATGGCTAGCTAGTGCTCAGTGGTTGCATCCTGCTATTACTATTGCTCTGAGAGATGAAAGCCGCCTAATCAGCGAACGCATGAAGCATCTTTTGTATGAGGTAACTAGTTCTTTACTTTTTACACAGATGCCCCATTTCTTTTCAAGTACTGGATAATTTGATGGTGTTACCTGGATATGTTTTCTTAGTAGTGTTATTTTATTGAGATACTTTTCAGTTCTCAACACTTTCTCTTTACCCTTCTTCAGAAACTATAAATGATGAAACCCTACAGCATCTCACAATTAGTCTACCAAGCTTTAAGTTGACTATGAACATATTTATTTTATGTAGTGGAAGTTTCTTGGAATCATAAGGACTATTTTAGTGGATCCTTTCTCATTCAAGGGGAAAAAAGAAGAAAGACATAAGAATGATCATATTTAGTGACTTAGTGGGTCACGTATGAATTGAAACCTTGTTAGTAAATTTTTGTTCTACTTGTTTATATTTGAACTATGTTGCAAGATGAGAGTTTTGGAATATTTATTATGGATTTTGTATGTTGAGTTTGACGTTTTTGGAAATTAAATTTATTTTTATATGAAAAACCTTATAGATATAATCATATAAAGCTAAACCATGAGTTATCGTTTTGCATGGATAAAAGCACGGTAGAATGTTAGGCAAGGTTAGCTACCTACTGCAGTGGTACCACTCCCATGTATTTAGACTGAGACACCCTTGGAAACATGATGTCATTTTCCTAGGATCTTTAAGACAACTTTTGCTTGAACTGTCTTACATTTTTTATCCTCCAATGGGGAACACTCTTTTAAGTCTTCACCTTGTGATAACCCTAGAGTAATGATGTCCATTGTGGTCTTTATTTGTATGGTATGTCTAAAGGAAACCTTTTTTGGTCAGAATTTCCCAAATAAATAATTTATCAATGACATTTTTCTTTTAGAAATCTTATGTACTTGCACTTTTTTAAAAGAGTGGAAGCAATTACGTAAGTTCATTAGAATGCTCAAGTGACCTTGACTGAGGTGGTCTAAACGCTGGGAACCCATAGTTCTATATGGGAATTCAATGGTTTTTGTTTCTGGTCTGAACTCTGTACTCAGAGTACCATTTTAAGCTTTGATTTTTTGGTTTTACCTTCTGGTGCTACATGGATAGTATGATTTCTTTCCTTCTTATGCTAAGAACACCTATTGAACTTCTCTCTTGTACTGAGGGCAGTTTGCCATATTTGAGTGGCTGAAGATGGCTGTTATTGTTTTTTCAGGTCCCAGTTAGAGTGGCAGGAGGGCTGTTATTTGAGCTCTTGGGGCAATCAGTGGGGGATCCATTTCGGGATGAAGACGACATACCTATTGTACTTAGGTCTTGGCAAGCTCAAAATTTTTTGATAACTGCATTGCATGTCAAAGGCACTGCATCAAACATAAATGTTTTGGGGATCACTGAAGTTCAGGTACATGTATAGTTTGTGAAAATCCAGGCACATGATCCTTCAATTGAATCATCATTCTCAGTTATTTAACTTATTTTGATATGTTAATTTTATTTCTTTCACAGATATTATTTCCTTATATAATTTTGTCTTTTCAGGAGCTGCTTCTTGCTGGTGGGAGTACAGCTCCCAAATCAGTACATGAAGTTATAGCACATTTAGCATGCCGCCTTTCTCGATGGGACGATAGGTGTCATATACTTTAACAATTTAAAGTTGCTATACTTTGTATATTAGGGTCGTCTTTTCTAATTGATCATGCCATTCAGTCTCAGTGACATCTAATCCTCAACATGTTTGTATGTGCTTTCTTTCCCTTGTCTTCTGTTTTAAACTAACATATGATTAATAAATTATTTTTAGTGATATTTTGAGATGCATGTGCATGAAAAATAAACTTCATGACAGATGGATTTATGTGTTTGAGCTTCGTTCCAGTTCTTTCTCTAAATAGCACGATTCCACGACTGTAACTTCAGTGAGCACTCGCCAAACTGTTTTAGTCTACGATCACATAAGAAATTTAAATCACATGTTTGGATTTACTATTTGGGTTACCCACGTACTATGTGAAATATTCACTTTCCAACTCCTTCCCCAAATCTGATGCAATCAGCTGACCGTCAAGCCAAGGTCAACGGGCTGGATTCAAATCCATCACTATTAGTCTATTATTAGTTAGATGATGTTTCCTGTTAATTAGGGATAATTGGTTTCTTTATATTAATTTTGTTAACTTGTGGAGGTTTTACAAAGTAAAGATATATTGAAGCATTATAATCAAATTAAAATTGAGAAAGAAAGAGGTAGGTAGAATTATTAATAGCTGAAATTGTAGTTCTAACTTAATTGGGAAAGGTAGTTATGAGCATGAGAGGTCCATGCCATAGAATGAGGGTCAGTTGGCGGGTAGTAGACCTACCTTTTGTTTGTGTAGTTTAGCTCATGCAACCAAGGAGCACCCTCCAAGTTTCCTAAGATTATAAAGAGTTGACGAAGAGGCAGGGGTGGAACCAGAAACTTCAACTAGTTGGGGCCAAAAGAAATAGCACCATATCGATAAATTTTGCTATGTTATTAACTTAAAACTCAAAATATATGTTTTAGGTATTATTTTGCGTAGGTTAACATAAAGCAATGAAAGAAGATTCTGAATAGGTATGCTAAATAGCATAGAATAAAAGAGTTCGCTTCAATTCTCATATTGATGTTTTAGAGGTTTATTAAAAATAGAAGCACAATTTGTTCCTTTCTTGATTATTTTATTAGATGTATCTTCTCTCTGTTCTCCTTATATGACCCTTGTATTACTGTGTACTTAACATTTTCATTTTAAAGTATCTAGTAAATATTGTGTAAACTGAACATGAATTCATACAAAACCTATCATTGCAATCAACTATAACCAAATTATTCACATCAAAAATAACAAAAAAAAGGAAGTTTGTTCATAGAATAAAATATTTTAGGGGACGTTATCAAGGAATTGTTAGATAGGAATATACAGGCCCCAAATCTTATGAAGTATTCTTCTTAGCCAAAAATAGATAGGATACATAGTGAAAGTAAACATCTAGAAATTGGAAGCTTACCAAACATTTTTTTTCTTGTTAAGTAAAAATATTAGTTGAGTTTATAAAACCATAATTAGTTTTGAGGTGGGGCAATGTTATAGGGAAGTATTTTATATGCTGGTGGATGTAGGGGTGAGCAACGGTTCGGTTCGGTTCAAACCGAATCGTTCATATAAAAACGAATTAACCGAAACCATATTTTACAAAATCGAAATCCGAATCAAATTCATAAAAACTGAACCAATCCGAATTCGGTCGGTTCGGTTCTGTGGGCCCAAGTGGGTCGGGCCTTCTAAAACAAGATGTAATACAAAATTAACAGAAAAAATACAGCATCTTCTTTCAAATTTTTAGATTTAGTGGATCATTCAAAATGTAGCAAAATGTAGCATCATCTTTCAAAATGCAGCAAGTTGCATCATTATCTTCCAATAGTCATTACGAGTACTTCGGTATACATTAAGAAAATTGAAAGGAAATGCAAAGACAAGCTTTCTCTCGGGCAACCAAGCTCAAGATCTTCCAATAAGGAAGTCAAGTAAGTAGTAAATAAAATTGGGAGCTTTCATATACCAAAGAACAATTAGAAACTAATGGAAATAGTGCAATAAAACATATAAAATTGGGAGCTATTATATACCAGAGAGACAAAGAACAATTAAAATTGGGAGCTTTCATATACCAGAGAACAATTAAAATTGAAAGAAAAACTTGATGCAGCTTAAATGAATTGCTAGGAAGACAAAAGAAGCACAATATTGACATGTACATTGATAGAAAATTACCTTCTAGTAATGCTCTAGCAATCAACCAAACTGCGAGAGTAGCCTAGTAGCTGCACTGCACACTGAAATGGCCAACACATCAGTTTTGATCACCAGATGTCTCAGATGGCTTTTTATGCATCAAAAAGATGCAGTGTATGCCTCTTCATTAGCTGAAATATAGAATCAGAGCAAGTACTGTCAAGAACATAGAACAGAAAATAAAAATTGAATAACAACAATAGATAGACCCAAAATCATCCTAACTTAGTACAATACAGAAGGCATTGTTTATAAACCCACTTCTTCTTGCAAACTATATCAAATAATATCATAGTTTAGAAATAATACATAACTAATATAAGATTGAATAACAACAGTGGGCTCAAAAATAATACATAACTAATATCATTGTTCAGAAGTTAAAGCTAACTAAACATTGTTAATAATTAATATGTACAATACATAAGGCATCCGAATAATATCATTGTTTAGAAATAATTAATACATAACTAATATAACGTTCATCACCTAAAAAATACAGAAAATATCATTGTTTAGAAAAATAAGTCTAGAAAATGATTTGTGTTTGGAAACTTTGAAATACTCGAAGATTGGGCTAAAAAAATATAAAAAAATTGTGATACAAAAATAAATAAAAATTAATTTAGAAAATTAAATCTAGAAAAGAGAAATAGTCTGTAGTGCTCGATATGTTTAGAAAAATAATTCGTGTTTGGAAACTTTGGAATACTCGAAGAATGGCTCAGAAAAAATATCAAAAAATTGCGTGATACAAAAAAATAATAATTTAGAAAATTAAATCTAGAAAGAGAAATAGTCTGGAGTACTCGATATATGTTTAGAAAATAATTCTAAAAAAGATATATGTTTAGATGCTTACTTAGGGGTAGATCTATGTTTAGATCTTGATAATGGGGGATAGATCTATGTTTAGATCTCGAGAATGAAGTGCTTGATAGATCGATCTGCTCAATGTAGACTCTGGAGTGCTTGATGTGCTCGATCTAGACTCTAGAGTGCTCGACGGAGAGCTCAGAACCTCAGAGCCTCAGAGAGGAGAGAGAGAGAGAGAGAGAGGAGATTAAGGGATCTCAGAGAAAGAGAGAGATTTGGGAGCTCCTCAGACTTCAGAGAGAGAGAGATCGAGAGAGGAGATTAGGGCCCGAGAGAGCTCCCGAGTCGAGAGAGGAAATGAGAAAGAGCGACTGTGCTTCTATTTGGAGAGGAGAGAGAGAGAGTGTTAGGTTAGGGTTTCTTTTTGTTTTGTCTTCTAATATAGCTGCAGGGGTAAAAATGTAATATCATATGTTATATTCGGTTGTCGGTTCGGATCGGAAACCGAGTCCTAAATCCGGGACCCGAACCGAATATAATCGGTTTTCACACTGTAAAGCTGAATCTCGGCCTTTTAATCCATAATCGTCCCGAATTGCTATTTCGGGTCGGTTTCGATCTGAAACCCGACTTTTGCTCACCCCTAAGGCGGATGAAACAAAAATATAAGAAATAGTATGTTTGAGCATAAACTTAGCAGGAACATGGCCTCTGAGTGTCCACCCCTAGCTTCGCCTCTGCAAAGAGGTAAGATGATACATTTGCTTTAGGGAATTGAATTCATCTCTATGGCACATCAAGTTGAAGAGTGACAAGGAATGACATTCCCAATGTGAACAGTATCGTGTTAGTAGTTTTTAGTTTTTACTAGGCTTCTGTTATTCAGTTGTTATTCTACACATATGATTCCTATTATTTTTTAGTTACTAATGCTTAATTTAATAATGCGTAATTTACCTTTGATTGGAAGTATGTCTCTTAGTTTGTAAATGATGGTTCTTGCATCTAACTGAGAATTTGATGCTCTGGTTGATATGGTGATGTGGAAACTCTCTCGAGGCCAAGTATGATATCTTGGTTTTTTTGCATTTGGGGTTGAAAATCCTTTCAACTTCACAATTTTCTTCTCTTGTGCTTAACACATGTATTAAAAGAGTGGCTTAGTTAATTTTGATATAAAGGAAAAAAAACTCTCAATCATAAAGTGTGTAGGATGAGAAAACGTTTTTCGGGACTTGTCAGCTCATTGATGTTTGCTAGAGAATTTCCCCGTATTTGCTTTACTAAATTGATGTTTCTTATTTTTCTACTTAGATGGTATGGTTAATCACTATTAACATAAAACTTGATCTTGGCCAATAATTCCTGACTTGATTATTATAGGTTGTTCCGTAAGTTTGTCTTTGGAGCAGCAGACGAAGTTGAGTTGAAATTTGTGAATAGGTAGAGTACTTTGTTTAAATTATTCTGCTTAGAATTTTAAACTTCTGTCCTTGCTGGATAGGAGTAACTTTTCTTTCTATTGCCAGGAGAAATCATGAGGATTTGAATTTACTCAGTGTCATACTGAACCAAGAAATTAGAAGATTGGCTACACAGGTACTAACTCAAACTTTTTTTTATCTGAAGTATTACACAATAATGGAGTCTTCTTCATGTTGTAGTAACTTATTGCAAGTACATCTAGAAAGCTGCCTAGCTTTAGGATATGTCGTGCTTGGTTGAAAGCTAGGTTGCATAACATAGAGCACAACTTCAAATACTGGATTCTCTTTCGGATAGGTCCTGAAAGGAGATCATTTTTAACGTCTCTAATTCAAAACCGAACATGAAATTTTGCTTTCATTTGGCTGCCTTATGGAAAGTCGATGTATTCCCAGAGAAAAAATGAGATCCATAACATCTATGTCGGCTTGAATGCATACAAAGCTACTTGCTTTCTAGATGATCCCTCTAGTGGGAGACCTTCCTCCTCACTATCTCTCACTGCATTTGCTGACGCGGACAAACACAATATGGTGACGCGGACAAACACAATATGGTTTGAGATGCGGTTGTTGACACTCAGTAAATAGAAGAGAAAACCAAGAAGGTCAGCACCGCGGTTTATGCTTCAAAGGGATAGCATCAGCCAAAGGGGCTAGCATCACATCCAGTCCCACCGCAGGGTAGCCCCGCAGCAAGCTTGCTTCGTTGAAGGTGCAACACCGCTGCATGGTTCTACGACGCGGCTATCCAGCGCCACACGACGTCGCTGCATGGATGGTTGCTACATGTCCTTGGACCTATCCCTACCCTACTGAGCGGGGATTTAGGGTATATCAAACCACATGCTTAGTGAGTTAATATTATTTTGTAATGAGCCATCATTGCCGTGATTCATGTGAGTAATAGAAAATGACGACATCTTTGCTGAGGGCTTTTGAAGGCAGTTTAGCCCTGCACATTAGCTCCGTTGCGGGCTTTGAAGGCTTTGGAGCCTAAATCACAACCTCGTTGCAGATCTATTTCGTTGTTGAGCGGTTATAGAGGCTTTGATGTCTCTAAACTCTATAAATAACCCCCTAGGGGCTGAATAGAAAAGAGGACCCCACTTTGGCCATAAAAGAGATAAGAGAGTGTTCTCCCTTGGCTTTCAAAGCACTACAACCGTCACTTTGCTAGTAATTTGTTCGGTTGAGATTGAGCTATCGTCAATTCCGAGGCATCCAATAGAAATTTGTGAGTCGAAGCAGCAAAGAAGCAAAAGATTAGTCTTTGAGTACGGATCGTCAACGGAACATAGTGATCGCGCTGACCAAGCTTTCATAGTTACACTCTCCCATAATTTTTAAGTTGTAGAGATTTATTGTAAGTTCTCGTTGAAGAGTTGTAATATGTCTACATCAATACAACTTTTCCTTCATTAGTAACTTTGCACGAAAAACAATGGGTATAGCATAGATACAGTTACAAACACACATATACATGTATATGTATATGCATCCTTTTCGGTAATAAGTAGATTTGAATAACTTTAGGTAAGGGTTTGTTACAAAGAAATGTTACTTTCGCTGATTCGTACTAAATAACGATCTAGTGAATTTCCTTCTTTTTGCCATTGAACCTTCCAATCGAACTTATTGTAGCACTCAATATCAATCCTTTTTTTTCCAAGGCGAAGACAATCATTTACCCAACATCAAGGAACTGTATTTCGAATTGTTTGTTGACATGGACAAAGTAAGGAAAAACCTCTGAATTCAATATTGGACCTTGGACAGATAATCACACGCCGAGTCCGACTTCAACTTGAAAGAAAATAATTCATTGGAACCTTCTTCTCGGGGTCTCACCTTCAGGGGTAAGAATTTCGATTTTGGAATCAAGGGTTCAAAATGTTAGATTTCTCGAATCTTATCCATTTTTTTTTTTGAATAAATACTGAATTTCGCGGAATATGAAATATTTCATCGAAAACTTACAGCAGCTTGCAATAGTAGATACGCTACGATCTTTGGCTCTTTGCTAGACCGGAACAGTACATGAAGCATCGAATGCCATGGGGAAATTGTGCGAATTTTGCAAGTGCACCAAGGAATAAAAAAGAGGCACGCAGAGTAACAAATAAAGAATTGACTCCATTATTATGAAGCAAATTATTAATTATTTCGAACAAATTTTGAAATTTGAAACTAGCTAAGCAGATCCTATCTTGAACCAATTGGTTCACCCGAAAGTCACTCATTTCAATGTCCTTTCGAGTTAACTGTATGAGATCTTCTCACACGAGCTGAATTTGCTTCATTAATAGGCTCGCGATTCGACTTTGATCTTCGACTTTGATCATTATGGGTTGGTACCAAGATCGAGTCCTAGGCAAGCAGACCTAATTTTAACAGTTGGAACAGTAACATCATAGCCGTTCGAAATCCACAAACCATTCCAACAGGTGGTCAAAATTTCTTCGAATATGTTCTTGAATTTTTTCGAAAAAAGGCATTTACCTATTACAGGGATGGTGTGATTTGATTCTTTTTTTTTGTTTTTTTAGCCCTCACACCCCAGTCTTAGAATAAAAAGACGTTCGAAATAGAAAGAACCAAATTGGAAGCCCGACGGGGTCGAGCATATCTCAGCGCTACGTGCATATCCTATCAATTATGTCTCGTGCCAACCTCTATTGTCTGGTGCAAGGGAGGACTTACAGGTAGGGAAGGCAGGAGCCACGAGAGCTATACGATACAAAAATGGGAGAATCATCTCTTCCATCGGACTTCTCGTTGTCTTGTCTGAAAGTGATCGATTTGCTGCGAGAAAGCAAAGGCGACCGTTGCAGAGGAAGAAATCCTTGCTCTTCGGGCTAAGATGCTTTGCCGTGGAAAGAGTAGCTCGACTCCCTTCGCTTATGATCTTCACGGAAGCCAGCACCTCTACTACCTCTAATCTCAAAGAACTTTTTTGATCTCAACTCCAATTTGATTACAAAGTAGCGAAGATCAATTTGACGACTTTTGCTTATGATCTTCACGGAAGTCAGCACCTCTACTACCTCTAATCTCAAAGAACTTTTTTTTATCTCAACTCCAACTTGATTACAAAGTAGCGAAGATCAATTTGACGACTTTTGATTCATGACAGACTAAAAATTCTTTTCAATTGAGATCTTGAGAAGGTGCCACATGAATATACAATAGTAGGTATTGAAGAATCAGTACATAAGATTTTAATAAATTTGAAAGAAATTGTATTGAGAAGTTATGTGTATGGAGTTAGAGATACTCTTTCTCTAATTGACTCCCTCCCGCTCCCGATTCCGCTTCTTCCTCCGATGCCGGTAGATTAATTCCAAGACCAAAGCCATTGATTCCATTGGTCAAAAAATAGCTGATGCGAACTCCAAGCCATCCAGTCTTTGATCATCCATTCTTCATTGGACGATTAGGGACCGAGAGAAGTGGGGTAGAGCAGCTTGCGAGCTTAATGGAGGGGGATCGGTCTCTAGATGCAGTACTTTCTCTCCTTGAATGAACGGGGGGAGTCGCTTTCTCTTTGAAAGAATATCTGTTTATTTTTTCTAGCTTTGGAAACCTTAATGTCTTTTCCTTAACTTCAAATCCAACTGCCGTCTCCGTATACTCTGCTTCCGGAGAGCCGGAACCAGGGACGGGATATAAGGCCACCTCTCCTAGTCTCGATGGCCGCGCTCTACCAATGCAACGTTTGGGTGCAATCAGCGGGCGAGACATCTCATCCTTAGCGCGCGGCTTCTGCTCCTTGCGCGGATTGAAACTAGTATTTGTATATTTCTGTTTGAGCCGTACGAGATAAAATTCTCATATACGGTTATCGGAGGGGGAGTCTTCTTGGATTACCTATCTCAATAAAGTATATGATTGGTTCGAGGAACGTCTCGAGATTCAAGTGATTTCTTATCGAGCCATTGAAGCAGCGCGTCGAGCTACAATCGGACAATTCCATCGTGCTATGAGCGATAAAAAGTACATTACATATTTTTTTCTATTAACTCGTTTCCGTTGACTTCTGTGAGTTATATCAACACTTTACTCCTAAATTATGTATTTGTTGAGACAATATCATGTTTGTGATTAACAATAAAATGATCAGTAATCAAATATTAGTTGATCCTAATGGAAAGTCAACTACTTTAGTAAGCACCAAAAGATAAAGCTTCGCTTTCGACGCTTTCTTTTCTTAGCCACTTGCTTGCTTTGTTTTTTAGCTTGAGTTCGTAGTCTGCCTTTTTGCTCTCCTTTGTCAGCCCGCGAAGGTGCAAACCAATGGTTCAGGAATGGAGTCTCAGCTGCCATAGGGTGTAGGTAGGTCCCCCTTTTTTCTTTCGAATTGCGCAATCCTATGATTTCGTAAACTAATAAGTTCATCAAATGAATCATAATCACAATTGAAATAATCGAAAAAGAGAGATGAGTTAATATATGTTCTTGTTCGTGGTGTTGCAATGAATCCAGTGGATCATCCTCATAGAGGAGGTGAGGGGCGCACGAAAGGAGGTAGACCTTCGGTCACCTTGGGGCAAGCCCACCAAGCTATAACGAAACTTCGTAAGAAGATATCTCGAGAAATCCTTGGAGATAGAATCGTGTCTCAACAGAAAAATCGGTGTTTTACTACTAATCACAAGTTTTATGTTCAACGTAGTATTCATACTGGAAATTATGATCGCGTGAGTCAAAAACTCGTTAATTAAAATTTTAGGATTGGTTTGAATTTTTTTTATTAGTGATTAGATTTTTCATTTTGATGAACCTCATTTTGAGAAATTCATAATTATTTTAACTTTTGGTATCAATCGTACATCCATATAAACCAATTATCAAAATATTCTTTCTATTTTCTGGGTTATCTTTCAAGTTTACTAAAAAATTCTTCGAACAACTTATTAGAAACACAAGATAGCCAATAAGAAATGTCACAAAATCTTCCGCTCTTCGAGGATGTCCTCAGCGTCGAGGAACATGTACTAGGGTGTATGTGCGACTCGTTTAGATCACAGCAGGAGAGGCGGAGGAAAATGACTGTTGATACTTGCTTGATTCTAAGCATATGGAGGTTCTTCTATAAAGATCCTCTCTATAAAGATCTATATCCATATCTTATTGAGCGGGATCCTGATCAAGCCCCTAGTGATCCAGATCTATATCCAGGGATCCAAATCCAGTTATCCATTCTTACAAGAGTTCTCCCTTCTAGGGAGTAGTCAAGATAAGATGACTCTGGCTTAACGGGACATGTTTAATGTCACCCTTCCACTAAAAATTATCGTTTCGGCTGGCGCCTCCACTCCTCTTCCCCAAAAAAAGAGGGATCGTTTCAATCGTTGTTTGGCACGACGACGACTATGCCCAATCAATTTCAACCATCTATTGGGTCCCTTTGGAGTCTATACATGGGTGGCTATATCTTACACGAGTGTTGAGGAAATTGTCTCGGATACGTGTCAGATACGAATATTGACACGGATAATAAGTACAATTCTGTTATTACCGATGGTTACAAAGATCGTACAAAGTACGTACAAAATTGAAAATTACAACTTGTTACAACGACGCTTACAACAACGGAACTTAAGATTACAACTACTATAAATGCAAGACTTACAAACTTGCAACACAATTGCTAATACAACACTCGTTACAACCAGAAGCAAAGAATGGAAAAGAAGAAAGCTCGTTGGGTGATGAAGATTATCGTTGTTCAAAGCAAAATTTAATCTTATTTCGTTCATATGCTTCCAGGAACCAACAAGTTCAAAAACTAAGAATTTCTTGAACGCTCCTTTGTCACTCTTGCACCAACAAAACTTTGACTCTCGGAATGCACGAACGGACAACACTTCGTTGCTTCACGTAGCTGCTACTAACTCTCATTTCGTAGCATATAATTACTTGGTTCTCTTTTGTAAAAGATAAGAACTTGTGATTATATAGGGAAGTCAACCCCCCTAGCAGCCCACTACCCATTATGGACAATAAAATCAGAGAATAACTCCCCATTAAGTGGGAGGTTACAATAGTAATCCCTACTAAATGGCAGTTACGCTCAAGAAGTAATGAACAATAATTTTTGCACGGTCAACATTTTTGCTCTAATTGCATTTTCGCTCCAACTGCATCGTCCGAGTCCGAGTTGCTAGGTCCCTTAGGGGTTTAGTTCTAAAGAATTTTTTTTCAAGAAATGAGGGACAAAAACATAAATATTTCTTGAAGGTCTTGATCTTTGCCCTCTTGGAAAACACCCAATCATATCAACCACATGGACTACCACACTCCCCATGCGCACAAGTCAATAAAAAGTGAATCTTGTATTGAAATACACACTTGGGTTTGCCACATGGATGTGAGACTATTCTCTAGAGTTTAAATTCAAAACCCCCCAACAAATTCTCTGGAAGAATACCATGCAACCTGGGTTGAAAGAAACTGGAATTCCATGTATGCCAGTTCTAGAAATTTACTTAAGTTTGGCCGGTTAGAACATAGTGAGAATTCCAATTTCTATTTTTTTTTATTACGAATTTGGGATTTTCTAGCGGAATAAACAATCCCTGGAACTTTTTTGTCATTTTGTTCTATTTTCTACTAGAAATGAGTGATTAAACTTTTCCATTTCACGAGGGACTGGACATGAGTAAATAACATATCCATACCACCAAGGAGTTGGTCTAGTGGTAGGGAGGGGTGGAGTGTGCGTGGTTCGGATTTCAGTCCGGACAAATAAAAAGTGGGAGAGGATCTTGGTGCTAGTAGACAGGGACGGTCAATAATGACCGGCCTTATCTCAAAAAAACATTTCCATTTCACGAGGGACTGATCCACGAGTTCTAGTCAGGGAGGGTTAATTTGATAAATTGAACAAGAATTGTGCAATTATTAACAATAATTGTTTTACAAAGTAAGAACAAACCTAAAATTGATAGATATTTTCAAATAGGTAAGTGCGAGAAGGATGGTCTATGCACTTTCATGGTGGGAGAAAAAGAGATGACGCGAAGAGGAGAGGAATTTTGAGATGGAATGCAACAGAAAGGAACTTTTGAGGTAGGAAGAGAATGTACGAGAGAAAAAATGATTGTAAGGCGCGACTTATGTGAAGTTTGAGTTAAGTTTGAGATTTGAACTCAGAACTTACCACATATATCCACTTCATTTCACTAACTAGACTAACTTTTGATAGTGACTTGAATAATAGAGGTTCGTATTTATTTGCATGTCTTGGCAAAACTATCGAGTAAACTCCAAAGAATTTTTTCCCCTCCTGAAATCCATTGTGGGCTTGAGCTCCCACGCCCTTCCATGTGGGTTCGTCCCTGCATTTAATCATGGGAATAATTATTCTTGGATCTTCATTCCTCTCCATCCAAAAACAAAAAATTGAAGTCCATGAACCTTAATGATGTAGCAGGAGCCAGGGAAGGAGGTACAAGCTCGTGGAGAAACCGAACGATCTGGTCAACCGACTTAATATCCTTTCAGGTTTGCAGTGCTCGGTGTAAAACCTGAGCCTGACGAAATCTATTTGGTTTGTTTAATCGGTTGACCGGTGAGGCCTTGCAGAGCTTAGTGAGAACCAGAACCTGACCGGATCTATCAGAATTGTTTAACCAGTTGACTGGTAGGATTGATTATTTGCAAAGACGCCGAGTTTTAGGCAAAATTTTGACAAAATCTTACAATCTCTTCGATAAATTGTTTTGAATAAATTAGGTAGTTTTGGGCAGATTTATTGACGAAGTCAGAGATCTTTCTTCTCGTCAAGAAAGCTTGTAGGCTTATTTAAAGGCACTGTTGTACTTATTTGAAGTAATAAACTTGTTATCAAAATTCTTGAGATTTCTTTCTTTCATCTGATCAATTCTAACCTTCATGGACATGAACAAACTCGAGGAATCAAGGAAAACTTTGCTGGTGAACTTGAGCAGCCTCAGAAACTTTGATTCCTGCAATTTTAAATTTTCTTATAGTTCTAAGTTTCTAACTTGTAATATCTTGCAACCAAACTAACTTGTCCTGTTGGCCATCTAATCTAATGTTCTACATTGTTAATGTAAACTATGATATAGGAACCATCAAATGTTCTCAATGTTCTTTGCAATTGCATGGTATGCTTCTTTCAATGTACCACATCTAATAGCAAATTTAGTTTGATATACCGTGCTGGCTTACATTGAATTAAAAACTTTTCCAACTGGTAACTATTCAGGTAAGCTGCAAACAGAGCTAAGCACTCCAAATTCTTCCGAGGCATAGATTAGTGATTGAAATTTTCTCTGCGTGACCATCTGATAGGTAAAGAAGCCTCAGAAATGTTTGCTACAGACCATTTTAGACTTGTATACAACACTTAGTTTGGAGTGCCCACATATTTTGCACTGGCAGCAATTTTTTGTAGCAGTGAATTTCTTGGTAGCGTTTGTACAACGTCATTATATATGCGGAAATCCTCTCTTTGTATATATCTAATTGATAACTACTGCTAGTGTAACATTGTTGCAGGTAATTAGAGTTAAATGGTCTCTTCATGCAAGGGAGGAGATTGTTTTTGAACTTCTTCAGCATTTGAGGGGGCTTCACACAAGAAGTATGCTGGAGGGGATAAAGAAAAGTACAAGGCAGATGTTGGAGGAGCAAGAAGCAGTTCGTGGACGTCTCTTCACCGTCCAGGATGTATTGCAGAGTACTGTTCGTGCGTGGTTGCAGGTACTCGACAAATATAAGATATTGTAGATTCTACATTCACTTGCTTATGTATTTTGGTAGAGTTCTTACCCACTACAGTGTTTGGGCGAATAGGGAGTTACTTTAATTTCTTCCATTTCGCACACCCAAACTTGCCACTTTTTATCTGCTGCATCTTTAGTAACTAAGCAAGGAAAAGAATCATCTTTACTAGCCTTGCTTTCTTACTGTTTGACTCAAAACACATACTAATTGTCATTTATACTCGTGTTTGAAGTGAGGAAATTCTTTGTTTTTTTGTAAAAACTAAATTGTTGGTTTTACTCCTTGGGCCAACAACAGCTTGAGATTTTACTCAATCGGTCATCATCAAAGCTTAATTCTTAATGCTTTTGCATCCAGGATCGAAGCCTGAGAGTTACCCATAATTTGGGCATTTTTGGTGGTTGTGGTCTCGTCCTGTCCATAATTACCTCGCTCTTTGGGATCAATGTGGATGGCATACCAGGGGCTGAAGATACACCGTACGCCTTCAGCTTATTTACCGGGGTTCTCATCTTCATTGGGATCACGTTGATCGGCCTTGGGTTGCTCTACCTTGGGTTGAAGAGGCCCGTTACGGAAGGCCAGGTTAATGTGAGGAAGTTGGAGCTAGACCAACTAGTCTCCATGTTCCAGCATGATGCAGAAACTCATGCAAAGGTTAGAGATGCTAGCCTACGTAGGAATAATTTGCCACCCACTGCTGCAGATATCTTGCCTGATTCAAACTATGTAATTATTGCTTGAAAACAACAATCCATTTTGCAGTATATATTATACTCCTTATATTTCTATTCATTGTGTAATGAAATCTACAGCTATGACACAGCATTCCTTGCTGTTATTGTCTAACATATTACTGCATAAAGCTGTAAGCATCTGAAAATTGTCATGGAAATATGTATTTTTTGGACTTGTTTCCCCGCAGTGCGCTTGGTTTTGTTTGCTATTGTGTGGACGTCTGCCATATGTATATGAGAAGCGAAAGGATGTCGTTTAGTTAATAACAGGAACATCCGGTAATTTTATGCTCTTTCATAATACTCTGTTAGTGCATTTTCGAGATTCAAAACAATTTCCACACGTTAGCTGAAGTTAAAAAGCAAAGGTCTCCTAAAGTGTAAAATTGTCTGACAGCTTAGGAAGTGCATTCTACTGTGAATGCTTACTCATTTTGATTTTGTGTTCATAATAGAGAAGAAGACCCCAGGAAAAGACAAATTGGTCATCTGTATACATAGCACTGCTTTATTGATATTGATAACAAGCTGGTTTCATTAGAATTCCTGGACTAGTAAAATTTTCTAATACCAATGGATGTGGACTTTTAAGGGGCGGATTTTTCTTTTATTCTCGGCCAAATTTAGAATAGGGAACCTATTTCTATATTGGTTTAGATTATAAAATTTATTTCCCGAAACTATAAAAATCTGAATATTTTTTAAGTTAAAATTTTTGTTGTAGTTTTTCTCTAGTCTTTTTATAATTTTCTTTATTTATCTTGTTTTTTTTTTTTGTTTTTTTTATCATTTTCGTTATTTCAAAATTTTTTTTCCATTTTTTAATCTTTTTCATATTTTAAGATTTCTTTTCATTTTTTATTTCTTAAGTTTTTTTCCCATTTTTTAAGAAATTTTTTTTTTACATCTTTTTTCTTTTTTTTAAGAATGATTTTTTTTTTTTTGGTTTTTTTGTTTTTTTCTGTTTTTTCATCTTTTTCATTTTGTAATTATTTTTTCCCAGTTTTTTATTTTTTTTCATATTCTTTGCTTTTTCATTTTATTAGAATTTTGTCATTCTTTATCTTTAAGAATTATTTTTTGGGTATTTTCTCAGTTTTGTCATCTTTTTTTTTTTTAGATTTTTTCTAAATTTTGTCATTTTTTAAGAATATTTATATGTTCATTATACATTTATCAAGAAATTTAATTCAAATTCTTATTTTTTCAAAAATATAAATTTTTTGACTATATAGTATTCCACGTAATAATAGTTCCATAACTTTCTAGATAATGAAAATTCGTGCCAAATATCCATCCAGAGGCCAGCGCCGGGAAGTCGAGGTCCCCGCCGACGCCAACATGGAACACAATTCGTGCCAAATACCAGAGGCCGGCACTGGACCCATTTTTGGGCTGCAGATTTAAACTTCTTTTAAAGTATGTATAACAAACAGTCCCAAGGCCCCAAGCCCAACCAACTTCGGCCTTTGGGGGTAAAAGTTTATATATATTTCTAAATGAAAAGACAAAAAACAGAGAATATCAAAACAAAACAAAAAGACGGCAATAATTAGTCAAAGTATATAAATATATTAATATGGGTCATTTGAATAAAGTGAATTACAATTTACATTTTATATGAATTTTGAATAAAATGCGGGTCCGTACTGATCCAACGACCGAGGGGGGACGGGGCTCCCGTAGGCTCTGCGGACAGGACTTCGAAACCGTCCCATATATATATATATATATATATATGAGTAATGCTATTCGTACTTCCAAAATATTCTTCCAAGCCATCCCTCCTTATGTGACGGTTGTCGTTGCATGCTAAATAGCATTATGTGATAGCTGACATGACAGCTGATATGAAAAACTTTAACCCAAAAAATTAATCATCCAAAAATTTTTAATGTTAATATTAATGTTAATTTTAATTTTAATTTTAATTTTAATTTTAATATTAATTTTAATTTTAATCTTAATGTTAATATTAATATTAATATTAATTTTAATGTTAATTTTAATTTATAATTTGTCATTACAACCCTCTCTTTCTCCTACTATGTGGGCCACATCCGACTCCACCTCTCTTTCCAATGAACGTATGCCACGCGACGGTCATCCGAACACAGTCATCGAGTCCCACCTCTCCTCCCTCCTCCAATGGAGGACCGCTACGTAAACGCCATGTGACCGCAACGTAAGAGAGTTGTAGGCATTTGGTTGTAGTCATAGCATAGCATAGCATAGCATAGATCCTTGGAAATTCTTAAGAGGGCCAGTAGTTTGGTCGGAGTGGATGAAGGATCTAACGTATGGACTCTTAACAGGTTAATAGCAACTTCTCGATGACATATAGTCGACACATACATTCGATCCGGGACGGCAGAGGCTGAAGACAGTTCTAACTCGAGCTATCAAAAATTCTCATCCGAATTCAAAACTGCATTCCGAACTCACCATCAACAAAGCGAGCATAAAGATTTTATATGGGTGCGTGTACAAAGCGTTTACTAACCATGGATATGGATAGACTCTTGTGTTTCGGTATTCAGATACAACACGATTGTGTCAACAAATGTCGGAGTCGCTACAACGTTTCTTTCTTTGTTTGTTGTGGTACGTCTGGCAAGCTCAATGCTCTACCTTGGTTTACATAACGGGAGACATATATGGGGTGGGGTGGGGTGATTGAGGAATCATCAGATCTACTTGGTTTAGTGCCACGCGTCTGGCATCTATGGAAAGAGACGCGTAAGTATTAGATTATCTGTCGACATGAAAGGAATAATCGTATTTATGAGGGCACAATAACCCCACCAATAGGTATTGTTAATAATATTAAGTATCACTCAAAAAATGACACTTTTTATTCACTTCAACAATCTAACAAAACATCAAAATTTAGAATTTTTTTACTTCTTCAAAGCATTCAAACGAATGATTTTTCATCTAGCTCCACCTCACCGCAATGCGTACGCAAAAATATCGATTTTAGATTTTCTTAACGTCGTTGAACCAAATAGTCCCCTACAAGTAGAAGGAAGCTAGTGGCAGTTGTAGGCTACTACCAGACCTCTAGTCCAAAGGCCTACACACTCAGTCCGAAAACTACATTCTGATCCAGAAATCCGCAGCACCAGCTCGTCCCGCACCCGCACCCGGCCTGCATGGCCCAACCCGCACTGCATCACCAATTGATTTTTCACTGAAAATTAATTTCCTCCCCCTCCCCCTCCCCCTCCCCCTCCCCCAAGGCTCGAATCTACCTGCAACATGTGTTGGAAAGGACTCCTACTCTAGTCACTTCAGCTATATGTTAACTTCTACCATAATTAGGAAAAAAGTATTTTGTTTTCCGGTGGAATCGAACACCACTAGAGCCTAGAGCCACGAGGCTTTGAACTATAACTAAAACTTTAATCTATTCTACTTTTCAATACTTATACTACTACTTCCACTTGCATTGCTAATATTGTCCATTTCTACTAACTACGTCATAAATTTCGTTCTGGTGCCAGAGATAAAAGAGGTAGTAGTAGTAGTAGTAGTAGTAGTTTTAGGAGTGGGTGCACTACCTACCATGTTATGATTGGTATATCTGATCTATACAAAAGAACGCAAGCAAAAAGACGTCAATCAAGTCTCCTTTGAAACTTCGGAGTCAGGAATGATTTTTTCAAGAAAAACGGATTTTCTTCGTTCCGCAGCACAAACGGGGTCCAGCCCTTTCGGTACAGAAGATCGATGTGCCATCTTTCTAACCACGTTCATTTGTTGTATGATCAGTAGGGAAGGGAGCCCCAACCAAGAAAGATATCGTCTCAGAGCGACAATCAAATTAGGCTAAATTATAACTTGATACCCTCGGCTATCTAAAATGTTCAATTTGACACCCTCAACTTTGATATGTGCTAACTTGATACACTAAAAAAAAAAATCAAATTATTCCTCCCCTCTCTCTCTCTCTCTCTCTCTTCTCCGGCAACCACCTCTCCTCCTTCTCCGGCGACGACAACCGGAGGGGAAGGGGGCATAGCAACGACGCAGGCGGGCACAAACTCGGACGGCACTGGTGCGGGCGTGCGCGGGCGGCGCTAGTGCAGACACAGGCACGCCGACTTACACGGAAGGAAAGGGGGGGGGGGGGGGGGGGGGGGGGGGGTCGAGGGTAGTGGGACGATCGCCGGAGTAGGGTGGGGGGGCAGTGGTCGCCGAGACGGGGATAGGAGGGTGGTCGCCGGGGTGAGTGGGTGGGGTGGGAGGGGAAGGGTAGTTTAGTTATCAACTAATTTTTGGGTATCAAGATGAAAATATTAGTTGAGATAGAGTATTAAGTCAGGATCTATCAAAGTTGAGAGGGTTAAGTTGAACATTATGGATATGTGAGGGTAACAAGTTGTAATTAACCCTATTAATTAAATGATCAACAATTAAAGCTAAACAATAAAAAGAGAAACATCTCTATTTTTTTAATTTATCTTCCCTTCAACAATATAAAGAGAAACATCTCCACAATATTTTTCTTACATACTTAATATTTTTCTTCTATTCTATAAATAATTTCTTCAAAACCTTGTACATTTCTGTATCAATTTTTTCTTTTTTATGTGAGAAGTTGGGTAGTATACTTACTGAATTCTATACACAGCGTCATTCACACCCAACAATATTTGTTATTTACTGAATTCATGAGAGTTGTCTACCTACTGTATTGAAGGTCCTTTATGATGTCTAGTTAGGAGTCAAGTACCAAATAAATTAGGAGCAATATACTTGTTACAATTTATGTATTGATTTTCTTAAAAGATTTTCCAGCTACGACTATCGGTCCTAATATTATACATATATGAAACTAGCCCGATTTTGAATCTTTTGTATAATTTATTTTTACAACATATATCTTCATCCTCTTAATTATTCTTGTATAGTATACAAGTTGCTACTAGACGTGAAAACAAAAGTGCACATATGACAAGAAAAACAAAGATTATGTCTATGTATGTATGTATGTATGTATGTATGTACCTTGGTGAACCATTCATTATTCAACGACACAACAAAAGTATCTAATCATTAGAGTAGACAATACCAGAGAGGAAATGTTCAAAAGATGCAGTCAAGCAAATACGAGAGAGAGAGAGAGAGAGAGAGAGAGAGAACACCATTCTATGATGCCACAACAAAGGATTCAACAAACCAATTCCAAATGGTCTGCGTGGTTGCAACTGAAGACAATTTGGCTACCTCATTTGTGGACACTACACTACGGATGGAAGAATGCATAAACAGAAATCAGAGTAAAGATATTCTGAATCAAAATCGTTTCACAGAAACCTACATAAAATTTCACAGAAGCCTACATAAAAAATAATTTCTCTCAGAGAATTCTGCATCATAAATTCTACATATGGTTCTAAAAATAACAAAGTAAATCATAAGGACTTGAGTATGTCATTTCAATGGATACTTTCTTCAAAAAATTTACTGTACCGATAATAATTTTATATTAATTAAATATAACGATAGAAGTTTAAAAAAAATTAAAATTCTAATACATATCGCCATCATAGATGGCGAAAATTAGGAAGTGCTCGATTTTCGTCAACCCAGTTGGCAAAAATCCGACATGGCAAATTTTGGGCGGGAACCTGCTGGATTTTCGTTGCCAACTCAGTTGGCGAAAATCCGCTCTCCGGTCTGGGTGGTCTGTTTAAGTCTGGAGTGATTGGTTTAAGTACATTCGGTTTAAATGTGGGTAGTTGGTTTAATGTGGATAGTTGGTTTAATATGGTGGTTGGTGGGTGTTGGTGTGCTCTTAGTATAAGGAAGGAGGGAGGGAGAGAGGAAGAAATGATGCAGGAAGTAAATTAAGAAGCAGAACAGAAGTAAGCAGAGAAGAGAGGAGGAAGTAAGCAGAGAAGAGAAGAGAAGGAGAACGAGAAGAAATATTTGTAATATTTTTGTTTTTGTTTTTGTAATTTTGATAAGTATTAATTATAATCCTATCATAATGATAATTTTAATCCTGTCATTCTAGTAGCAATTACTATTTTAACCATTATAATTGTAATCCTTATGATAGTAGTCATGCTAACACTAAATATTTGATTACATATTTTAACACTAAGTATTAAATATTGAAGATAGGTACCTAAAACGATGGACGTATTTCGGGAGGGTCTACCACAGATATGATTATCCAGCTGCATGAGTCGCACATTTCTAGTTTAGCATTTTCTGGACAGGTATATCAAAATTGAATTATTTTAGTCAATATAATTTATATTTTTTTACATGTCTAATAATAACATCGTTTATATATCTCATATATAGCAATACGATTATCCTGATACGTTTCGAGCACGAGAGCATGTCCCATAGCGTTATGAAGACAACGTTGGATACTAGATGTTGACTGAAGAACAACATGGTATGATGAACGTACTACGTCACGACATAGACTTGATCTTCAGTTTAGTTGAGCGGTGGTGGCCCGGAAGAAATACGTTTCAGTTACCGTTCGGAGAAGGTGAACATATAATATTTGAAAATGATGAATCATTTTGCGGCAAAACTGTGATTAGGAAGTATTTAGGCGTGGAGCCGCCTACCATATATGTTGAAAGTTTCGTGACGTTTTCGTGGCTCCGTCACAACTTTATGCACATAGATCGTATTAGTGAGAAATAAATCTTAGTGGATGCGGAACGAGTAAGTATAACACTTAATGTTATTATTTATGTAATATATATTTTTATTTAGTTTAACTGATATTTTTTTTATTATATGTTCAGGTTACTGCTTGCACCATGGACTACTTACTAGGTCTAATCAAAGGAATTTTGTTTCCAAACTCCGAATTTAGGACAAATTTACGTCTTTTACATTTTCTAGAAAATCTGACAGAACTCTGTGTTGACTTATCTGTACAACTCCATATCAATTTTTTTGCATTTTATTTCAGTGGATAAAAGACAGAAAAATTTGAATGGATGTATGACATTATTACAGGTATAAAATTTTCATATAATTTTATTTACTAAAGAAATATGTACACTTACACAATCTAATTTTGGTACTACGAGCACTTCTGTACCGGTAGACCAGTCTCCCGTATTGATACCGAAGATGGTGTCTTCCCATCAGCTTTACGCTGGATGACGGCTGCAGCAGATCCAACTCGATGTGCTCACAAGGATATCGTAGTATATCGGGGCCAATTAGATTCACTAAGGTTTAACGAGGTAACAATTTTATACTCTTATATTTTTATTATTATTTCATACAGTCAATATGTTTATTATCTTATAATTTTTTTGACATGAAATAGTTAATTTTTTACCGTACCGGCTTGGACAAAATTCTCTTGAGTTACAAACAACAGCCTTTGGATTGAGTCTACATAAATTTTTCTTAATATTCAACGATAATATCATGTATCATCCAGCTGATCGTGTTATGCGACAGTTCTGGATGATACAACACATTCCTGATGAGCCACTCTGTTTCAATCGTAGTAAAGGCAATGCAACTACCAGAGCACGCAGATTGATTCCTGAGTAGAATTCTAGATTTGAGATACATAAGGTGGAACATTTGTCTCAAATGATGTCCTCTGTTGATGATGATAAGTTATTCCAAAAGTTTAACAAATTTTACTTCAAAAATTATAATGCTCATAATTTGTAATGGCCTACGGTGATGATGCATATAGATCTTGGTGGAGAACTCCTCTTATCAGCAACAAAGCCTACCACCTCTTATCAGCAAGAGAGCCTACCACTATGAGGAGTTTCGATTCCAACATCGAGCCATAGATAATTATAGTCTCTGTGGCTATTTATGATAAGTTATTTCTTTAGTAAATAAAATTATATGAAAATTTTATACCTGTAATAATGTCATACATCCATTCAAAATTTTCTCTATTTTATCCACTGAAGTAAAATGCACAAAATTTGACATGGAGTTGTACAGATATGCCAACACAGAAGCTCCACATGCATGACGGGTATGTTCTATCAGATTTTCCAGAAAAGGTAAAAAACGTAAATTTGTCCTAAATCCGGAGTTTGGAAATAAAATTCCGTTGATTGGACCTACTAAGTAGACCCTGGTGCAAGCAGTAACCTGAACATATAATAAAAAAAGTATATCAGTTAAACTAAATAAATATATATATATTACATAAATAATAACATTAAATGTTATACTTACTCGTTCCGCATCCACTAAGATTCCTCACCAATACGATCTAGGTGCATAAAGTTGTGACGGAGCCACGAAAGCGTCACGAAACGTCACGAAACTTTTACCATATATGGTAGGCGGCTCCATGCCTAAGTACTTCTTAATCATAGTTTTGCTGCAAAATGATTCATCATTTTCAAATATTATAGGTTCACTCGTAATAAGTAATCCTAAGATATTTGTCACATCTACTAATAAAATAGTCATTTCTCCGAACGGTAACTAAAATGTATTTCTTCCGGGCCACCACCACTCAACTAAACTGAAGATCAAGTCTCTGTCGTGACGTAGAAAATGTATCTGATCAATATGATCAAAACAAAATACGTTCACCATACCATGTTGTTCTTCAGTCAACATCTAAGTACCCAACGTCGTCTTCATAACGTCATGCGACATGTTCTCGTACTCGAAACGTATCAGGATAATCGTATTGTTATATATGAGATATATAAACAATGTTATTATTAGACATGTAAAAAATATAAATTATATTGACTAAAATAATTCAATTTTAATATACTTGTCCATAAAATACTAAATTATAAATGTACGACTCACGCAGCTGGATAATCATATATGTGGTAGGCTCTCCCGGAATACGTCCATCGTTTTAGGTACCCATCTGCAATATTTAATAATTAGTGTTAAAATATGTAATTAAATATTTTGTGTTAGCATTACTATTATCATAAGGATTACAATTATAATAGTTAAAATAGTAATCACTACTAGAATGACAGGATTACAATTATCATTATGATAGGATTAGAACTAATACTATTTATCAAAATTACAAAAACAAAAATATTATAAACATTTCTTCTTCTCTGCTTACTTCTGCTTCTCTTCTTCTTCTTGATTTACTTCCTGCATCATTTCTTCCTCCCTCCCTATATTAAGAACACACCAACACCCACCAACCACCATACTAAACCAACTATCCACATTTAAACCGACCACTGATTGTACTTAAACCAACCACCCGAGACTTAAACCGACCACCCAGACCGGAGAGCGAATTTTCGCCAACTGAGTTGTCGCTAACCCAGTTCGCGAAAATCCTACCAGTTCCCGCCCAAAATATACCACGTCGGATTTTCGAGCGCTTCCTAATTTTCGCCATCTCTGATGGCAATAATTATCGAAATTTTAATTTTTTTTAAACTTCTATCGTTATACTTAATTAATATAAAATTATTATCGGTACTGTAAATTTTCTGTACTTTCTTTTGAGAAAGTGAGCTATAAAATTCAGCCAGGAGCACAACACCTAAGTAAACTAATCAAGCTGCACTTATAATCATAACAAATTCAAAAGTGCAAACCTTCAAAACAACATTCAAGAAAACCTGTACTCAAGAGTGCCCTTCAAAACATAAAGGAATGGGCTTTTACAATCCATATCACAAACACAGATACATCCATTTGCAAACGAACAAGTATATCTTACTGAGAACTAGACACTAAAACGTAGCTCATAGACTTTAATAGTTCTCTACTAAATCTAGAGAATTTCTCCGTAGTATCTGGCTCACACACACGCCAAAGCAAGGTACATATAACAAGAATAACAAAGCGAAAGATCCTTTCTCAGTAATAAACCACTTGCTTCTTTTTAAAATAAATTAAAAAAGATAACGTGAGAAGTAACAAGTCAATCCATGTTTACAAAATGGAATGGTTTAACATGCCTTACACTAATAAATTGATCCTCCTCAAGTTATGCCAACCTGTCTCATTAAGCAAAAATAACTTCTCAATGCTAGTAAAAATTCCCAGTTTACAGAAAAGTAACAAGTTAATCCAAGTTTACAAAACGGAACGGTTTAACATTACTTATCAAGATAGCTACATTACTTATCAAGATAGCTATGGCTCCGTTCTAACTAATAAACTGATCCTCATTAAGTAATGCAAGCCTGTCTCATTAAGCAAAATTAAGCTATACTTAGAAAATACTAGAAAAAAAACTCCATCATTGTCTATGTTGCACATATAGACTCGATAAAACACATCTTAGATACGACAACACAGATTCGGCGGCTATTTTGGTGTCCAACATGACATGACAAGAATTATGGAGTGTCCATTTCATGTTCATCACGACATAATATCGTTGCCTATGTTGCACAGACATACAGATTCGACACAACACATTTTAGTCACAATTTTAGACACGACAACATGAATTCGACAGCTATTTTGGTGCCCAACACGGCACAACGTGAATTTTGGAGTGGCCACTTCGTGTTCAACATGACACACTATGAATTTGGAGTATCAGTGCTTCTTATCGGACATCGGCTTGTGCAACTAATTAATAATCCAGAAGCTTTTCTACAGAGCATCGAACTTTAGAACATTAGAAATTGTGCATAGAGCACAGTTTTTGGAGTGGCCATTAGATTCCAGCTTTTTTGTAACAAAACAGCATTAGATTCAACGTTGATTCCTAACTCTCTTTTTTTGCACAAAAACACCATTAGATTCAACATTTTTGTGGAGTTTCAAATAAACTTCATTGCTTTTGTCGTTAATTATACAAAAACACCATATCGAATAGCAATTTTACCTTTTTTAAATTTTTTTGCATATAAATCTTAAAATTTTCATGATATGTATATAAATTTATTTTCAATTTGATCATATCGATACATACTCGTATCATTCCGTGCGGACCTCGGATAACGCCGAGACCTGCGTCGTTCAATATGTAACGTTGAATTACCCATGCGTGCGAGGGTATTTTCAAGGAATAATGCAAAAAAATAAAATAAAGGATTACACACGAGCCCCATAGGCGACGCTACATAAAATACTCACATAAGTAATTTGATGGTGTGGGTCCAACGACGTAGGTCTTGTCGCGATCCGCATGGAAATATTTGAGTCTGTATCGTTGAGGTCAAATAGAAAATAGATTATATGTAAATCATTAAAATATGAGACATGCAAACTTTTAAAATAAATATATATTCAAAGGAAACGCTAGGACCAATGGCGTATTGAATTTTTTGCAAATAAGCCAATTATATTTTCATATAAATCTATTTTCAATTTGACCAAACTGATATGGGCTCACGTCCTTTCCGTACATATCTCATATCGCAACGAGACCTTATACGACGTTGGATCTACAGCATCGAATTACCTATGTAAGAATATTTTCAACAAATTTTAAGACTCTTTACACAGGGATAATTCTTCAACGATGCAAATCCTACAACATAGTTCTTGTCGCAATCCAAGATCCGCACGAAAAAAAGTGAGCCCATATCGATACCATCAAATTAAAATAAATTTATATGCAAATTATATAAATAGAAAAGGCTTATTTGTAAAAAATTCAAAAAAAATTAATGCCATATGTTCTGGGATTTTCTTTGAATAATTTTATTTTTAAAAAATAGAGAAATTTTTGAACTCAAGAAAAACACCAAAGCTTTTGGCTTTTCGTTTCTATGTTTGTAATTTTTGTAAACTTTGTGGTCTTGCATAATTTTTCTAAAGTTCAATGCTCTGTAAAAAAAATGTTAATATTCACTAGCTTGGGATTACACATTTTCAAGTTTATCTTTAAAATATACCAAGAAGACTGATCATATCACTTTGGTGACAAAAATTTGACCAAACCTCAATACACCTCAGCATCTTTATTATTAAAATTTAGAATAGTTACTAAACATGCCACTGATCTTGTATATAACTAATGTCTTCATCTCTATCTCATTTTTTTATTGTAGATGTTATCAGTCAATTATTGAAAATAGGGTTATCCAATTTAACCTCAATGAGGTGAAGACATTAGTTATAATCAAGGGTTAGTACTTTAGTAAATATTCTAAATTTGCATAATAAAATTAGAGTACTCAATCAATTAATTTTTATTCACCATGTATGTTAAATGTACTGATAATTAATTCTGTTTTAATTATCGACATACAGTGAATTAATTTTCACTAGGATTTCTCCCCCGTCAAATCAATTAATTATTTTTGTAAACCTAGGTGGCAATGTTAATTATCGACATGTATTTTTATTCATCGTGTATGTTACACAAACTCAATACCGACACAAATAGCACGGAAACTGACAGTGAATTATTTTTGTCAATTATCGACATGGGTTTTTGCATGGTCTAATTTAATTTGAAGTGGTGTCCAGTAATTATATAATCTTCTAGCTACCCACCAATGTGAATGAGTTGTACACAAAATTAGTTGTTATTAGGGCTATGTTATATCTTTAGGGCATAATTGAAGGATATACAGGCTATTACATGATTGTTATTGGCAAATAAAGTTTTTCAGATTAAATATGATTCTCCAATGAATGAAAATTAGCAATCAAATATTGAAATAAAAACTATGGATCATTACTCAGTGAAAACATAAACTCTCTGTTCTCAAACACGCAAATTTAGCATTTAAATCAAAATTGTTCATCGGCTCATAACAAATTAAGCGAACTAAAAAGAAAGTAGCTAAATAACACCACCTAAAACCAAACGATCCGTCCGTCTTAGTCGAACAAGCTGAATCCCATATCCTACAAAAGAATAAGAAAGAAAATCACAATTCCATAAATTAAAATTCCAACTTTTCCAAATATTCTCCTAGAAGCAAGAAGGCTTACATCATCGGACTCCTCCTTCTCCTCGACCTTCTCCTCCTTCTTGGTCTCGGCCGCGGCGGCGGGAGCCGGGGCAGCAGATCCGCCGCCGGAGGATACAGCGATCGCACCGCCGCCTCCGGACGGGACGGAGGCGAATTTCTCCCTCCCAGCGGCGATCAGCTCGGCAATGTCCTTCCCCTGGACCTCCGAGAGCAGCAGATCTATCCTCTCCTCCTCCGCTTCCGCACCAACTAGACAAGGAGATAAAGAAGAGCATTCAGGATACAACTGAATTGGTACCGTGTTCGTGTCGGTGTCGATCTATTGTCAGGAATCGAGAATTAGGGTTCGGATTGGGACTGAAGGAGGAAAGAACCTGAGCCGAGGATGGACTTGATGTCGGCGGCGGAGGGGCTGGGGTTGCCGCCGAGGACGGCGAGGAGGTAGGCGGCGGCAACCTTCATCTTTCTTCTTCCGGGAACAAAAAGTTTAGGGATAGGGCTTCTCTACGGCGGAGAGAGAGGAGACAATGAAACCCTAATTTCGTGTATGTGATTTATATGAAAGGGAGGGTGGTTAGGGTTTTGGTCCCTCCCTCGCCTTCGGCCAGGCCCAAAGTGAGCCCATCCTATGAACAAGAATGCTTGGGACCTCGTGACCAGTAACAATTGATCTCGTGGATTAAAAGCTTCGGGTTGGGCCGAAGTCGGGCCTCTAGTATATTCACTCACCTCCACTATACATGGATGTTCAAACGTCTATTATATAAACTTTGTTGCTAATTTTATTACTCTAACCAAAAATAAAAACGTGAAATAGGCAAATTTGCTTCTCAAAAGCGGCTCATTCGAGTTCGGTACTTCCTTAGCACATAGCTCTTGTAGATGTCTACCTTTTCATTCGAATTGTTGTGAAGATCTTCTGGTCCTCGTCCTCATAATTTCACTCAAAGACACTTGGTATGCGAAAAAAAACTTATATTTTTAAAATTTTAATTTAAACTAATTATATTTTCTGAAAAATTATATTTTTATGTTTGATAACTACATAAATACTTATAAAAAAATTTTAAAAAATTAAAATAAAAATTTGGGAAAGAACATAAAAACCAAAATTTATTTTTGAAATTTTGAAAAAAAATCTTACAAAATTAGAAAATAAAATAAAAAACAAGGTAAAAAAAAATCTTTAAAAAAACGAAAGAAAAAAACCCCCAAAAAATGAAGAGAAATCTTAATTTTTTTAAAAAAAAAAAACTGAAAAAACTTAAAAGGCAACAAAAACAAAACAAAGAACTTAAAAAATGAAAAGGAATAAAAAAAACAAAAACAAAAATATAGAAAAAAAAATCGGACAATTTTTTTTATCTATTCTTTAAGGATAGAATTTTCTTATTTTACGGATAAATTATTTTTTTCAAATATTATTAATTTTCTGAAATATATTGTTATAACCTAAACATGAAAATAGATTTTTTATTCTAAATTAGGTCTAAAAAAAAAAAAAAATTCGTATACCATACGCCCCTCTGTGTCTAAATGTGCATATTGCTTAGCCTTCTCCAGTCTAAACACCACCTGTGGATGCAGAAATTAAGTAATCAAGTATACATAGATCTATATTTGGCATAGCCTTTATTCCCATGATGCATGCATGTAGAAGTTCCTTTATTATTTACTTCTTCCCGTTCACTAATCAGAAAGCAGTAGTATCCAACTATCCGTAATCTGTAACCATAGCTTCAGTTGGATCAATGCAAACCATAGAATGTCAATCCCATTCTCCATAATGAATAAATATAACATACTTTTCTTTCCTTTTCTGGGATATTGATCCCTCTAGTTTGTATTCGTTTCTACAAACTGTACTCTGGAATTGACCTCGAGTCCCCACTAAAATTTAATTAGAGAAGGAAAAAAAATAGAGAGTGGTATGATATATCATTGTTGGAAGTGACTTAAAACTCACCACTGCTAATTGGTGAGCTCGTCCTATGAAAAATTGAGGTCTTGTCAATAATAAATTGTTTATTAATGTAACTTATTCCGTGATGGAGGCTTCTTATAACTTAGCTTTTCGTCGAGATGTGTAATTGATCTGACGGTCCAAAATTTGATGCACGGTCAACATCGGACTAGGCTGAATCGGATCCGATCAACAGGCCGATCCGAACGGCCCACAAATAATCCAGATTAGACTGGATTATCGTTCAGACTGGACCCCAAAAATTCGGCTCCAAAATTTGGACCGAACCAGATCCTGCTTCTAAACCTGGTCGACCCGACCCGTTCGACGACTCGGACGGTCCATATATATATATATATATATATATAGTTTTGTAGTTTCTCATTCTTTTATTTATAGTTTTGTAGTTTCTCATTCTTTTTTTTCCAAAAATATTATCATATATTCTAAAATTACTCTGATATAGTTAATATGGAAGCATACATTACTATGTTATTGTATTTTTTAGTATATATTTATAGACAACCTACTATATACAATATCTAATTAAAATAAAAAATTCGAATGTAAAGTAATTACATAAAATTAATGATAACTAATATCAAAACTTCTAATTATTCAAAATATTATGACAATTAATTGATAGTCATCCAAAACAGATGAGTTAATTAAACATTTAACTACAATCAATATAATTATTTCAAATCACATGTGTAGCAAGTTAGGTCATTCACAAAAATAAAAAAACTACTCTAATATATTTAAAATGGAAGTATTAACATGTCAATGTAATATATATTTATAGACAATTCATTATATGCATTTTCTAATTACAATAAGTTATCTATATGGAAAATAATTACATAAAATTAATGATAACTAATATGAAAATTATTAGTATATATGATAGCTATTCAAAATAATATGATAATTAATTGGTAGTTATTCAAAGCATAAGAGTTAATTAAGCATTTAATTACCATCAATGTAATTATTTTAAATTTCATGCGCAGTCAGCTAGGTCAATCACACAAATACTAAAACTAATATAATATAGTCAATATGGAAGTATTAACACGTCATTGTATTCTAGCATATACTTATAGACAACCAATTATATGAGTATCTAATTACAAGATATGTAAAGTAATTATATAAAATTAATGATAGCTAATATGAAAACTGCTAGCATGCTGCATATATAATATATATTCAAAATAATATGATAATTACTTGGTAGCCCTTCAAACCACAAGAGTTAATTAAACATTTAACTACAATTAATATAATTATTTCAAATCTGATGTGTAGACTTACTCTAATATAGTTAGTATGGAAGTAATATTTCCATGTCATAGTATTTCTATTGTACTTATGGACAACCAAATATATGCGACAATAAAATTAATGATAGCTAATATGAAACTATTAGTATATATAGTAATTAAAAACGGTCATATTAGTTTGACCTTAAAATGTTTGTACCTGTCATACTTGACCTTAAAATATTTCCACAATAAATGTCTTACAAATACATGTTTATGCAATAAATGTCTTACATATAAATGTTTGTACAATAAGTATCTTATAAATATATGTAATAAAAAGGTCTTAAAATGTTACAATAAAAAACAAATAATGAAATGTTTGTACCTAAAGACCAAGTCTCCATGCCCAAAGCCCAATCCTAACTGCATTTTTTTTATAAAAAAAAGTTGTTTATACCCGAGTCCAAAGTCCAACAGATTTTTAATAAAAAACAATCTGGGTTAACCCGAAACCGGCTCGGGACCAGCCCCCAAATACCCGGCCCACAAATATCCGAGTTATGAGCCGGACTGAATTTGGGTTTTGGTTTAGTTCGCCCGGCCCGGCCTGGCCCGGCCCTGCCTTTGCTCCAAGATGGTCCGGCCGGGTCCAAACTCGGTCAAAATGGGCCCAGGCGCCAGACATCAAGAGCTTTTCGGTAGGCAATTTCGTGGCAAGAAAAGTCTACTTCTTGCTTTGTTCCTCCTTTTACCATAACAAGACCGTACATATTTGATCCAAATTAATACATGTAGCCTCGCACATACGACTCCTCGTGGTAATCGATGGCATGGGATGACCACTGACGACACTTGTTCTCTTTTAGGCACTACAATGCTAACTTCGCCAAGTCTAGTTTTAGCAATGCAAAACAATACAATATAAAGAAGAAGAAGAAGAAGAAGGAGAAGGAGGTCGTGTAACTGACGATATCATTAAAGAAGAAAAACTTCTAACTGAATATCATTAAAGAAGAATAACTTCTGACAATACCATTACAGTGACGTTAATCTTGATTAGGAGGAAAATATTAATTTTGTATCTAGGCAAATATTTGTCAATCATTATCTCCACTTTGGTGTGAGAATTATTGGAGGGGGTATGAGTTGAATTATATAGGTGGAGTTTGTCCTAATGATGATGACTTGAGCATGCCAAAACAGTGGAAAGATACCAGCATAACTGGAAACTATTGCAGCAGAGCAGGCTCAGGCTAAAGAAAAGAAGAAAATTAGCAGCTGCTCTGACAGTATCATATCATGTGGTTTTATGATCAAAGTGAGAAGAAAGTGGAAGGGGGAATCCCTCCAAGCACAAGACTTGGGAAAGAGTGCCAACCATGTTGCCATGACTAGTAAGTACTTCATGCTCCTCACATCACATGTGAATGAATGATGTCCAGCAGAAGCAACAGCTGGACTGGACCCTCTCTTTCTTGGAATATAAAACAAGCTATAATTTATTTGCTAAAGAAGAACACACTCTCTCTCTCTCTCTTTTGTCCTTCCCATGGAAAGGCCAAGTTTGGATGTGGTGAACAGTGGAAATGCAATGCAATGCTTGTGTCTGTCCACATGCAAAGCATTTCATCAGCGATCTCTTGCAAACCAGAAATATAATTTAACAAAGCATTGGTTGGTACGTAACTTGCTAGCACGTTATAAGTGTAGTATTCTGTATCTAAACATTCATGTGCATGAAACTAGAGAAACTTATCAATACCAAGTAAATTCAAAACTTTCCAACACAGAGAAATGCACATGTAGCTGGCCTCCAACATAAAAAGGGAAGGCAATCCCGTTGTAAATAGAATTTCCAATGTTTAGTGGATAAGTACATTTCAAAAGAACTCATGGAATAATGGCCACAAATAAGCAACAGACAATAGCATGTTCAAAAGCACAAGTTAGGATTACTTCCAGTTGAGTTGCAATAGTTCCTGTACTTACGTTATATAGTTAACTGCAAAGCAACACATGGTGAACTACAGTTCATATCACTTCCAGTGACAAAGTCAAGAAATCTTACAAAAAATGTAAATCCACAATCCAAACTATAGTCCCAAACTGAGAAACCACCAAAGGTGAGACTTTTCCAATATTGAAGTCTGAGACTGAAAAGGGGAGACACCATGGAGGCAAGGCATTATTCTACCCCAATTAAAGCCAACTCCATTATTGCAGAGGGCATCAAGTGCAGTAGAAGAAGAGAGGAACAAACTGTAGAATGCTATTGAGAACTCCCATTTGAAAAAGAGATTAAACCATCTGTACAAAAAAAGGCTGGAATTCAAAAGAAGGGAGCTTGTTCTTCCAATTACTTCACCTGTTAATATTGGTAGGAATAAAGAAAGAAAAAACACAGTAGCAGTATAGCCCAAGAACCACAAACAATTAAGTTTGAATTTACTTCTTCGACGGAACTTTCAATCTAAGTCACTCACTGTCAAATGTCATAATCTTGTTAGAAAAGAGAAGATTCCAGCAATCAATCATCTTTATGATCCAAACCTATCTGATGGCCGGTTTTGTACTGCTGCTGCTTTGTTATCAACATCTACAGAACTTGAGCTCTCCTTTAGGGACTCATTAATCTCCATGCTTGCAGTGTGCGTTCTCCGGTTCCCCCGACTCTATGGTAAAAAAAAAAAGTGTTACTTTGATTTCATTGCAAGTTAATGATTAGTATGATGGTATGAGACAAGGTATCAACAACCTCGCGGATAATAACATCCTCTGCTTCGAGCATTCTTACAGCTTGACCCATCTTTGGCCTCCTCTGAGAGTCAGGATCCACACATTTCAGCGCAACTAGAAGAGCTCGTTTGAGTGCTCGTGCTGCTGGTTTAGCCTGCATATCAGGATCCACAACTTCCTCATATCTTTGGTTTCCTACCATTGACTTCAGCCACTCCACAAGATTCACCTAAGGAAATCGAACAAGTTATTTCTGTAGTCTTAAGTTCTAACACACCAAACCAATCTCTCTAAAAGTGTACGCATAGAACATAAATATTGACTAAAACAAGTAAATCATAACTCTGGTGAAGCATCATTATGCAAAAATATATAATTGATGAAAGTAAATTGTCCATTCTTCTATGTAGTGGAAACTCTAGTGGTGAGGATGGCACTACGCTACATATCCATGGTAACTTCCATGAGATACATGATGAATTTTACATACAACTTGATGATATTTACAGCTGAAGCTCCAACAGACCTATTTACTTGAAAATACTTCAACATCTATAACTTTACTAATGAAAAAAATCCATTTGCTGAAGGACTTGTAATAACAACATTCTATTTTTCATAACTAAAATCATGAATCCAATGTATTCAAGATTTATATTTGTTGAGAGGATTAAAGGGTTTTAGTCCCACATGGAGTAGAGTAGTAGAGAGAGGGGTTAGCCTCTCCTATATATACATAGCTCAACATCAATAATAAGCAAGCTAAGTATTCTACTAAATATCTATTTGGTATCAGAGCCAACCCCCCTCCTTTTCCCAAATCATAATCCTAACCCCGTCCACAGCCCCCCCCCCCCCCTCCGCGACGGCCAGCCCCTTCCCTCTTCTTCTTCTCTTCTGTGAGTTGTAACTCGATTCTGTCCGTATGCAACTACGATTGGAAGGAAGAACGAGAAGTTTAATTTTCTAATTATCGTTTTTTGTAGCAGCAAGTTGTAATCGGAATATTAATTATATAGTTGCTAGTTTGATAGAGGTATATTAGTGAGAGAACTTTGTGTGAACTCCTGATCTATACTACAAATGTCGCTTCTTCCCCCTCATTCTCGTCAGGCTATGCAATCTCGTGTCGAAGCAGTGCACGGGACATGAGCAGCGGCTCTCAGAGACATCGTTGACGCTGAAGGAGGAACAGTAGACGTGGAGAGGACGACGATCAAAGGTGGAGACGACTAGATCTGCCACCGTCTTACAGATGGAAGATGACAAGAAGAAGATGAAGACGATCTATGGCAAGCTGACGGCCCAAGAGATGAAGGATTTGGTGGATGATCTCTTCTCCAGGGGGCTGACCGAGACTAGCTCTCGTGTTGCACACGTAGATGTGGATCTTTCACCATACAAAATAGAAAAGTTGGAGAAACTGGAGATAAAGTTGGAGGGTACTTCCAACTACTTAAAGTGGCAGCGTCAGGCAATGCGGACTCTGAAGGCAAGAGGCTTGGTGGGCTATGTGAATGGCCAAACCAAGGCACCTGAAGATCACTCCTCACGGGAGTTTGCTATGTGGAAAATCGGCAACAATATTGTTGCTGGATGGTTGACAGCCTCATTGACCGACCAAGTGTCGGACAACGTAAAAGCAATGGAGGGTGCTGGTGACATTTGGATGACGCTGAGAGATATGTACTCAGGGTCGGGCAACCCTATGAGGATCTTCCAACTACAAGATGAACTTGATAAGGTGCTCCAAGAAGATCACACCATCTCTGAGTATGCGGCCATGCTGAAGAAGTATTGTTAGATCTCGACCACTATGATCCCATTGGCGTAGAGGATGAGCAAGTGCAACCGACATTTGAGAAACATTATAAGAAGTTCATAGAGTATGTTTCGTGACAGAGGATGATGAAGTTCCTGAAGTGGCTCAACCCAGCATTCGAGCAGAGAAGAAATGTCCTACTTGCACAACCTGGACTATCATCACTGAAGGAGGCCATAACTGCTATGGTACAAGAAGAGACACGACTGAAGCTAATGCCTAGCACCACTAGCTCTCCGGAGAAAAAATTAGCTCTAGCAGTGTTTAACCCAAACCCTTCCGGAGGGGGAGGGTACTACAACTGTAGAGAACCTGAACATTTTATCAGATTTTGTACGAAACCTTTAAGAGGCCAGTCCAGCGGCCGCGGACGTAGCCGTGGAGGGCGTAGGGGTGCAAGAGGCTATGGCGGAGGCAAAGGTAATTATTCTGGAGGACACAAGGCAAACCTGGCAGATGGGAGAAATGAGAGTCAATCATCCGATATGACCCATAGTGAGAGAAAAATGCTATAAATGTGGAGGAGCATGAAGCTTGGAACCAGCGATAGTCGGCCAACACCACTGGGACATCGACTCCAACCATCTCCGGGGGTAACATCACCTACTATGTCCATACAAGCACAGGTATGCCTGCTCATGCCCTTGCATCTACCCACAGACCAGGAAGTCTAAATTGGATAATTGACTCTGGAGCATCCCGCCATGTCACGGGTGCCTACGATGAGTTCCAAGATTACACTCACCTGGCAACGCCTGAAAGCATTCAGACTGCTGATGGTACTGCTAGACCCTTTGTGGGTAAAGGAACAGTTGAATGCATTCCTTCCATGACTCTTACTGATGTCTTGTATGCTCCATCTTTTTCTGTTAATTTATTGTCCATTAGTGCCATTGTTCTTCAACTTAATTGTGTTGTTTCCTTTAACATTCCTAAGGTGATTTTCAGGAGAAAGGAACGTGAACAGTTGGGGACTGTCACTTAGCATAAAGGACTATGGTACTTGGACAGAGGTGGGCTGGATGCAGCATTGGCATCACTGGTAGATGAAGCACAATAGGAGGAGCCACGAAGGACTGTAGAAGCAGAATTATTACTCCAACATCAGCGTATGGAACACTCTTCATTCAGTCTACTAAGTCGGATGTATCCCTCTATGTATCAAAAAGCTAATAAGCAAAAGTTGGTTTGTGATGCTTGTGAACTTGAAAAACATACCAGAAGCTCGTATGTGAGTTCTGAAAATAGAAATTTAACTGTTTTTGATATGATACATTCTGATGTGTGGAGACCTTTATTGACTGCTACACCCGTGTCACCTTGGTATATCTAATGAAGAGTAAGAGTGATGTATTCGCATGCTTTCAAGATTTTTATCGCAGAGTTACAACACAATACGGTGCTAAGGTGATGACTTTGAGGTCTGACAATGGGACAAAATACACCAACAAGACTATTGAAGAATACTTATCAGCTCATGTGATACAACATCAGACTTCATGTGCCTATACACCAGCTCAGAATGACGTGACGGAACGGAAGAACATGCACCTGTTAGAAGTGGCACGGTCAATGATGTTTGCTATGAATGTTCCTAAACACTTGTGGGGACATGCAGTGTTGATGGCTGCGTATCTCATCAACATAATGCCCTCTCAGGTGTTAGGATGAAAGACACCGTTTGAGCTGCTTATAGGTGAAAACAAGTACATTATTCCCCCAAAGGTATTTGGATGTGTCTGTTTTGTGAAGGATAATAGGTCTACGGTAGGAAAGTTGGACCCTCGGGCAGTGAAGTGCGTCTTTGTTAGCTACCCAGGGACTCAGAAGGGATACTCTTGCTGGAGTCATGTGGAGCGAAGGCTCTTTGTGAGCATGAACGTTATATTCAGATAGATGGAACCATACTACCACAATGGTTCAGGTGAAGGCTCCGCATTTGGTAACACACCTAACACAGGAGATGTTAGGAGTGAGGGGGAGATGGGCCCAAGTGTGATTCTCGGATTAGTTCCATGTCCAATGATGGAAGTTGGTCCAAGGGAACAAGGAAAAGATAATGTGGGGGAGGAAAGTGATGAAGAAGCTCACAATGAGGAGGAAAAAAGTGATGTTGCAGTACATGGGGAGGAACAGACTACAAGAAAATCTACAAAGCTCCAAGTCTACAGAAGAAAAAAAGCAACAGTCCACTATTGTGCCTATTGCCCATACTGTGCCATGTCCCCCACATAACCCTGTCCCAACTCCTGAAGATGCACCTCCCGTACCGGATCCCTCTGATTCAGAAGCGGATCACTCTGATTCGGATGGTATGATCTCTCCTCCTTGTCCTTCTCCTATTCCCTTAAGGAGATCTTCTCGCAGTAATGCGGAAAGATTTCCTAATCGTTATAGTTATAAACATGACATCGCCCATTTTGTATCCTACTCTAATATATTCCCTACTTATGGAGCATTCATTGCATCGTTACACCACCTATTTGCCTAAGTGTTGGCAGAAAACAAAGAAAGATTCGAGGTGGAAAGCTACAATGTTGGAGGAACTTTGGGCACTTAAAAGAAATGTGACATGGGAACTTGTTCCATTACCTAAAGGAAAGAGAGCAATTGGATGCAAATGGGTCTTTACAGTAAAGGAGACGCCAGAAGAAAATGTGGAGCGATACAAGACAAGATTGGTTGCAAAGGGATTCACTCACTTCTATGGCATCGACTATGATGAGACATTTGCTCCTGTAGCAAAGATGAGCACCGTAAGAACCCTAATTTCTCTTGCAGCAAACTATATGTGGCAACTTCATCAATTGGATGTAAAGAATGTCTTTCTTCATGGAGATCTACAAGAGGAAGTATACAAGGAGACGCCCCCGGATTTTGCACGAAGCAGTCAACATAAAAGGTGTATAAGCTGAAAAAATTACTGTAGGGACTCAAGCAATCTCCTCAGGTCTGGTTTGAAAGATTCAGGAAGGCTGTCACAGGCATGGGGTACATCCAGACCAATTCAGATCACACGGTCTTCTTCCAACATGTGAGAGGCCACGTCACCATACTTGCAATATATGTAGATGATATAGTAATCACAGATGAGGAGGAGGAGATTATCCAGCTGAAGTCAAAGCTTGCCAAAGAATTTGAAGTAAAGGACTTGGGAAAAATAAAGTATTTTCTCGGGATCGAGGTGGCTCGAGGAAGAGATGAGATTGTCCTCTCACAGAGGAAGTATGTAGTTTGTACTAGATCTGCTCACAGAAACTGGTATGCTGGGATGTCGATTAGCAGTCACTCCAATCGATCAGAAAGATAAGTCGGGGACAGAGGCAGGAGAGCCGGTCGATCGTTAGAGATATCAGAGACTTGCAGGCAGATTAATTTATCTAGGCCACACTCGCCCTGATATCTCATTTGCTGTGAGTGTAGTGAGTCGCTACATGCATAATTCAAGGAAAAGCCACATGGATACAGTTTTTCCATATTCTGAGATATTTGAAAGGGCTCCTGGAAGAGGGTTATGGCTCAAAAAGAATGTACACGTGGGTGTTGAGGGGTACTGCAATGCAGATTGGACAAGATGCATGGACGACAGAAGGTCTACCTCAGATTACTGTGTCTTTGTGGGGGATAACCTAGTCTCATGGAGAAGCAAGAAACAGTCTGTGGTAACACGACCGACTGCTGAAGCAGAATATAGAGCTATGGCTCTGGAAGTGTCAGAGTTGTTGTAGGTAAAAGCACTGGTGACAGAGTTGAAGCTGGATCAGGGAACACCATTGCGCCTTCTGAGTGACAGTCAAGCTGCACTAAGTATAACTAACAATCCAGTTCAGCATGACATAACAAAGCACATCGAGATCGATCGGTTCTTCATTAAAGAGAAGCTAGAGAAAGGGATATTAAGTTCGATCATGTTCGTTCAGAAGAGCAAGTCGCAGATTGTCTTATTAAGGGTCTTAATTCATTGAGTCTTTCTAAACTATGTGACAAGATGGGGATGATTGATATCTATCGTCCATCTTGAGGGGGAGTGTTGAGAGTATTAAAGGGTTTTAGTCCCACATGGAGTAGAGCAGTAGAGAGAGGGGTTAGCCTCTCCTATATATATGTAGCTCAACATCAATAGCAAGCCAAATATTATACTAAATATCTATTATATTTATGCCAATCTGAAAAAAAATGGAGTGAACATAGTATAGATGAGACCAAATTGAATATATCCTCTAAATGGAGTAATTTTAAATTCAGTAGTAAATTGTACCTCATTTGCAGGCCGACCATTATCCACAGGATCTCGGCCTGTCACAGTTTCTAAAAGTAGTACTCCGAAACTGTATACATCACTCTTTTCATTCAACAGGCCAGTATTTGCATACTCAGGAGCAACATACCTGAAATAAAATATTTAAATTAAGTACCTCTTCAAGAAAATTAAAAACAAAAGTAAATAACTAGGCAAACATAATAGAGATTGAAGGGGGGCTTTACCCAAATGTTCCCATTACTCTGGTAGTGACATAGCTCTTTCCTGAGCCCAAGAGCTTGGCCAATCCAAAATCAGAAACCTTGCTATTAAATTCGTCATCAATTAATATATTGCTTGATTTTATATCTCGGTGCACAACTTTTGGTTCTATCGCTTCGTGCAAGTAAGCAAGCCTGAATGGGATTGAATTGCTGATTTGGTACACTAACAGATGACTTATAACTATAATAATGAGTTGTCGAATCAAGAATTATCACTACCATCAAGACTTACGCCTTTGCAGTGCACAGGATGATTTTCATGCGGGCCTCCCAGGTAAGAACACCATGTTGGCGCATAGCTCCATGAAGCCACTGCTCTAAATTTCCATTGTTGACATATTCATACACGAGCATCCTAACAACACGTTTTGCATGCAAGATTAGGCAAGGTGATGCAAAAGACCAGTTCATGTATCAAAGCTAGATCTTACAAATATCTTAAAAACCTGTGCAAAGATTTTAGATAGCAAGATTCAATTTTATTTCCTTTTGCAATTAAAAGTTTATTAATAATAATCAAGACATCTAGGATTTAATCTATAATAATAAAGAACTAACATTACTTGCTAGATTTAGTAGATACTTTTCATTGTCTCCAAGAACTAATAAGAAATTCCAAAAAATTTGGTGCTTCATTTGACCTCCTATTTTTCAAAAAAATTCAACTCCATGCATGACGACCACAAAGGGGCTCCTGTTGTTGAATCCTAATTGTGATATACACAAACATTTTCAAGTTCTCTCCTTTTCTTGCTCTAAATATGTACGAGGAAGAATTCAATATTGTCAACAAAAGTAAGCGAATGTTATAAAAATTACCAAGATTTTGTATGAATTGTTTAGTAGTTCTCACAAAAACATGAGTGGATTAGCACGACATTAGCAATACTCAATGCCTTAGTTGATTGTTCCATTACTTAGTCTCCTCTGGCATGTGATAGCCATAAGAAGGCTTTGGCTATGGAAGCATATTTGCATCATATATCATACACGTGAATTGTACTTGGGTTTTGCCTAAACAATATTTCTCAATTGGGCCTCTTTAAGTATAACCTTTGTTGTTATTTGAAAATGGAATTTACTGGTGGATCTCTTTAGTCTCTACCAACCAGTTGGATTTCAATGTTTCATTGATGTCTCCAACCACAATATGTACAACAACTCAGAAGGTACCCATCAGTTCACTCTTTACTGTTCTAGGAATCTAGAGGAAATTTGAGGATTCAACCATTGGATGCATAAACTCAAAGTGCATAACCAACAAGGTACATCCCTCTACCTATCATTTGGGTTTCAAGGCTTCATGGTAAACCAACTTGCCTGAATTAATGGTACCACGAAATTGGCACCTTTATTGATAACTAATGTAAGGTTTCAATTGAGAAAATTGGCTCTGTGGGTGTGCTGCTTGTCTGGGGTCATGTTCTCTACCAGACCCCATTTTAGTAGAGAAAGACTTGGATTAGAAATGCAAATCTGATGAAGATGTGTTGGCATCACCCAGTAGTGGACTCTAGAAATGAAAAATCCAATGATCCACTACATTGTCGTGCCCCATTGTAGTATGGTTCTGAAATTAAAGGGGATGTGGTACCATTGCTAAATAGTGTTTGTTTGTTTTCCTCTTTTGCATTTTATTTTGGTTGACTAGGTTACTGGTACTTGTAAGTTGTTAAAATATTATCAGCGTCATGTGGAAACATCTGCACCTTTAGTTAACACCCCTTAATTCTGCTTTGGTAGTATAACCTGATTACTAGTTAAGCTAGTTCAGTCCACTAGGAATTGAAGATTTTGTAAGAATACTAGTTCTTTGGCTTCTTGTTGTGCAAAAATAATTGGTACCCATGTCCATGAACTAGTCATTTACTTACAGCAACTTTATACAAATCATGATCAAATTATGCAGGAAGACAAACTTGAACAAGTTAGAAAAAGTCTTCACCTATGAATTCCTTCTACACAATATCCCAGCAGCCTCACCAGATTCTTGTGACGAACATGCCCAATAGCTTCAACTTCCACTCTAAATTCTCTCTCTGCTTGTCCCCTGAAATGCAATCAAACCAAATACATACGCCAATACTTAAGTAGCTAAATAGTTACATTAATGAAGCAACTATCTAACAAGGGGAATCTTACATGTTATTTAGAAGCTTTTTGACCGCAACCTCAGTGCCATTGATCAACCGTCCGCGATAAACAACTCCATACCCACCCTCTCCAATGATATTCTCCTTGGAGAAGCGACTTGTGGCATACTCGAGATCCCTGAGGGTGAACCAATGACCCCACCCCAATTGAGAGAACTCGGGAAGACCAACTAAAGGAGATGCAGACACTACTCCATGCGGAGAATATGCTCTCCTAGTGGCTCCTGAGCTACCTTCATCTCCGGAATATGAACTCCCACCCTTTTCAACATGGTAACCCGAGCTACACTGGCTCAAGTTATCAGCATCACTTGATTTACTCGTAGCAAGATGTGACAGTGTCTGTCGAGAATCTTTATCATCAAACTTATCATGCGACGGAAAGGCAGGGCCTTCACGTTCATGGAAACTCTGAGCTAAGGTGCGGCCAGCGACCCTGTCAACTGTGATCTCCTTGGAGACATCAGGGATTAGAGAAAGCGGGAACTTGTCATAGGTTCTCCTTGTCTTCCTCCGAGAGGTGGCCCATATACATAAGATAGAGAGGAACAAAACTATTAAGGCACACACGCCAATGCCTATCAGGACATAAAGTCTAAGGCCTAAAACTGGCGTTCTTTGGGTCAATTCAGCATTCAGAGAACCTTCCGACGACATATTTTTTCTGGATTGCATAGAGTAAAGAAGAATGAGCATTTTGATCCGGGCATTTAAATTGCACTGTACTATGATAGCACGGGAAGAAGAAATAAAAAAAATCTTGTACTATAAAATAGTTCTAACTGATAGCTAATGAGCATCTCAATTGGCAAAGGTCAGAAATAGTAATTTCGTATAACCTCAACACTATAAGTATCTAAATTATCAATTTGGTTTATTTGGAGAACTGAAACAGCAATTCATCTACATAACAACACGGTGTATCAACTTCGGATCCTAATGCAAGAACCTAACAACATCCCAATGCACAAAAAAAAAACAAAATTTTCATCACAAAATCATTTCTTTTACAACATCTGCTGACCAAGTTTCCTCTCCACTTTACAACCACAAACTTCTTGAAGGGCAAAGGCTCCCAAGCTTCCCATGGCTTCCTTCTTATCCCCAAAAGGGAAAGCATTACTATCCACAAATGTAACTGAATAATAAATACAATAGAACACTCTACAACTCTTTTTACAATAAAAATGCCACTGTCACCAACAAAGATTGAAATTTTTTCTCAAAAAAAGAAAAAGAAAAAAGATTGGAACTTTGGGGAGAAAACAAAATTTTAAGCCAAACCCAACTCATCCCCCATTCATAGCCATCCAAAAACTAGGAAACTTAACATACATTTGAAGACACCATACGAGTGCAAAATGCGAAAGATCTATAGAATAATGAGAAAGGTACCTCCTTTGTGATTCAATTTAACTCCAAACAAGACATCAAGACTTGGGAAGCTCAATGAAGACACGCAAAGGAAATGGAGTGTCTTTTTTCCTTTCAATCTACAGACTTTGGGAGGAGAGAAAAAGAATGGTTTGGTGGTGATGTGGTTGGTGTGTTCCTCTCCCTCTATGTGATGAGAGAGAGAGAGAGAGAGAGAGAGAGAGAGAGAGAGAGAGAGAGACGAGAAGAAGAAGAGCTTTGTTTGTAATGGAGGAAAAGCCAGAGATGAAGAAGATGGAGAGAGAGAGAGAGAGAGAGAGAGAGAGAGAGAGAGAGAGACGAGAAGAAGAAGAGCTTTGTTTGTAATGGAGGAAAAGCCAGAGATGAAGAAGATGGAGAGAGAGAGAGAGAGAGAGAGACTAGTGAAGGAAAAAAAGTAAAAGACGAGAGGACTGGAATAAATAAATAAATAAATAAAAGAAAAGAAAAGAAAATTTAACAAAAACGTAATTAATAAATTGTGTACGGAATAGCGATTACAAGTGAAATTCTATAATCGAAATCGAGTGATCTTGTGATTACAAGGATGAGGTATAAGATGATGGCTATGTGACGGAAGATCGATGAATCGAGTCACGAAAAAGTATTATTTTTAGTGAACCCAAAAGATATGCAACGCATCGTGCACAAAGTTCCGAGGGTTACACCGGACATCCTATATATGGCAATCGATACAAATTTAGTGTTGCTACTATGAGCTGACAATGACAAACCCATGTCATATAATACAAGTTTAGTATGTTGGAATATAATTAGAATGTAATCAAGAGGGTTAGAGGAAGATCGATGAATCGAGTAATGAGAAAGTATTATATCTAGTGGGCCCAAAAAATATACAATGCAGTGTGCACAAAGTCTCAAGAGTTACACTGAACATCCTATATATGACAATCAATACAAATTTAGTGTTGCTACTATGGGCTTACATAGACAAAACTAGGTAATATAATACAAGTTTAGTATGTTGGAATAGAATTATAATGTAATCAAGAGGGTTAGAAATTTGTGTTTATGTCTTAGGATTGTTCGGAATATAATTTTGGTTTTATCCCGACTAGTATAAATGCACGTGCATTGTACATACGTGTATTGTTAGACATGTATTTATTAGCAACTTAATTAAATGTAATATTTTATGAATGTATAATTGATTTTTTTAACGTTACATCATTTACGCTACAAATTGATTTTTTTCTAAAAAATATTCATTAGCATTCTGCATTCATTAGCATTTAAACAGATCATGAGCACCATTAGGATGGATCATGAGTTTTTTGAAAAGTGAATGCCATGCTCTTTTTTTTGGGCCCTGGATGGCTGGATCTGTCCATTCAATGAGGATTCGTGAGGCTGGATCATGATTCATCATGAAAAAAAAAAGCTAAAAAAAAAATTTAGGATCCCCTTGGGGAGGAGGCCCTAGGCGTATGCTAATGAATACACATATAGTGCCTAGACTGCCTCCCCCTGGAGCCGCCCATGAGTGCATTATTAGCACAATTAGTATGGTGCATGCTGATTTAGAAAGACTAAAAGGCACTATATGTGTATTCAAATTTTATAAGTACTTAACTACAAAATTAAATTTGTTCCATTCATTAGCATCTTACTTAAATGTGTTGTATTATTAGGCATGTATTTATTAGCATCTTAATTAAATGTGCTAATTTAGGAATGATCATGGATTTTTGAATGGTGCATCCTTTACGATACAAATTGAGTTTTTTTTTCCTAAAATAACATTCATTAGCATGGTGCATGCATTCATTAGAATCTTAATTAAATTTGTTATTTTAGAAATGCATCATTATTACCATTAGCATTCTGCATTCATTAGCATCTTAATTAAATGTGCTATTTTAGGAATGCATAATGGATTTTTTGAACGGTGCATCATTAGTACCATTAGTATGCTGCATGCTGATTTAGGAAGACTAAAATGCATTGTACGTTTATTTAAATTTTGTAAGTACCATTAGTATGTTGCAAGGGTATTTATGGAATAAAAAATTTCACGGCGAAGTCTAAGTTTTGGCATTATATAGTAGAATAGATAGTTAATTTGGATTTATCGTAAAAAATTGGAGACATAAATATAAATTTTGAATATTATACAAGATCCTAAAATTATGGGCTGACAGAGACAAAACCAGGTCATATAATACAAGTTTAGTATGTTGGAATAGAATTAGAATGTAATCAAGAAGGTTATAAATTTGTGTTTATGTCTCAATAATGTTCATAATATGATTTAGGTCTTATCTTAATAGTTGATTTGGGTTGATCGTCAAAAAATGGAGACGTAAATATAAATTTTGAATATTATACAAGATCCTAAAACTATTGAGAGATGTATGACTTGGTTTATTTAGTTTTGCATCGTGAGGATTGTGGGACTTAAGTTATTTAATTTTGTCATGACCAATCGAAAATAAGACTTAACACTGATGTTTGCTTATATCCCGATCTCAGAAGCCACACAATCGTCTTAGCAAAATTTTTAATGGTGACGACTTCATAGATATCGTATATTGTCAGATGTCTCTTATGCCGGACGCATTGTTGAATACTTGCAACTCAAGAGTTACTTCCGTGCAAACAACTGTGATACAAGTCCCATTCTCGATTAGTCATGAAAAATAAATAACCTATGTCACACGACCCTCACAATGTAAAATTAAATAACCAAACTTACACATCCCTAACATATTTCTGTTCAGTTTTATGACCTTGTATAATTTTCAAAAATTATATTTAGATGATCATCCTAAGTATCCAAACTTCTTCTAGACAATATTGAGATCTAAACACAAACTTTCTACATTATACGAGACCCTAAAACTAAATAATCATAATCAAGTTGATATATTTTATTTTTTCAAGGATCTCTTTTGGACATTTTGGTTGCTTTTTGTTGTTGTGTACAAGTTAGGCTATAGTTGTTTGGACACAATTGATGAGTCGTGATAACGATTTTGTCCACTTCTCACAAGACTTGGTTGGTTTATTTTTATAAAAAAACTTTATATTTTTACATCTAATTTGTTCTATTATTCCTATGTAAGAAACGTGACCTCAACATCTGCCAACTGACTAGAGAAATCAATGATTTTATCTATCTTTACTAAAAAGGAAAATGGGCTGATTGAATCCTTTCCTCTTTAATGAAGACTAATTCCTTGTTTGCGTTTTTAATTGAAGTAGAGCGTTCATAGGGACTTTCGTTCCTAAAAGAAATCTTAAAATGCCTTTTGGGAGTAAGTTTGGAAAAGAAAGTTGAAATTTGGTGGAGTTAAATCTCCAAATTTTAAATTATTTAATTGCAGTATGTTTGAGAGTATTTTTTTAGTTAGACAAAACTTTATTTTAAAAATCATCACCAAAACTCAAGTCATAATGAATTATTGTAAAGTCCATTTCCTTCTATCAATTTTACAAAATTTAAATATTAACTCTTGAGTTGTACTACAAGAGCTCTACTTGATTCATTAGCAAAACATATGCTGACTAACCATCAGTACAATAGGACATTTGACTATGTTTTTTTCCTTTTTACGGTAGAAGAAAACAAAAAATCTATTTTAATTTTAAGGAATATTTAGCAAATATTTCTATTCAAAATATGAAAATTAAGATATATTTATTTTGTTTTAAAATTTTAAGAAATTCATCTCATTCTCAACATCTCCGTCCACTCTAGCTAAAATAGTGGGGGCCTTTCTTAAATTTTTTTAATGGAGAAGTAGAGAACGGATAAGGATATTTCTTAATTTTTTTAAAATATTGAGAACATCTTTTAGTTTTCATATTTTGAATAGGAATATCTGCTAAAATAATTCTGATTTTAATGACCAAAATGACATAGGATCACCTTAACAAAATGGAGAGATCACAACTCACAATAAACAACTCAGTCTTGCAACGGTTAACATTATCCAAATCAAAAACCGGGTGTATGTTTTTTCAATAACAAATGCATTATTTGTTTGAATCCACACATAAACCTTACAAGAAGGGCTTGCATGATTGTGGAGGAGACCTTCTACCAGTGAATGAAACCTAAAAGATAAAAATAAAAATAAAAATAAAAATAAAAATATTAATTTATATATTAAACTGAAGAAAATGAATATCAACTTCTACGTCAACTTTGGTTTCTTAATTTCTTGTGTCATATTATCTGCATCCAACGAATCGATCCGAGCACACGATATCTGTATCCTTCATTGATCTAACTAAAACTCTACTCTCCTATATCTTGTTATATATAGCTAATTACATATTATCATAAATTATTTTTTAAGCTCCAATTACACAAGCTAACTCTAGGACCAACAATAGTAGCTAACAGTATAAAGTGGGAACATCTCTCCAACATTTTTTATATATATATTTTAAATCAAGAAATAATTTGTTCCAAGCTTTGTTCATTTCTATATTTTGCAAATATTTCAAAAAAACTGAAATGTTGTTGCAGCATTAAATGAGAAGTTGGACAATGTATAGCAGATAATGCAACTGTAGCATCATAAAATGCTTTTAAAAACTTTTTCATTTTAAATTTGGAAACATAACCGTCTAACTTTATCAATTTAACAGTATCATTAGATGATTTTTCATTGTAAAATAATATAATTTCTTGCTCATAATGAATACAAGATCTTAATATTGTATATGTAGAATTTCATTTATGTGGAACATCTAAAGCGAATCTCATTTTACTTCTATCATAAGTAGCACAATTTTAAAATAATTTTATTGTCTACGGCTTCAAAATGGCTAAAAAATAAGCCCTCCAACACAAAGCCATATGTATATTCTCACGTAATTAATACAAATATTCTAAATTTTTTCTAACTACCACACCTATGTATATCTCTGACGTAAAAAAATAAAAAATCTTAAAATTCATATAACTACCAACATATATCCAAAATCATATATATATATATATATATATATATATATATATATATATATATATATATATATATATATATATATATATATATATATATATATATATATAACAAAACCAAATTAAAATATATTTAATATATTTAATATTTAAACTAACTACATGGTATATATCCAAAGTTCTACGAACATATCTATAACAAATTTTAATTTTAATTTATTCAAATTATATTTAAACTATTTTAATATAGTTTAAACTTTTATCTAATTTTTAAATAATATCAAAGATTTTTTTTATATGCATCGTACGTGACCATGACTAGTATTATATAAAAGGCTTGCTCTAATTATTTCTAAATGAGTATTAATAATCTTATGGCTATTTTGTACAATTAAGTTAATAATATGACAAACACATCTAACATAAAATAATTGACCATCTAAGGTCTTAATTGAATTTTTTAAAACAAATATGACAGTCGTATTGTTGTTAGCATTATTAGAAGTTATAAAAAATATTTTGTTATGTATATTATTAGAAATTCCCGTGCCTTCGACACTCATTGATATATCCCACATGCCTTCGGCACCCCTTGATAAACTAATTTTTAGAAAATCTTATCATTTATATCATTTAATAATAACAATTTTAAATTTATATGACACTTATTTAGATGATATATACATGTGTAGGAAAAGACCACTCGAATTTAATTGTGACACTTCATGTTCTGTCAGAAATACTCATATTGATTAATCCTTCTCATTCTTTATCCTCGTATCTTTTGTGACTAAATACAATTATGTTTTATTATATAGATAATCACAGATAATTCTCATAATAGAATTACCAATTATATTTCCAATATATGGAGATTCTATAATGCCAAAACCAATTATTCTCTTTTGCAATCAATATAATGGGTAGTAAGACATATATAACCTAAGTTTCGAATACTTGTCAATATATCAGAAGTTAATGAAACTCTATTGGTAAGTTGTATCATATGATCTCGTAATATTTTTTATACTCACTGAATTTTTTTGAGGACTCCTTCTCTAGTATCCTTGATATTTTACAAAAAAAATATGATTTATGAAACTTCTGATAACTCTTCCAAACCTATAATCATGGGTTGTAATAAATGACATTTCATACTGAACATTATATTTTGTAAGTTCTCTTTAACAAGCCAGAAGTTGAAACAAATAGTAATTGCCTATTTTTTTTAGAAGTCTCTTCTTGTCTATATCAAAACAAGGATGCATAGTTAGGTGTCTAGTACCTATTGTACTAGTAATACTCAAATAACTAGTATAAAATTTGAAGTTGACTTTCATAGACGGTTTTTAGCTGTATTTACAATACCTTGTCTTTTAAATAGGTTTTTGCACTAATATTAGTATAAGGAGGTGATTGCAATGTAATTCCCGATTGAGATGCATTAGGAGAAACTATAGGATTAAGATTCAATAACCGAGAAAACAACTATTGAAAGTTTCTAAAATAAGATTCAATATCATTATGTATTTACAATACCATATTTATATGTTTTTTGTTACATGTAAGGGTAGTTTGAACATTTGATATAAAAAATGACTAAAATGTCCCTAAAAAAATCATAAATTGTCAAAAATTAAATTGTGAAGTTGGTTGTTTAATTCTAGACAATGCACTTTATAATATTTTCACCTCCATGTTATCAATTATGAATAAAAAATGTTAAAAAAAGAAGTATAGAAGTAGTGTTGAAAGTTGAAAAAAAATAGGCATCGTAATACTTTTGGAGAAGACTTTTTCTACTTTATTATCTTTTGTAAATATATATATATATATATATATATATATATATATATATATATATATATTTTCTTGCCACATGATAGGAAAGACATTGTGTTGTGTCTCACGCCACCGAGTCACCAAGACAATAGGGTTGGAGATGCTCTAAAGAATCATGCTTCCATTTATAATCTAATACACATATCCCAAGCTAACGTATGAAATCTATAGGTACATCAAGAAGAGAACAATAACCCCCCAAAGTAAGGTATATATACCTATAAGAGTCGAAGTATAATTGTAGAAACTGACGATTCCTAACATCTAAAGTAAGACCCTACCTATATCAGAGAACATTGCCTGAACCGATGGTGGCCAATTTATGAATATGAGAGTTGAAGAGCACTATTTTCCTTTTGTGTAGCCCGCGAGTATCCAAACTTCTTGTAGAAGTAGTGCATGGATATAATATAGCCATCAAACTGATCATGTCATGATATTCTTGTGTCCTAGCTGTGTCTATTCATACGCAGACAGGCGATAGTAAAAGAATCATCAGGCTGAAGGATGATGACATGGAGATAGTGCCCACCACTGCCACTGTAATTTGGAGGAGATGATCCAGTCGTACGTGTTGGGAGTGGATGAGCTTGTGCTGTAAAAAGAAATATCCAAAATTTAAGTTACTTGCTCATAAAATTCGAGATTCTGTTATATATAGAAGACCGAGTTCAATGTGAAAACTTGTATAGCTTGCAGAAGAAGAATGAAGAGAAAAAGACATGCCCATATATTAATTAGATCAATGTTCTTTTGTATAAACAGATTATGCTGGCTAGCTGGCTGGCTAGCTAGCTAGTGTATTGAACTTTTTCATAAAAGCAAGATAAAAACCGATTTTTCTTATTTGAGAGGGACATATAATTAGTTCAGAGCTTCAATTAGTATACTGAAAGCAAAATCAACGTTTCAACCAACAGAGCCCCAAAGAGAAAAAAAGTAAGAAAAGCTCAGAACATCGCAAATATATATATAATTGTTATCAGAAAAGTTTTATTTCTTTATGAATTAGTTGAAGTAAAAAGAAAAGTATACTGTTGCCATATATTGCTATTTGGCATTTGATTTCATGTTTTTTTCTTCCGGTTGCCGTTAAAATCATGTTTAATGTTAATGTATTACCATGGAGAAGAATATTACATGTTTGGCTAATATATATTTTGGTAAGTATGATCCCTACTACATACCCTGCCTGCACCGGCCCTCTCTAATTTATATATCCTGAGTTAGTTTCGACATATATATTTTTCTTTAACTTGTCCACACGTCTGACATTACTCTTAAGTACGTACGTAGTTCCTATTCTGAGTATAGAACACAAGAGAATGAATTTAATTACTAGTTGAGGAAGATCTAGTTAGTGTAGGAAAGGTGCAGGGAGTCTTACGTACTTACTTGGATCTGTGTTGGTAACGATGGCAGCTCCTCCAAAATCACAGCTAGTTGGAACTGGATTCTCCTGGTAGTAACTATTGAATAAATGCATATGAAGCATGATCACGAAGCGTATCAGGGTTAAAACAGCTCCCACCTTGCTGAATAGCCGATCAAAATCTGCACCAGGCGTAGTCCAGAGCAACCTTCAATGCACTTTGCGAGGCACTCTGGCTCGCAATGCACCAGCTCTGGCCCGGCCTCGTTGAGGCAATATATATTGTAAGAAGAATTAGAATCGGAGGTGGTTTCTTCCTGAGGAGAGGAGAGGAGAGGAGAGGAGGGGCTGGATAGAGAATAAGAGGAAACTTGGGAACGTAGTATAGGAGTTTTGGAGATTCAAGCAAGAGATATTTAGTATGTATGTATGTGCTGAAAAGTGATCGACTTAAAAAGGTCTTCCGCGGATTTTCTTCTCTCCTGGAAACTGCTGACTTCATTGGTATTGAAACTTGAAAGTCTACGGTGACAAATTTGGGGGTCTACTTCTAGGCTTTATCAAGGTTTTATAAGCAAAAAATTTCGTTCAGAGCAACAAAAATACTAAATTTTTTTACTAAGAGCATACAATTTTAAAAATTTTCAACAACAACATCATAACGCCCTTTGGAAAGACGTTTTACGCTTTTCCGTCCGCTCCGTTAAAAAAAAAAAAAAAAACCTCCGTTAAAAAAAATTAATAATTTTTTTTTTAAAAGAATGGAAAACGTCCTTTGGAATGATGTTTTTCTTAGGAAAAACGCCATTCTAAAGGGCGTTTTCCATTCTTTGTTTTTTTTTCATTTTCTCTCCCCTCTCTCTCACTCACACTCTCTCTCTTCTCTCTCCTCTAGGGGTGAGCATTATTCGGTTTTTAACCGAAAAATGAACCGAACCGAACCGAATAAGCTATTCGGTTCGGTTCAAAAAGATTTCGGGTCGGATTCGGTTCTTAAAACCCTGTTATTCGGTTATCGGATTCGGTTTAGGTTATTGGGTTCGGTTTCGGTTTAAAACCGAAACCGAATTAGTATGTAGAATTACTAGAATACCCTCAACCCTAAACCTAACTATATAATCTATTTTCCACACTCTATCTCCTCTCATCCTCTAATTTTCTCTGCCGCTCCGCTCCTTCCTCACTCCTCACCGGAAAACGAAAACCCTAATACCCTATCCCTACCTAACTCTGCCTCTCACCGCCAGTCAACACCGGTCACCACCTCTCTTCTTGCTTCTCAGACTCTCTTCTCCTTCTCTCACGATCACCTCCTCTCTTCTCCCTCTCTCTCACACATCTCCAGCCTCCAGGTCTCTGACTCTCCTCCACCTCACTGCCGGCCAACGCCTATTTTCTTACTTCTCAGCCTCTCTTGAGTCTCTTCTCCACCCTGTAAGTATTTTTTTATTTTTTTATTTCTGTTATATTTTTTTATAATTAGACACGAATCTCAGATCTCCTTTTTATTTATGTTATATGTTTAAATCTTAGATCTCCTAGATCTACATCTCGATCTCTGTTCAGATCTCCAAGTCCACTTTGTAAGTATTTTTAATTTATTTTATTTTAATTCCTGTTATATTTTTTTTTTCAAATCTTTGTCTCTTACAGTTGGTACTTAGTTCTAGCTTCCTTCTGTATAAGACCTAGTAGCTTTTTTTTGTAGATCTACACTTGTAATTCATGTTTTTTTTAGATCTACATTAAAATATTTTCAGTTTTTAATTCATGAGCATGTATACAAAATAAAGATAGAGGTTACTTTATAATTTGTAGATATATACTTTAAATTCATATTTTTTTAGATCTAGAAGAAAATATATAGTTTGTAATTTAAAATTAGTACATGTCTTTGTAGATCTAAAATTGGAGTGTTATATGATTACTTGTGTATATTTTCACTTTTTATAAATGCATCAAGCACTAGCACTCAACGTATTTAGCTTGTTGTTGTGTTGTTTAATATATATTGTTGTTGTGGTTTAATCTACTTTCTTGCAGTGGTTTAATACTTTAATATATGTTCATGTAACTCTTTTGTACTCTCTTTGACTCTATAGATGTAAGTGTTAACCAATCTATAGAGCTTGGTTGTGGTTTAATCTACTTAGTTGTGTATGTTCTTGTTGTGGTTTAATCTACTTACTTGTGTATGTTTAATATATAACTTGGTTTAATAGTTATATTGTTCTTTGATCAACTGTGTCAAATTAGTATACTATATAATTAGTTCTCACAGATCTTTTTCATTTATTTTCTTACACTTGTCTGTCATTTAAAATCACTTGTTTGTCATTTATTTTCTTACACTGTGTTAAAATAGTATACTATATAACTTTTGTTTTTTCTTACACTTGTCTGTCATTTAAAATCAGTGAACATGTATACTTGTTTCAGTTTTCACTGTCATTTAGTTATTTCAGGAATATCTATACTTGTTTCAACATGTATACTTGTTTTCAGGTCTTGATAAGTTTTTCACTCTCTTCTCCACCTTGTTAGTAATTTTTAGAACTTGATAAGTTTTCTCACAGATTTTTTAAAACTTATTTGTTAGTAATTTTTAGATCTTGATAAGTTTTTAGATCTCGTTTTATAAATAATGTTGGATGGCATGAATTACTTGATCTAAATTTTGTAAAACTTAATTGTTAATTATGTACTGATTTTTTAACACGATCTGAATTTTTTAACATGATCTGAATTATGTACTGAAATCTGAATTACTATATCTGTTTCCATTTAGGTCTGACTTCTACTCTTATCCGATCGATACCCAATTCTCGCTGCAACTCGTTAGAACCAAGGGTCTTGGCGCGCTATACTCAACACAACTCAGCCAAATGGCTGGGTGCACATGCAATTGTCCGAACGATATTCTATCTCGCATACTAACCCGCTTGGTGTTTTTCGTATAGGCACTCGTGTTCATATATAACTTGTCGATTCTAACACGAGTATATTCCCAAGAGATCTAACACAGGTTGGCACAAAGGCCATTACGTTATAATTCCATCCAAAACGTCATACCATTCACATACACTTTTTGAAAATATTTAGACTTATTGTATGGAACATTCATCAAAACACAAAGAGAGAGCATCTATCACTTTTCCAATACACAAGTTCAAAACTGAGAGAATCGATATGAATTCTAAAGACGTAAAGCCATGCTCTGATACCAATATGTCATGCCCTGATCTCCAGCAGGAATCGGCCGTCCCCGTTAGGCACGAATCACCGCGCCAGCGCTCCCGCTGGACGATCGGTTCCATCGGAACGCGATGTCGCGCGAGCCTGGAGTTGCACCCGCGCAAGACGAATACCGAAATGGCCGTTGATAACTAGTTCACAGAGTTGGCATAGCGGAAACATAAGAGAAACACAAGTATTGAATTCAAGACAAGCTCTTTTATTTATTTGAAGTAAGATTACAAGCGGCACTAGGACGAGATTATAAGTCGCTCATGCTTTCTCTCTCTTTACAATGAATATGCCCTTAGGCTTACAACTGATAAAGCAATCTGAATGATGATGTTCCCATACATTATGTCTCTTATATGTGAGCTCCAGGTCCGCGTGCCACGCTCCAAGACGCCAAGTGCGGTACGGCGCCTCATTGCGATAAGCGATCTCCGAATCCGTACGAGTTTTCCCTGCACCCTGCATGCATTCTGGTTGGATATCAGTACATTGAATGCACTGGTGGGGAGGCCTCTCGCCCACGCCACAAAACAAGCACGTTCATTAGTTATGTGCACCGACTGATTATGTTGTCTTTCTAATCTTTTGCCTTAGGATCAATTTTATGGTAATATAATAAAAGCAATATTCGTGTCTGCACAACCGTGTCATAATAATGAACAACTGAGTTCGTCTTACCATTTCTTACCATTCGGCCTTCCCTGTCATATGCAAATATAAACAATGGTATATTGAATAACAAAGAACATATATAAAATCCAAGTGTTATGTCGTGTTCTTGCCACAGACCCATTCTACTCGAACTAGGTCCATTACCGTGCATCCATTTTGAATATGCAAATGTTGTGTAGTTATACTCCTTTACGCTACTCCTCTACTGAACGCGGATGGCCGCTATGCAAATAAGACTTGTCTATATGAAGGTCACTGGCTCTGTTAGCCATATTGGACAAGATCTGTGATGGACGATTGACTTTCCAGCTCGGTTGCTAGCCTTGCTGGGCCACCCCTACCGTCTAACGAGTCGACGCACATCCATGTCGGTAGCAAGCCTTACTGGATGTCCCGCTCTCGCCCGCTAGTTATCAGCTAGCGTATTACCAGGACTACACTGGCACTCTGTCCTCCCGGCCCGACACGATTCAGATGCCTCAGCAATCGTGTCGAGGAATCTCTCTACCTGGTGCACAACCAGTTGTCTGTGACCATGCAACTACTCCCCCACTACCAATCCTAACTGAGGACTACACTCGGTATGATCCTTGCCGAGGACTATACTCGGATCTATCTTCTTCACGCAGCTCCCTTAATAGGGACTGCCTCGGTGATCTGCATATCCCGAGTACTTTCATTTTTATCCATCTCCTGACTCAGAACGACTACTGGATAGTCTTCCTCGTCTTATGAATGCAACATGACTTTACTCTATCTCGTGTCCCATTCCTGTGCGGTGCCACAGTATGAACTCAAACTACTTTATGTGGCATATATGTATAAACAGTTACTACCGTGCGACTCAACAAGCCCGATTACGCAATTAGCAAGCAAGATCTCCATGTTCTATGAAACAATAAGGCAGGGTTATCCCCTTAGCTATGTGCGTTCATCTCTTTTATTAGCATGCAAAGGTTATCACCTGAAACTAGCATGTAGCATTCATTTTATTAGTGTGCAGCTAAGTAGAGACAGGTTCACCGGGGTCCACCCACCTTAGCGATGTATCGCATCGGTCGAGCGAGGCTCCGAGCGCGTCTCTGAAAGTCTAAGTTTGGCTCCATTTGAAGATCCCAGTATGAATGCCTTGCATCGAACGAGCCATCTCGCTGAGCAAAGCAGGTTGGTTCCAAGACGAAGATCTTTCATTCAAGAGAGAACTTGAGGGTGAGAATTTGTTTCCAACCGAAGAGGATTGGATGAATATGAGAAGGTTGTGTACGTTTTTAGAACATTTATATGAATTCACCTTACGTGTGTCAGGCTCTTTATATGTCACTTCAAACAAGTTTTTTGAAGAGATTGCATCTATTGATTTTCTCTTGAAGAATGCTAAGAGTAATGACGACTTTGAGTTGTCTATTATGGCAGATAAAATGAGAGAGAAATATGATAAATATTGGGGGGACGTCGAGAAGATGAATATGGTTGTCTTCATTGCGCCACTCTTTGATCCAAGGCAAAAATTTGCATATTTGGAATAGTGGCTATATCGACTCTATGGCCAATCAAAGGGTGACACCATACTAGAGAAGGTTAAAATGGTTGTTTATTCCATGTTTGAAGAATACAGAAAGTTGTATGCACCTATAGTTTCTTCTACAACTAGTGAAATGACTGAATCTTCTACCATCGAAGATCGTCCAGTCTTTAACTTGAAAAGTATGATGAAGGCTCAATATAAAAATCATAAAATAAAAATTGTTGGTTGTGATAATAAATCTGAGTTGGATCGTTATCTTGTTGAGCCCACCGAAGCCGATAAAGATGAGAATCCAAATTTTGATCTCTTGGCTTGGTGAAAAATTAACTCTCCTCATTTTCTTGTTCTTTCAAGAATGGTTCGTGATATCTTGGCTGTTCCTATATCTACGGTAGCTTCGGAGAGTGCATTTAGTACCGGTGGTCGGGTCCTTGATGCATTTAGGAGTTCTTTGACACCTAAGATTGTTCAGGGTCTTATTTGTTCTCAAGATTGGTTTAGGACTAGTTTCGATCGATCTATTGTTACTAATCTTGAAGAGAATTTGGAATCCCTGGATAAACTTGAAAGAGGTATCATTTTATATAATAATTTATATCACATAATGTTATTTTTTTTTGTTTTTTTACTTGTATTGATTGTTTGTTCCTGTAATTTTTTATACTTATGTAGATTTAAGCCAATTGATGGGTTCAACCTCAAGCGATGTTTGAAGAGTTATTTTTTGGAACATGGATTGTTTGGTTTGGATTATGTAATATTAAACAATGTCACTGAAATGTGTAGCCAGGCCCCAGGTTTTCAGTTTTCACTAAATAATGCACTACCTCATTTTGGATTATGTAATATTAAACACTGTCACTGAAATGTAACATTAAATAATACGCTAAACAATGTACTACCATATTTTGGATGTTTATAACTGCACATTTACACATTATATGTAGCCAGGTCCCAGGTTTTCACTGCACTTTATATGTAAATTGGTATACCAGTGCACTTTATATGTAACAATTAGCCAATGTTATTTCTAAAATATATTCTTAATAGTTTGTGTATTACAGTTACTTTTTTTATTCCATTATAAGTTGCTAACAAGTATGTGAAAAAAATTGCAATGATGATATGGCATTAGTAAGTGGACAGATACTACAATGCAATGAATGCATTATTTTTTGATGCACAATTGCCTATCTGAGCTTCAAAGACTCGCAATGATGATATGGCATTAGTAAGTGGACATATACTACAATGCATCATTTTTTGATGCACAATTGCCTATCTGAGCTTCAAAGACTTCAAACCATGCTTTCTCTTGCTCCATCATGCATATTTTGGATTTGACTATCTGGATTTTTTTTAGGCTTGAAAAAAATTGAGTGTTTCGATTCTTAATAATCCACTATTCGGTTGTCGGCTTCAGATTCGGTTATGGGTTGCAACTTGCAACTTGAATTCAGGTATCTTTCTTTTACTTTATAGCAATATAATTTACTTGTTTTATTTAATTAGATTAGAACCTGCTAACAAATATAAAGAAAGTGGGCAATGATGAGATGACATAAAAAATTGGACAGATACTACACTGCATCTATTGATGCAAAAAATGTCTATCTGAGCCTTCAAATACTTCAAACCATACTTTTTGTTGCTCCATCATGCAGATGAAATAAAGTGTACATCTTCTAGCTAGCAATGAAAACAGTTGTTCCCTGTGTGAATTAAGTTGGTCCCTGTGTATTCTACATACTGTTGTTGTAGACTTGTAGCTGTTATTCAGGTAATTTCTGTATTAGTATATTTTTTGTTTTACAAAATAAATTACTAACAAATCTAAAGAGAAGGGCAATAATGAGATGGCATTATTGAGTAGTGGATACATACTACAATGCATCCATTGATGCAAAAATGATCAATCTGAGCCTTCAAAGGTTCTACACAGATTCTATACTTCGAAAGCAGACATCAGTTTTTGCATATTCTGAATTAGTATATCACGCAAGCTATATCAGTACTTGCTTCACTTCTTTTTAATTGTTGCACATTTTTCTTGATTGTTGGAAAGGCCTTATCATGGTATCGTCTCTTCTTTCTTACTAGCAATTGTTAATTCATTGACCCACACACCACATAAAAGCTATCTGATTGAGGCAATTGGACCAAGTGGAGCTCCTTCAGAAAGTGCATTTATATGCTATGGTTCTTTTCAAATTTTGTATGTACATTTTACTGTCTACTATGGTGGTGTACACATGGAAAAAATATGATATCTGTCTTGCCAGTGGAGCTCATTCAGAAAGTGCATTTATATGCTATGGTTCTTTTCAAAATTTGTATGTACATTTTACTGTCTACTATGGTGGTGTACACATGAAAGAATATGATATCTAATTATCTATCTTGCCAGTGGAGCTCCTTCAGAAAGTGCATTTATATGCTATGGTTCTTTTTAAATTTTGCATGTACATTTTACTGTCTACTATGGTGGTGTACACATGGAAGAAATATGATATCTATCTTGCTAGTGGAGCTCCTTCAGAAAGGGCATTTATATGCTATGGTTCTTTTCAAATTTTGTATGTACATTTTACTGTCTACTATGGTGGTGTACACATGGAAGTTTTTGTATATGCATTTTACTGTCTAGTGTCTACTATGGTTCTTTTCAAATTTTGTATTTTTGTAATTCCACTAGTTTAGTTTTTATCATTGAAATATTTGTTACTTTTTTGGTTATTCTACTGTTGTATTTTTATAAGTAATCCAACCAGCAGACAACAGTAGTTCTAGTAACTAAAAATGTCCATTAAAAAAATTGGCACACTAGATAACTAAACCATTAAAAAATTGGTCCAGTAAAAAAATGGGTCCATTCACAAATAACCGGCCCAACCGATATAAACCGAATAAACCGAAAAACCGAGAAGGGTAATTCGGTTCGGTTTATTTCGGTTATGTGTATTTTCGGTTCGGTTTTGGTTGGACTAAGACTTAATTCGGTTTTCTCGGTTTTATTAAATTCGGTTCGGTTATAACCGAAATAATTGAATACTCAGGCCTACTCTCCTCCTCCTCCTCCTCCTCCTCCTCTCTCTCTCTCTCTCTCTCTCTCTCTCTCTCTCACTCAATCACTCTTCTCTCTCACTCTTTCTCTCACTCACCCTCTCTCTCTCTCTCTCTCTATCTCTCTCTTCTCTCTCTCTCTCTCTCTCTCTCACTCACTAACCCTCTCTCTCTTCTCTCACTCACTCTCTTCTCTTTCTCTCTCACTCTCTCTCCTCTTCTTTCCCGCTCGTCCCTCTCTCTCCTCTCCTGTTCTCCTCTCCTCTCTCCTCTCCTCTTCTCTTCTCCTCTCCAGCTTTTCTTGTCCGACGCATTGACGGAGAAGTAGGGGGCGCCCCAGCCGTCGATCTTGTAGAGATCGGCGGAGCGATCGGTGGTCCAGGAGGAGGCCGGAACGGCAGCCGCGCCAGTGGGAAGAGACCCGTCCCAGTCGAAGGTAGCGTAGCCGAGAAGGGGGACGGGGACCGTGGCGTCGACGCAGGTGAGGGCCGGCATCTCTTCCCACTCGTCCAATCAAAAGAATGAAGAATAATTTTTTTTCTTTCTAACGGAGCGGACGAAAAAGCGTAAAACGCCATTCCAAAGGACGTTATGATGCTGTTGTTGAATTTTTTTTAAAATTGTATGCTCTGAATGAGATTTTTAGTATTTTTGTTGTTGTGAACGAAATTTTTCGTTTTATAAGTCTTGAACTGAGTCTACTTGTACCTCAGTGTTGTTAATGTTGCGTACGTTGAGGACAGAGTTCAAATCCGAGACCTTTCCAATAATACACACCAGTTCCAGTGGCCAAATGGGGGTTTAATTAGTCTTGAACTAGTTCATTTACATGGAAACCAAACACACAACATCACATGACCAATTATTAAGTAGTGCATTCCCTAATAATTATCATCGCTTTACTTGTACAATGACAAATTGGCAACCAATTGGTCCGACTCCCTTGCAATGGATAACACAAACACATGGTCGACCTACAATATTCAGAAAAATAGAAATAGAAAAGAATATTCTCCCAACATTTCCAGCTGACATGATCTGGTCCAATCCCGTGTCTGATATGGTGCTGTAGTAGGCCCCACAGATATTCTCCTCGGCCACCGCACCTATGGCCTCGATCGGCCGCCACTCCCTTGTTCAACCTACCAAGAAGAATCCACTCTTCCTCTCCTCATAGTACTTCAAGAACCCCGGCTCGGCCCAACACGGACCCTCCGGCCGACCTCCGACCGGTTCTCGACCCGCATCCGAACCCGACAAATGCGTCGACGAGCCGTGCCTTCTCCGCCATTCCCCTCCACCGATCTCTCGCCACAGCGTCCTTGTGTAAGAAGAGGCTCGGGCAGAGAGAGACGATATAGTCGTTGGGTCCGGTCAGGCCGGGAGTGACCGCAACGGCCAGTGGGGTGAGGTTATGGGTGGCCAGTTGGAGAGTGACTTGGCATATCGATCGATCGGTTTCTTGGGGGTGGAGGTGGAGGTGGAGGTGGAGTTGAGTTGTAGGACTTCGTTTATGTGACGATGCTGGTGGCGGGCGCGGCCGTTGGAGACGAAGGAGAGACGGTAGCGCCGTGTGGCGGGGCCGCGGGTGACTGGTCGATTGGCAACGTCGACTGTTTCAAAGGATTTGGAGGCTTCGTAGTTGGCGAAAACAGCGGAGGAAGGCTAGTCGACCGAGGATGGAATTGGAATTGGAATTGGAATTGGAATTGGAGGAGTCAGTCAGTAGTACCTGACTGGTGAAACAAGTTCTTTCTGAATATGTACATCAAGCTAGGATGATACGTGATGGGAAACATATTTGATGTTATCTTTTGCTTATTTTAGATAGAGTATTTTTTAATGTTTTAAAAATCTGACCAGTGATTGAATCTAAAAATCTTTAGTATAGCTCGGACCGTGGATTCAAGTAGACCTATTATGAGAACCAAAATCATATAAGATATCCACATTTATTTTTTGGTTTGATTTTTAGTATGTATGATTTAGTTTGATTTTACAACTATAAGGTCTCTTAAAACCAAACAAAGTACCAAATAGTCCAAATCTCACATGATAATTTTTTTTTATTTTGAAAAAAGAGACCAAAATGTGGGTTCAATTGTTAAATTTTGGTTCAGAAAAAAAATGGACGGTTCTTTAAAAAATTTGGTTTAGGTCAGACCAGACCTATTTAAAATGAAAAAGGTGTTCGAATTTTTTTCAATCATAATAAAGTGAAAACTATTGCTAACGGTGATAATATAACCTTAAAAGAATCATTAGTAGAACCTAACGGGTTTGCTGTAGAAACTATTGCTAACGGTGATCATATATCCTTAAAAGAATCATTAGTAGAACCTACAGAGTCTGCTGTAGATGAGTCACCAGTTAGATCTAAGTCTGAGTTTATGTCTAGATTTAAACCATTAATCAATTTTGATATTTATATAACATCCCTGAAAGAATTAAATAATTATGATTATTTCTTAAAGAAACTGTTGAGGTTTCCAAATATTTTGAACGTGTCCCAATAATCAATCCGGTGAACAATTTCTATTATATGTTTGTTACAAATAATTGTAATAGTTTGCAGAAAATAATAATTGATTATAAGGACGATCATTTTGATTTTCTGGAGGCATCGAGATAACCACAAGTTGTTGAGAACCTTGATGATAGGTCAATGTTAGATATTTTGCTTCTGCCACTTTCACAACTGCCGGTACCGCCTTGGAGTTTTTTTGTCTTGTCAGAAGCTTCAATGTTGACTAACTTGTCGAAGCATAGGCCTCTGCCATGGCCGATTTGGAGGACTTTATCAGGAGCACAATTCTTGGATTTCATGCATAAATGATTCACCAAGAGGTGAATTTTTGGAAGCCGAGGAGAGTGATGGGAAAAAGATTTGATGTTATCTTTTGGTTATTTTAGATAAAGTATTTTTCAGTTTTATCAGTTAGGATTTAACTAATATTAAAGATAAGCCTTTAGAGATTGGTTTATCTTCTTTTATTTCTTGAGAGCCTATAAATAGTTTGTAACTTCATAAGTTAGGCATCGAAGAATTGAGAATAAGAAATCTATTTTGAGTTTATATGGTGCGATGCCAAAACCCTAAAGTGGATCTCTCGATCTTATTTTCTTCTCCGCTTCCGCTTCCTACGTTGACGTCTCAAATAGTATTCCTAATTATTATTCTTGCATTTCTATTATAATTTTTGTGATAAATTTATAATAGTTGTTCTTCACATTCAATTTAAAGCTTCCACTCTAATTCTTTCCAAATTTCTAATTGAATATTCATCATATACTTCTTTAGGTCTTTTGTTCCGCGTCAATATGTTAGCAAGCTTAGGGCTGGGCACATGGGTCCAGAACCCACGGTTCCGATCCGGTCCGAACCGTATATTGGTCAAACCGACCAGTTCCTAAATTTTTATTTTTAAACTGGTCAGATTAGGCCGTGTCCTGTAAAATATATGTGGCGGGTCAGATTTTATTTTCAAACTAAACGGAGCCCGAGCCGGTCAGTTTACTATGAAAAAACTTAAAATTTTTGATGTTCTACCTGGCTACGGTGGCTACCCACACATTCTTAGTTTCTTTTGAATCTTTTCTCAGCCGGTCCTAAATAATTTTCTTTTCCAAGTCTTCTCTCTCTCTCATCTCTTAACGAAGAGAAGAGAGAGCTCGACCGCCGAGTTCTCGACGCCCCGACGTCCCGAGAATGAGGAGTTCATCCAGGTGCTCCGGTCGAACCAGACCCTCATCCTCATCGGAGAGACGGCAGCGGAAAGACCACTCAGCTTCCCCCCTCTCGATCCCTTCCTCTGATCATGTTTGGATTTATTTGTTTACTTTTTTGAAGTAAATGGAGTATCTTTACTCCTCCTATGGCGTATGAGTGACACATTAGGTTTGTTGTTGTGCTTTTTAGATGTTATTGAGCAGTGAAAAAGAGACCAACTTTACATTGTTGATGGGGTTATTCTTAAACCTAATCTTTGATTTCGGAAGAACTAGGAAGATACATGTAAGAAAGTCACTACAAAAATAGCCATCGAGCAAAATATATTATAATTCATAAAGATTGTCTTTTGTAGTTAGGTGCTAGGCCGAGGAGGGATTTTTTTCCACTAAAGAATTCCTTTAAAAAAAAATCATGATGCAGTCTCTCTGAAACATATTCACCAAATTAGTGAATTACCTTCTTCTTTTGCTTCCAAAACACAATTAAATTGGTTAAATCATGTCTTGTGTTTTGTGTTCACCAAATGATAACTTTTATTTGTTAAAGTAAAATATTATTGTTTAAAGTTTTCTTCAAGTTTCAAACAAAATCAATTCTAGATTTCTAATTTCTGTTTTGTGTTTTTCCATATAGGATCATGGATAAAACTAATGCAGGAGCAGTGTCTTCTTCTACTGGTACTTTCCCTGACCAGGCTGACCTCGATATGTCTCAGTCGCATTGTAGTGCCCCTTCCTCCTCAAAAAAACAGAAGAAGAAAATAAACAAAAGGAAGCTGTAGAGAGAAGTTGGGTGTGGGATCATGTCATCAAATGCACTATCAAAGAAACAAAAGAGGTAGAAAACGATGGAAAGAAAGAGGTGGTGGAAGTATATGTATTGAAAGCTCAGTGCAATTATTGTGGGAAGATGTTTGATTGTGATACTAGGGGAGGTGGCACTAACTTGCAACAAAAGGTGCTTAGTATTAGAGTTGGAGGTGATGGTGATGTTAAAAGCTTGCTTACTTGTAGAGGGTGGAGCCAAGAATCAAGTGTGAAAGCCATAGCCATTGTGGAATTCATAGTTTTTGATGAGCAACCATTTAGTATTGTAGAAAAGGAGGGGTTTAAGCGGATGATGAGTGTAGTGTTCCCTCTCGAAGAACTATTGTTAGAGAATTAATTGTGGAGGATGTAGATTGAGTTAAGTTGGGTGGGGGTTTCAGGTTTGTTTGTGATACAGTGGCAGTGCCTTCACAGTTCACAACTTGTGGCTTGGTCAGGACTGCAGGTTGTTAGAAACACAAAATGATGGTAATTACTCATAATAGTAAATGTTCATATTCAAATTCTTCTTGTGTAGCCTAACTGATGCTTAAAATATGTGTGCCTGTACACAAATTCTTCCATCCCAGCCTCCCAGGCGATCACTTTAAATTAATTTGTTGCTTCATTATAAAACTGATTTGTTGCTTCATTTTAATGTGTGGAGCTTGGGATGGAAGAATTCTTAGAATTGTGCCTGTGCACTATTGACCACTAATGGATCCTGATTACTTTGCTTAGGTGAAAGGACATGATTTGGAGTGCTGAAGTTGCTCATTTTTCCTGCTCATTACCTTCCTGGTGTTGCTGCAGCAACAACTGCCTCCTCATTAGGTGAATTTTGAAGCTGTGTGTTATACTTATCTGCATCAACTACCTGCTCATTTGACGAAATTATCTTCGTCCCTATCATAAAGACTTTGAATGTTTTCTCTGCATGAATCCAAGTCTAATCATACCCTTCGAACCAACAAGGCAGCATAATACGCCGCACGGACCGGTGCACTACAAGTTTAACTGTGTTTTCGTCATTTCTCGGTCACCCAAATCAAAATCCGACTATTAGGTTATATTCATATCCACTAGAATATTTATCATTAGTTTTTTTCCAACATTTATTATTACCATATCAACCAAAATAAAAAAGGAGGTGATTTAGCAACCAACATTTATTTCCCATAGAACTGTTTCCATTGATAAACATTGCAAAACTACTTAATTAAACAACTAAAAGTTGTTATTCTTCTACATTTTATTTATTTTTCCTTTAGCATATACCCAAGGATGAGTCATTTTACTTAGAAGGACCTATATCAACATTCTTTCCTTTGTTGTCGGAGGTCTTAGGTCCTATTGCGCTAGATGATGCCTGAGCGTTAGTCTTGATCGCAGAGAGTGAGCACTTTTCTTTCAACTCATCATACTTTATTCTCTCCTCTCGACATTCGACACTGCAGAAAGCAATTTCACCCCTACGACAAAAATCAAGTATTATATCATATTTATACCATTTTTTGCGATAGTAAATTCTATAGATATAAAGATCCATCACAATATTTGGAACATTACAACAACATATAGAGAAAAGTACTAATTTTCTTCAAAGAAATTAAAAAAATAAAGAAGAAGAAGAAGAAGAAGAACAAGAACAAGAACGTACTTGTATATGTAAATGTCCTTCCCTGGAAGGAATGAAGATTTACAGAATCCACAAGCCTTGAGGAACAAAGCAACCTGCTGATGATGATCGAACTGTTGTTCTTGTTGAGATTCCACACATTTCGCCGATGTTTCCATCTCTGCAACCATGCTCATGGTCCTTGCTCGTTTCCGTATTGACATAGTTGCTGGTGAGGAAAACAAGAGAGGGGGAGAGGGAGAATTTATTGAGGAGAGGAAAATAGAATATTTATTTGTTAGTTAAAATCTTTTCATATTTACCGACATGTCATAAAATCTACATTTTTCTTCTTCTATTTTCGTAATCTTCAATTGCACAACAATTTACTTTGCTTCATATATATATATATATATATATATATATATATATATATATATATATATATATATATATATATTCGTCTTGACGGTTGACTTGGACTGACCGTTAGATCTCGTTTATGTCTTTTTAATATTCAAATTTTGTGTCTAATTTGGGTCTTATATGATATTTTAAATTTGCGTTTAGGTTTTTATTTTGAATGGTCACTCCAAATCAATGGTTAGAACGCGATCCATTTTTTTTTTCTGAATAATTTAGAAATATAAACGTAAATTTTGAATATAATACCAGATTCCAAAGCTAAATAACTTATATTATATAACACTTATATTATATTTATTAAAATTGTCAAAGTAAAATGGTCAAAGTTTTGACAGTAGCAGTAAAAGAGTTGAAAGCAGTAGTAAAAACGTTTAGAGAGGTGCTGCTGGCAAAACAACAGGTTTGTTAGGGGCTTCTTGTCGGTGCATGCTACGGAGAAGGACACCTGCAAGTGGTCCTTAGTGACAATGTAAGCGGTGTTAGTACACATTTCATGTAAGAACACACCCCCACGTAAGGACACCTGTTTCAATGTTTGCATTAAAAAAAAAATAAAAAAAATAAAAATCATGTTTGCATTGATGAATGTCCAAACGCCATCCTTTATTCCATAATGGCTGAGCATGCATGCATGCATGCATGGATCAATGTTTGCATGGCAAAACCATGTTTTGCATGTTCGCACAAGGCCATTAACAATGGCGTATACATTGAGCCATTTTAATATAACGCATTAGCAATTGACGATTTGGTGACAAAGACACTAAAATCGGTTGACAATATTTTTTTTTTATAAATTACACTGAAATTACCAAAGACTATATACATACATGTTACCGATACTATTGACGACAATATATAAGTAGTATGTGTATGCTTCCCAAGTTCATGAACATTACAAAATAATTTTTTTTGTCTACTTTATTCATTGTCTCAGGTTCTAATTTATTCAAACTATCAAAAGATAAATGTCTCAATCTGCAGTGTTGAAGCATTGCTTCTGTCTTTGGCCCTCTACTAATAGTATCAGCAAGCGTTGCAGCCTCCCTGTCCAGGTACCAAAGACCATCACGTCTGATGCCGGTCCCAAGCCTCTTCTCCGTGGCCTTCTCCTGGAAAGAACACATATCTCTATAAAAAAAGAATAGTACAATTCAATTGATCAATGAAAAAGCTAACATAAAGTAAGTTGGCCGAAAATGAAGGAACATGCAATACAGATGACAGGGTAACAGATGAAATACAATGGATCGAGCCAGTACCCTTGATGGGTTGGAATATCTCATCAGCACTCTGAACTATCTTGGGATGCATATGCTTGCTCGGATAATATAGTGCAAACTCACTAGATGCACCTGTGATATACTTAGATGCACCTGAGTCTATGATCTAACCAGTATGAGATTTAGTGGATACAAGTGCCTGAACCGGGATACCTTTGCCCATATGAGCAGCGTAACCAATAAAGTTATCAAAGTATGTAGTGTCATCCAGAGGGTGGCCTTGTCCTTAGAACTCTTAACCAGGAGCTTTAACTAACGTAGTTCCTCCAGCTCTGTCATCTCAGCTCCAATAATCTCAGTAGTGGTCTCCTATGCCACAACTAGGTGAGAAACTCCCCGGCCTCGATCCATGTCCCCTGCCTCCTTGACCTGCAAGTCCACCTCTCTGTCCTCTGTCTCCTCGGCCACGACCAGATTTACGGAGTTGATGTCAGTTGTAGCTGAGATGTCCCTTCTTTCCGCAATTGTGACTGTAAACACTCTAAAATTTTCAAAATTCTAGATTTTGCAGGATCTTAAAATTTCTTCATTATAACTATTGTTACTGATATTGTTCAGAGTATTATACTTTATAGATCCTCCCGTTCAATTTTCCTATTATTATATCGTAAGTTATTACTCCCTAATCCTTTATAAACTCCAAAACCCCATTCACATACTCGAACATCCCCAAGTAATTTAATTGGCCATAGTGCCTATAAATCAAAAGTTATTTTTCATTTCCATTTCCATTTCCATTTCCATTTAGTTAGGTCAAACTGGCTTTGCATGTTTTTCCATACCACCCCTAGGCACAGTCCAAAGCATGATATCCATTTCAACTTCCCAACCACAAGCCAGCCCAAGCCCGACACATTGCCAAAACCCTAAACCCGTTTCAGAAGCTTTCCCTACAACCCTAAAGACCAACGCCGCAAACTTATCTTCCCTCTCCTTACAAACAAGCATCCAAGGCCATCACCATGGCTGACTCCATCCATGCCTCATCTCCACCTGCACTCGCTATCACCACCACCGCGCTGTCGTCGGCGATCCCTGAGTCGTGCCATGTCCGGCCATCACCATGGCTGACTCCATCCATGCCTCATCTCCACCTTGACAGTCTCTGTGCTGCAAACAACGTAAAAATAACGTGCCGGGAAGATAAAGTAGCACACAAGGTGAAAGGAAGAGTTTATTGGCTTGGTATTGAAATTTCTACATGTATGCCTTTTCTTTTATAAGCCTACTAAAACATAACTCCCATGCCTACAAGCATGGAAGGCCAAGGATTTTTCCTTTAGAATAGGACACCCCTTGAGAATAGGTTTGAAATGAGCACAGTGAGAATTGGTCTGAAGAGCATACAGTTTAAGTAATAATCGCTCCCTAAACTTTTGCGATTACTTGATGACGATCATCCCGATCTTGGAGCGAAGCTCCTGGAACCTGACCCGGCACAGGGCCTTGGTCAGTATGTCCGCGAGCTGCTCATCTGTTCGGACATACTCTATCTCAGCTGTCCCATCCTTGATGCAGTCACGAATGAAGTGGTACCTCGTCTGGATGTGTTTGCTGCGATCATGAAACACCGGATTTTTGCTGAGGGAGATTGCTGATTTGTTGTCGATGCGCAGTTTTACACATCTGATATCGTCGTCCTTCATGTCCGCCAGCAGCCGTGCGAGCCAGATGCCTTGGCAGGCGGCAGTGGTTGCTGCGACATACTCGGCTTCGCAGGATGATAGTGCCACCACCTTCTGCTTCTGTGATTACCAACTGATAGCGCTGTTGCCGAGGAAGAATAATATGCCTGTTGTGCTCTTGCGGTCGTCAACATCCCCGGCCATGTCACTGTCGCAGTAGCCGACCAGCCGGGGCTCCTCTGTTCCTCGTTCGTAGCGGCAGCCGTAACCCCGCGTACTAGCAACGTACCGGAGTATGTGTTTGACCGCCGCTAGGTGCTCAATCGTTGGCTTCTCCATGAAGCGGCTCACATACCCGACTGCGAATGACAAGTCCGGCCGGGTGTGCACGAGGTATCGCAAGCTTCCTACTATGCTCCGGTACTCTGTGGCATCTGCTGGCGGTGCAGCACTATCCTTGCTGAGCTTCAAACGTGGCTCCATAGGTACATGGCAAGGGTTGCAGTCGCCCATGCCACTCTTCTCCAGTATCTTAGCTGCGTACGCAGACTGGTTCACTGTGATACCGTCTGCGTTCTGCTGTACATTGATGCCAAGGTAGAAGAAAAGCAGGCTGAGATCGCTCATCTTAAATGAGCTGCTCATCTCGCGCTTGAACTTGTTGATCTCGCCCGCATTGTTTCCCGTGATGATGAGATTGTCGACGTAGACACCTACGAGCAGCCTTGCCTCGCCATGGCCACACACGTAGATGGCATGCTCCGAGGGACTCCGGCTGAATCAGAGTGTGGACATGCACCTGTCCAGCTTCGCGTTCCAGGCCCTCGGTGCTTGCTTCAGGCCGTAGAGTGCCTTGTGTAGGTGAAAAACTTTCTGCTCCTCGCCGGCGGCTGCAAAACCGGGTGGCTGCGTGACGTAGACCTCTTCGTCGAGCTCCCCGTTCAAGAATGCCGTTTTCACATCCATGTGATGGACAACCCAACCTGCATGACCGGCAAACGCCAGTAGCAATCTGACGGACTCAAGTCTGGCTACTGGTGCGAAAACCTTATCTTAGTCGATCCCGTGCCTCTGCACATACCCCTTCGCGACGAGCCGGGCCTTGTGCTTGATGACGACGCCGTGCTCATCCTTCTTCGCCTTGTAGACCCATTTGAGTCCAATGGGGCGGTGACCAGCGGGCAGGTCCACGAGTCGCCAGGTGTCGTTCTCCTCAATGGATGCGAGTTCATCCAGCATCGCTCGGCGCCAGCACTCGTGTTGCTCCGCTTCTGAAAAACCAGAGGGTTCGTCATCCATTGCGAGGAGGAGGTCCTCAGAGTCGTGGTGGTGCACCGACTCAACTTCATAGATGTCTTGCAGATAGCGGTATCGGCGCGGCGGTTCGTTTGGCGGATCGGGCGTCGCTCCTGACGGCGGTGAGACGAATCGGATCGGAGATGTACCCGTCGTCTCAGGCGTCGAAACCGCTGGCGTCGTCGCGGCTGATGTCGCGGTTGTGCGAGTGAGCGTCACAGCCGGTGGTGGGGACGCGGGACCGGCTCCCGCCTGCTCGGATGGAGGCAGCGTTTGCGTCGATGCGGGTGTGGCTGCGCCCACAGCCTCTGGCGATGGACCTCCGTTCCCGGCCGAAATGAACGTGCCGGGAATGAGCTCGTGGGGAAATTCAACAGTGAATGCCTCGCCGATCCCGACGAGGCTGGCGTCGATGTCGGTGTGCGTCCAGTCCCACTGCCCCGCCTCGTCAAAGATGATGTCGCGGGTGACATACAAGCGACGACCGACTGGATCGTAGGCCCTGTAAGCCTTGGACCCCGCCTCGTAGCCAACAAACACCATTTTCTTGCTCCGATCGTCAAGTTTCTTCAAGTTTGGCTGCACTATCTTCATATGAGCAATGCAACCGAAAGTACGTAAGAAACTTACATCGGGGCGCTTATCATGCCACGCGTCATATGGCGTCTTTCCCTTCACTGCGGCTGTTGGCGCCATGTTTAGCAGGTACACCGCCGTGGTCACCGCCTCGCCCCAGAATGCCGCCGGCATGCTCTTCGCCTTGAGCAAGCTTCGGGCCATAGCTACCACAGTCTGGTTCCGGCGCTCGACGATGCCATTTTGCTGAGGCGAGTAATGTCACGCCCCAGTCCCAAAATACCGTGGGACTAGACACGTGGCAATGGCCAGCAGTACGCACCGATGGACCAACTCAATATAATGGATCCATCAGGGCATACTTAAGCTGTAAAACAAGTCTACGACAATCATGGCACAACTAATCTCATCCACACAAGATATAAAATATGATCCACAGAATAAATAAGGAATGTAAATCATCAGCAAGTCTCACATAGTACTTCGGGGAACAACCCGATAAATATCTAGTACAATAGTTCAACAGACCAGAAAGTAAAAGACTGAAATAAATAATGGAAGCTGAGCATGAACATGGATGCTCAAGAGAAGTCTTCAGCTAAGACCTCGTCCTCAGATGGTGGTACAGCTCCTGGATCAGCTCCTGCTCCGGTCCCGTAAACCTCGGGAAAAGCCTCGTCTGTAAAATCTGGGGACAAACATCCGGATCCAGGTCCTCAGGGGACATAGCAAGGTACAAGAAAACTCATGCCAAATAAATACAGATAAGCAGTGCAGCAAATAATTAACTAAATGATCAATGGGTAAATATGTAACCATCTAAGTGAAATGCAAGTGAGAGTAACACTAAACTCAGGCTGAAGCCACTACAAGCTCTGTGTCGGGGAGCCGGTAGCGGTAATAAACACGTAATGTGCCTAGCTCTGCTACGAGAGTCTGAGGCCTCACAATAGTAGTAGATAGATATATGAAACAGCCTGTAGCCGGTGTGTCTCTCCCCACCCAATGTAACCACGCATATCATGACCATAACGTCTCATGCCCATGTCAAGCGCGATCATAGCTAATGCAACAAGTCATAAGTATCTAAGAGTATAATGTCCATGTCCTGTATCCTATACAGAATCACCACGAATATCTCAGGAAAATCCTGTCTCATGAATAGTGTCAAGTGTCCTGGGTCATATGGTACTTGATAAGACAAGTACGAGAATAAAGTGTCACGAATGTCCATCTCTAGATGACCGTACCCAACACTGCGCACAGTGTCGGCACCCGACTGATAATCGGACGCTAAGTACGTCACACGGTCCTAGGTTGAGCATGCACAGCACTATAATAAAGCAAGGAATATATATAACAATACTGTAGAGTTTGGCAAGGTACACTTGCCTGATGTTTGAATATCAACTGTCGTCCTGGTATCTGTGGATCCGGTAGGTACTACTCCGAAAGCTGTAATAAATATCACCAACAGTCTCAGAAGATGTCAAATAGCTGGAAATGCCTGTCCTTACGTCCAATTTGGACACAGGGGCAAAAAGGTCATTTTTGGGCCAAAGTGGGGTCCACGTGTGGCCCACTTCGTACCGAAAAGCGTGCCGAGGGTAACAGTCTCTAAATGGGACAAACTATGGGTCAAACAACTCTAAATGTCAATACGATCCCAACGGTATGTCCAAATTTGGATTCCGATGAGCCGAACATAATTTGGTCCAAAAAGTCAACTGTGGGGCCCGCCAATTGGCGATCTAGTCAACCATCTCAGAAATGCGTAAAAATTGGGTCACAGGACCAGCGTGTTACCACGAGTCCAGTGGCGTAAGTTTTGTCGCAATCTGACAAGCGTGCACAAAATACTCGCGAGTTCCGCAAAAGTGGCGACACGGATTGTGTTCGCGGATACGGCCTGATTCCGCCGCGCACACGCGTCCAAATCAGTCCCCACGAATTTTCACGTGTTCCGTTATGCTGCGTGCACCATTCGGTACACTTGGCACACGGCGGGGCGGTCCAGTTTGGCGGGGCGCGCTCCGATCTCCCACTTTTAGAAAACCGAAAAAAGTGGGTGCGCGCAGTTTTGTGACGACTACAATTTTGTCCACAGCAACTAATAGCACAAAGTTATAATACAGAAAATAAACTAGGTCATGTAATCTACAGGTATCAAAAAGAATCGTCGAATTCGGATCTCTGTGGTGGGAGATACGAACTCGACAATACGGGTGGTCATCGCAAGTTTTCTGCGATTGCAGAATTCTGTCTGCTCGCGCTGACTTGGGCGCTGTTTTTCACCTAGGGGCACACGTTTTCCGAGGTTGACTATAAAACAAATATTTGAGAGGGTTAAGGGAAGATCATACCTATAAAAACGGGTCTGCGTTTGGTCGAGCGAGTCAACGAAAAATTACGCCGGAGCGAAGGTGCCTCGAGTGGGAGACTGCAGTTCGCGATGTCGGCGTCGACGGGATGGTTGGATGGCTTGGGGAGGCTTCTCTGGCTGCGGTGACGGCTCTAGATGGGAAGGAGAAGTCTGGAGTTTTAGGTTAGGGTTTTGGAGAGCTAATCATATATATATATATGTGTTATATATTAAGAGAGAGAGAGGGGAAGTAGCGGCGGCCAAAGGGTCGGGTCCTAAGTGAATTAGCAAAGTTGCTGTGATCCCACAGCAACTAGATTGCAAAAAGGGCGGTTGGACAAAATATGCAGCAAGTTTGCTAAGAAGGAATCTAAAGCCATGCAAAGTGGTATAAGTATAAAGTAGTTATTAATATACTAATTGATATTATATTATTATTATTCTTATTAAATTAATTCCTTTTCCTTTCTTTCTTTTCTTTCTTTCTTTAATACATATATACATATATATTTGTATATATATATATATATATATATATATATATATATATATACTCATAAGAAAATTTATAGGATAGGGTATTGCACATCGTTAGGCTAGCAACTGCTCAAGGGGTCTCCTACATGAAATAAATTCCGAAAAATTCCTGATGGTCCCACAAGTCATCTAAGTGCCCGAACACCTAACATAAAAATTATTAAAAATCTATTTCTCCTATTTGGACCTAATTACTATAATTTAATTAATAATTAATAATAACAGGGTATTTACGATTTTTTAGGAAGGGGGTTTTACATTCTACCCAACTTATAAAAATTTCGTCCTCGAAATTAAAATTAAGTCACGATAGAATGCAATGATGGTATAAGATTTGTATTGTTTAAAATGTAAGGCTAGGTTTAAGGGGTGGGCGATGTTGCACGTCGCACATCCCGAAGAAAAATCATGAAAAAATCCATATGAGCGAAAAATAGGTTTTTTCATGTGTCATGTCCAATGGTGTGGACACATAAATGCTCTTTTGCATAAAAGCGTCCAACAATTGGAAAATTGCACAAAGATGAGAATTGGATGATGGACATGTCTAGGACAAGGGTGTGAAATTCGTAGGAAGGCAGTGACTGGTGACTTGCTCCATTTATCGAAGCAATGGTAAGGTGCGTCAAGTGATATCATGTTGTAAAACTAAATAAAAATACCGTGTTCTATTTCTAACTGGACTCAGCTAACCTTAGTCTCACTAACTCAGCCAAGTAGGTCAAATTTTGGGTGAGGGGTTCACAATCTGCCGAACTTAAAATAATGTCGTCCTCAAAATTGAAATAAGGCAGAATCGGTTAATCCTTTATATACAATAAGGCAAGTCAGTCGCAATCTTCTTGCGATAACTAAAATCCTAATCATATCCATTGCAATCACTTCTAGGTTAAGATGACCACTGCTCCAATCAAAATTTTAATTCTTAATTCAATTCACCAAATTGAAAAATAATTTAAATGCAGTCCACCAATATTCAAGTCTGAAATTCTATATTTATCCTCTAAATTCGAATTGGTGATTCTACCTTCATTGTTCAAAAATTTAACTCTTACACTTAAAGTATAAATATTGGGTCCTCAATATCAATTCATTGATCCTCATCATCTTAGTCATCCTTCTAACTTTCTCAAAATTACAATGGCTTGAACCTCTCCCAATCTAATCTTACTCGGAAAGGAATTCCTCCCGAGTTGACAATGCACTACTACCCAACTTAGAATTTACCCATATTATCTAAGACTACTCATCTAATAAATCTATGCCCCAACTCATTTAATCATATTATTGAATCCTCAAGTCTTTAACATCAAACATATAACCTATGATATTCCCTTAATCCTATATAGAAGGTCATCAATAATGCGACCGGCCTGTGGGGTGTATCTAGTACTGTCTATATATCAAACTTATACCCAGCACGAGGTTTCGTCATTCCGAAATAAGGGAAGACGAAGATCAATAATAAAGAGTTCAAGGGTGAGGTAATAGAATAGAAGTATCGGGATCAAGGCGTTTAAGAATTCAAACGAAAATGGTCAAGTTGTTGTAGATTGAAATCCTATTCTGGTAAACCTTGGTTCGCATGCTCGTATTAGTACAGTTACGTAACCGATACGATATGCTTAGACATATCTAGAGGGCAAGTATACTAGTCAACTATATCTCAATCCACGTAAAGTAGTCGTGCGAAGAGCGAACCAAAATGCACTAAGGTTGATCAGACCGTAATACACTGATTCTGAATAGACAATTGTATTAATGTACCAGTCCACTAATACATATGTCATGAACAAGCTCGATAAAGAATAAGCTTGCAAAACTAGGCTATAGAATAGCAGCATAAGTCAAGTACAACAAATTTAAGTACGCTAGATGATGATGAAAGGAGGTACAAATTATTCAAGTTCATAAAACAAAACAAACAAGCAACCATAATAATAACAGACTCTCCAATCTCTACAGTCATCATTCAACCTCCTTGTCCAAGTCGCTAGTCGACCAGTTAGGGGCAAGGACCTCTAAATTCTACAGTCTGAATTAAACACTATCTTCTAATGCAAGTCTAAAGTTGTGTCATCCTAGTTCACTTCATCAATGGGTCAATAGGGCTAGTTGGTACTATGTTGTGAGGCATACTACCCAACTTATAAAAGAATTAAACTAATACCGTGATCGTCTTAAGAGGATCCTACAAATAACCTTGCACATGTAAATAAAACAGAAACTCTTGTTAGGGTATATGAGGAAGGATCTTGATACCTATTAGGGTCTCCTATTGCATTATATAGGTAAGGGTCACCTTAAGTCTTAGTCATAACACTTACAAGCAAGTGTCAATGGTAAGGATAGAAGAGTTACTGGCCGTCAAGGAGGAAGGGTCTAACTTGTATCGAGGTGAGGGTACAAATTTCATGATTTAAAAATTAAGGGTTAATCATTGGTCACAATCTACAAAACAACTTAAACTTATCAAGTTCTAACTATCAAGCATAAAGATTTCACACTCAAGGCTACAACTATAAGCCTAGCAAACTATGGGTCCTTAACAAGGAATAAAATTACTTGGCCTACTATCAGAAGCGTCAGATGGCACGAGTTGAAAGATGAAGAGAAGAAACGTAATTAGCCGTCGCAAAATAGCGAGCGCTTTGGTCGCAGGGAAACAATATAAAAATAAAGATAGAGGGCTCTAGATAGCATCATGGTTCTCTAAGGGGAGTGGGGTGTTGGTTGCTATGTTTGAGGTGTGATTAGGAAAATGCTCTATACATTGCTCTTGGCTCTCTAAGGCACGGTCTGCTTATCTCAAGACAAGAACCTATATCCTATTGCTATCTCACTATGCATATTAGGTTCAGTCCTAACTTTCGATCTCAGATTTCTATTGGTTCTTCAAGACTGGGTCAAACACTAGGGTCAAACATTATGGTAAATTTTCTAACTAACTCTAGTAGTGCCTATACTACTCTCAAGTCTTCATAATTCATCAGGGGTAATGGTATACCAACCTAAAGATAAGGAGTTCTAGGGTTCACTAGATATTCTAAACTTAGTGGTGTATCTATAATCTCTTTGTATTCTTAATAGGTGTGCTACCCTAATTGTCATCCTAATAACAGGGGTTCCTATATTCTAGCAGAAGTCTATACTCAAAGAACTATTAAGGAAGTACAGGAATCAAGCGGGATGCAATTGTTCAAATAGAACAGATAGGAGGAAGATGAATTATAGTCAATTGTGGATGAGATCCTATACTCTAGTCCTAAGCGCAGGCTGGTCCGGTCCCTAAGTTGAAACCGAACTATTTAGTCGTAGACCTGCATGGGCCACCACAAAAACCATGTCACGTCCCAGTCCCAAAATACCGTGGGACTAGACACGTGGCAATGGCCAGCAGTACGCACCGATAGACCAACTCAATATAATGGATCCATCAGGGCATACTTAAGCTGTAAAACAAGTCTACGACAATCATGGCACAACTAATCTCATCCACACAAGATATAAAATATGATCCACAGAATAAATAAGAAATATAAATCATCAGCAAGTCTCACATAGTACTTCGGGGAACAACCCGATAAATATCTAGTACAATGGTTCAACAGACCAGAAAGTAAAAGACTGAAATAAATAATGGAAGCTGAGCATGAACATGGATGCTCAAGAGAAGTCTTCAGCTAAGACCTCGTCCTCAGATGGTGGTACAGCTCCTGGATCAGCTCCTGCTCTGGTCCCGTAAACCTCGGGAAAAGCCTCGTCTGTAAAATCTGGGGACAAACATCCGGATCCAGGTCCTCAGGGGACATAGCAAGGTACAAGAAAACTCATGCCAAATAAATACAGATAAGCAGTGCAGCAAATAATTAACTAAATGATCAATGGGTAAATATGTAACCATCTAAGTGAAATGCAAGTGAGAGTAACACTAAACTCAGGCTGAAGCCACTACAAGCTCTGTGTCGGGGAGCCGGTAGCGGTAATAAACACGTAATGTGCCTAGCTCTGCTACGAGAGTCTGAGGCCTCACAATAGTAGTAGATAGATATATGAAACAGCCTGTAGCCGGTGTGTCTCTCCTCACCCAATGTAACCACGCATATCATGACCATAACGTCTCATGCCCATGTCAAGCGCGATAATAGCTAATGCAACAAGTCATAAGTATCTAAGAGTATAATGTCCATGTCCTGTATCCTATACAGAATCACCACGAATATCTCGGGAAAATCCTGTCTCATGAATAGTGTCAAGTGTCCTGGGTCATATGGTACTTGATAAGACAAGTACGAGAATAAAGTGTCACGAATGTCCATCTCTAGATGACCGTACCCAACACTGCGCACAGTGTCGGCACCCGACTGATAATCGGACGCTAAGTACGTCACACGGTCCTAGGTTGAGCATGCACAGCACTATAATAAAGCAAGAAATATATATAACAATACTGTAGAGTTTGGCAAGGTACACTTGCCTGATGTTTGAATATCAACTGTCGTCCTGGTATCTGTGGATCCAGTAGGTACTACTCCGAAAGCTGTAATAAATATCACCAACAGTCTCAGAAGATGTCAAATAGCTGAAAATGCCTGTCCTTACGTCCAATTTGGACACAGGGGCAAAAAGATCATTTTTGGGCCAAAGTGGGGTCCACGTGTGGCCCACTTCGCACCGAAAAGCGTACCGAGGGTAACAGTCTCTAAATGGAACAAACTATGGGTCAAACAACTCTAAATGTCAATACGATCCCAACGGTATGTCCAAATTTGGATTCCGATGAGCCGAACATAATTTGGTCCAAAAAGTCAACTGTGGGGCCCGCCAATTGGCGATCTGGTCAACCATCTCAGAAATGCATGAAAATTGGGTCACAGGACCAGCGTGTTACCACAAGTCCAGTGGCATAAGTTTCGTCGCAATCTGACAAGCGTGCACAAAATACTCGCGAGTTCCGCAAAAGTGGCGTCACGGATTGTGTTCGCGGATACGGCCTGATTCCGGCGCGCACACGCGTCCAAATCAGTCCCCACGAATTTTCACGTGTTCCGTTATGCTGCGTGCACCATTCGGTACACTTGGCACACGGCGGGGCGGTCCAGTTTGGCGGGGCGTGCTCCGATCTCCCACTTTTAGAAAACCGGAAAAAGTGGGTGCGCGCAGTTTTGTGACGACTACAATTTTGTCCACAGCAACTAATAGCACAAAGTTATAATACAGAAAATAAACTAGGTCATGTAATCTACAGGTATCAAAAAGAATCGTCGAATTCGGATCTCTGTGGTGGGAGATACGAACTCGACAATACGGGTGGTCATCGCAAGTTTTCTGCGATTGCAGAATTCTGTCTGCTCGCGCTGACTTGGGCGCTATTTTTCACCTAGGGGCACACGTTTTCCGAGGTTGACTATAAAACAAATATTTGAGAGGGTTAAGGGAAGATCATACATATGAAAACGGGTCTGCGTTTGGTCGAGCGAGTCAACGGAAAATTACGCCGGAGCGAAGGTGCCTCGAGTGGGAGACTGCAGTTCGCGATGTCGGCGTCGACGGGATGGTTGGATGGCTTGGGGAGGCTTCTCTGGCTGCGGTGACGGCTCTAGATGGGAAGGAGAAGTCTGGAGTTTTAGGTTAGGGTTTTGGAGAGCTAATCATATATATATATATGTGTTATATATTAAGAGAGAGAGAGGGGAAGTAGCGGCGGCCAAAGGGTCGGGTCCTAAGTGAATTAGCAAAGTTGCTGTGATCCCACAGCAACTAGATTGCAAAAAGGACGGTTGGACAAAATATGCAGCAAGTTTGCTAAGAAAGAATCTAAAGCCATGCAAAGTGGTATAAGTATAAAGTAGTTATTAATATACTAATTGATATTATATTATTATTATTCTTATTAAATTAATTCCTTTTCCTTTCTTTCTTTCTTTAATACATATATACATATATATTTGTATATATATATATATATATATATATATATATACTCATAAGAAAATTTATAGGATAGGGTATTGCACATCGTTAGGCTAGCAACTGCTCAAGGGATCTCCTACATGGAATAAATTCCGAAAAATTCCTGATGGTCCCACAAGTCATCTAAGTGCCCGAACACCTAACATAAAAATTATTAAAAATCTATTTCTCCTATTTGGACCTAATTACTATAATTTAATTAATAATTAATAATAACAGGGTATTTACGATTTTCTAGGAAGGGGGTTTTACAAGTAAGGCGCGGTGAGGTGGCGCTTGATGCCGTGACGCTCGCAGTAGTCGTTGAAATCGTTCGACGTGAACTCCCCGCCACGGTCTGTGCATAGTACACGAAGCTTGCACTTCGACTCGACCTCCGCCGCAACCTGAATGCGTTTGATCGCCTCGCTAGCCTCGTCCTTGGATCTCAACAGCTTGATCCACATGAACCTGCTGTAGTCGTCGACGAGGAGAAGGAAGTAGCACTTCCCGCCAGGTGTCGCCGATGAGATGGGACCACACAAGTCCGCGTGCACCAAGTCGAGAGGGTCGGTGGCACGATAGTTGGCGTGCCGGAGAAATGAAATGCGTCGCTGCTTCCCGGCCAGACAACTGTCGCACAACTGATCGACATGATCAATGTGCGGAAGGCCGTCTACCATTTTTTCCCTGCTCAGGCGACGAAGGGCGTCGAAGTGTAGATGGCCGTAGCGCGCATGCCAGCGCCACGCCATGTCCGAGCACTGTGCCGCGAGGTATACCGGCTGTGCGATCCGCAATGGAAGGATATATAGACGATTTGAAGTGCGTGATACCTTAGCAAGGAGGCAGCGCTGTTTGTCGTGGATTCGAAGCATTCCATCCTCGATTAGCGTGGAGCAGCCGGTCTCGTCCAGTTGCCCGATGCTGACAATGTTGCTACGCAACCGGGAAATGTAGTAGACGTTGGTGAGGGCTCGATGTTCTCTTCCTTGGCCCGTAAACACCACCGTGCCCCGGCCTTGGATGTCCACGACGGAGCCATCGCCAAATTTGACGCTGCCCCGCACGCCGGTGTCGAGTTCGGAGAAGACTGCCCGCGCGCCCGTCATATGGTTAGACGCTCCCGTGTCGCAGTACCAGGTCACATTGTCGGTGTCCTCCCGCTCCCCAAGCTTTACCATGGTGCACTCCTCGTTGAGCATCACCTGCTCGGTCGCCTCTGCGTGGGTGTAGGGCGTTTCGGCGATTGTGCACACCTGCGCCATCAGAAGCGCCGGTTCGTCCTCTTCCACCTACGCAAAAAAGGCCTCGTCCTTCTTCTTCTTGTGGCATTCACGAGCCCAGTGGCCCAGTTTTCTGCAATAATGGCACTTTTCGTCGCGAGTTGCACCGGAGCTGCTCCTTTCCCCGCTTGGCTTGGGATCGCGCGCTCCCGAGTCCCTCTCCGGGATGCGCCACTTCTTCTTCTGGCCGCCGTTTTCGGCGCCCCTGCTGTCACGACCCGCACCCGGATATTCGGGCACGAGTACGTGGGCACGTCCAGCCTACGCCGCAGTGTCGGCGGTAGTACGCTGTCTAGGTCATTATCACTGGTAATTTTAAATCTATCTCATCCACAATAAATAGACAAGGAAAGTAACAGGAAATATGAATGCTAACTTTTATAAAACAAATTGTGACAACAGATCTGTCACGACCCGCACCCGAAAAATCGGGCATGAGTCGTGGGTACGTCCAGCCTACGCCGCAGCATCGGCGGTAGAACGCTGTCTAGGTCAACTAACTAAATAATAATCTCACACAAAAATCGGGCATGACCTCTCCAAAAGGAGGGCAACCACACAAACAATATATATAATCTGCCAAGATCTCAACTCCAAACGGAGGAGCAATATCAAATGATGATCTCAAGTACTCAATCACGAATCTAAGCACGATAGATAACAAAGAAGACTAACAGCTATAAAGTCTAACCACCAACTACTACTACAACAACCACAACATCAATAATAATAATAATACAACAATACATCATCCAAAATAATATACAAACAAGGTCTCAATCCAAAACCGGAGACAAATCCGGTGCTAAAGCTAATAAAAACAACAACAAGATCCTAGTGATCCCGGCTACCAACCCGGAAATCACCTCTAAACTAGAGGGTCCCTGTCTGCACCATCGACAGGCTCAGGTCCATAAAACGTCGGACACCAATCCTCCGGATACTCTGAAAAATATGTCCAGTCAGGACTGGAGCAAGTACATCTCTAACAGCAGTTCCATTTAAATGATAAAAACTATAAAACAGTTATAGCAAGTAGCAAGAAAAATGGAGCAAGTATGAACAAGAAAATATGTAAATCACTGGTGCATAAAGGTAAAGATGCATGGGTATCAGAGCAAGATAGTAATAACTGCAGATACAGGAAATCTAAGCTAAAATCAAGTCCGTGCACATGAACGTGTAGTGAGTCCAGCATGAAAAACATGTAGTGAGTCAAGTCCAGAAACATGTAAGTGAGGCAAGTCAAGAAATGCATGAGAGTCCAGACTATAAAGAATGAACTCGGTGTCTTTGAAATGCTTGTTTCGACATGTAAACGGCTAGGGGTAAGTACGGCTCACCGCGCACTGGGTGCGCGGCTGCTATCATTCCAGATTAGACCAGAGGGAGTGATTCCTGATGATGCCAGATAGGAATGTTTACATGTCTACTCGAGTATTTCCCCGCCCCGACTAATACAAGTGGATCCAAGACCCGACACGCAAATCAAGATGAGTCCAGCCTGTACATGAATGATGCCTGTAGTGATGCCTGTAGGTGATGCCAGTAGTGATTCCAGAATAGAGGCCAGAAACATGAAATGTACGTGTCGCAAGTAAATGAATCCAGAAATACCAGTCAGTGTCCTGTGTGGTGCCAGAATAATCATATGATACTATACTAGAAGCTGAATCATAATAATCATCAGATAATGAAAACTATCAGAGAATGTACTCGCCTGACGTCCTGAGCAACTGGCGATCCGAACCGGTGTCGCAAGGACCTAATGCGAAAAGCAAGGTTAAACAGGGTTTCTAATAAGTTAAACAGATATAAAATAATTAAAAATAGGCTTCTAGGGTCGTTCTAGGTCAAACGGGTCAAACCGGTGAAATCTGGGTCAAAAAGTCAACTCTGGGTCCAAAAAGTCAACTCTAGGTCGAAACTAGGTCAAAAGTTGACTTTGGCGGTCAACCGAGTCAACTACGGTCAAGTCTGGGTCAAACTAGGGTGCTCCTGAAATTCTAGGTCAAACCGAGCTCATTAAGCTAAAAAACTCTCAAACTCGCCTCCTTGAGATACCGGGATACCCTCGGTATCCGATACCTCAACCTAGGCTACGCACCCCGCCTAAACCCGCTAAAACCTATGCTAGCACACGTAATTATATACATATAAACATATAAAAATCACTCCAATACTATTCCTAGGCTATTGCTCAAAAACCCCGCTCGAAACTCAATACCTTGGTTATCTTAAGGTATTGAAATACCTTGGTATCTCAAGATATTGAGGTTTCGCTCTAAAACCCCTCTAACTAGCTATCTAGCTACTAAATATATACCTAGTTATTAATCTAGGCTAGATAATATATATATCTATCATATTTATATATATCTAAGCATATATGTACCTATGTATATATTTATCCACACACATTTACCCGATTACCCATTATCTTACCTATACACCTATATATGTATATAACTTAGGCATATAGATATTTATATCTCTTAGATAGGTATATCTAAGAATCTAGTTATCTACCTATCTAGTATCTATCTACCTATCTAAATACCTAGCTATCTATCTATCAATATCTATCTATCTATCTATCTATCTAATTATCCATAACTTATCTTACCTATTTACCTATCTATCAACCATCTATCTATTTATATATATATCTATGCATATAGATATAGGTATCTACCATATCTACCTATCTATCTATCCATAGATATCTATCTATCTATGATACTATCTATCTATATTTCTATCTATCTAGCTAATATATCTATCTCATATATCTATCTATCTAGCTATGTATATATCTATCCATATAGATCTATATATCTAGCTATCCCTCTACCTATCCATCTACCTATCTAGTTATCTAGCTAACTAGATACCTATCTACTATCTATTCCTCTACCTATCTATTTATCTAAAACTCTATCTAACTAACTATAGATCTATCTATATACTTATCTATTGATCTACCTATTTATGTATTAATCTATCTATCTACTTATATATATATATCTATTACCTAATTAGTTATCTAACCATCTATCCTCTACCTACTAAAAGCTGCTGCTAGCTACCTCTGTGCTTGCTGATGCTGCTGCCCATGCTGCTGCCACTGCTTTTGCTGCTACTGCACCTGCTTTTGCTGCTGCTGCTGCAGTTTTCTGCTGCTGCTGCTGCAGTTTTCTGCTGTGCAGGCAGCAGCAGCTGCCCAGGTTCTGCCCCCCCCCCCCTCTCATCTCACATACACACACACACACCCCTATATATATATACATATATATATATACATATATATATAACTCTATAGATATATATACACACTAACTTATACATTCTAACACACACTCACACTCAAACACAAATCAACACACACACACACACATAAATACACACACACATATACACAAACACATATCTCTATATATATATAAACACACATCTACATATACTCACATATATCTATATATATATATACACTAATATATATATCTATACATCTACACACACACACACACTAACATATATACTAATATCTATATATCCTCACTCACACACACTCACCTACACACTCACACAAGCACTCACTCACACACTCACCTACACACTCACACAAGCACTCACTCACACACTCACCTACACACTCACACAAGCACTCCCTAACACGCTCACAAACACATAACCACACATATATATATAAATATATATATAAAAACACACACACAATATATATATACACATATATATAAACAAACACAACACAACGCACACCACGCCCACAACGCCCACCAACGCACGCCCAACGACCCCGACACGCCCAAACACCCAAAAATATATAAAATATAACTCGAAACCTCTAGCACACACTCCCCGATACTAACCCAACGCGCGCACAAAGCCGAAACGAGGAACCCAAGTCGAAATGGCCGTTCGGTCATTTCGACGAACACGTGGTGCGCGGCTCGGAAAACCTCCTGAAACGCACACCAAACGAACTCGGAATCGGCCCAAAATTTACCCACGCGCTCTACACGATGCCTAGATCCTAGAAAATGCGCTCCCGCGTCGATTCTAGGCCCGTGGCGGAAACGCACACGCACTTAGAATCGGCGACGACGAAAAGCCCCAATTTCGCCCGAAACGCCCGTTTCTCCGCGACGCGGCTTCCCGTGTCCGAACGGAGACACGCTCTCACCCTCACGACACCCGACAACGTCTACCTAGGTCCATCTAACCTAGGGCATCACCAAAAATTGGGCCAAATTCGGATTCCACCCGAATTCGACACAAAACCTAATGTCAAAGTCTCTAAACACTACCCAACTAGTTCCAACTTCCTCCCACGGGTAGCCTAAGGGTCTAGAAAGGTTCTAAAATATTAATTACACTATAAAATAGTAATTACAAGGGGAAATTTAGGGTTTACCTCTTGGGAGTTGGAATCCCAAGCAAAAATCCCCAAAATGCTCCAAATCCTCCAATCCAAGCTCCAACACCAAATCTAGGCTCTACCCACCTAGATTAGGGAAAGATCTAGGGTTAGGGTTAACTTAGAGAAGAAGGAATGGAAGAAAGAAGAAGAAAAGTGGAAGAAAACTTACTTTGGAGGAAGAAGGAGAAGAAGAAGAAGTGGAGAAGAAGAAGAAGTGAAGAAGAAGAAGTGGAATGAAGAAAGGGGGCTGTGGGGCTGCTGTCCACGGGTTGGGGGAAGGGTTTGGGGCCGGCCAAGTTAATAAAGGGGGGGTTTCCTAAGTTGCAAATTCCCAAAACGCCCCTACTCACTCGGTTTTGGGTTCCGGGTTCCAAATGCGCTCAAACTAGTTCCAAATCTCACCAACTAACTCCTAAAAATAAAATAAATATTCTAAAACCCAAAAATAATTCTCACAAGGGTGTGGGCTGGGTCGGACATGGGTCCACTAGGGTCTGACATGGGTCCAGGCTAGCCAAAATCCTAAAACAATCAAAATAAAAATAATAAAAAAATAATGCAATCACTAATTAAATATAAATACAATTAATTATAAATAATACACAATTAACCAAATTAAAAATAAAAAAAAAATACCCGGCTCTGGAAATGGGGTGGTGACAAGATCCATAGTTAATACAAAGCCAGAAGATAGATCGGGGACAAACCCGAGTATGTGCTGAAAGGAAATAAAATAATAACTAACTGGCTACTCCTCCTCAAAGGTAGTCTCCTGAGTGGGAACCGGCTCCTCAATGTGTCACCTGCTAACTCATAGGGGCCATAATAGGAAGAGGCAAAGTCCTCATCATCGCCTAAAACAACGGATCCAGTCAGAAAAGGAGCAAAGTACACAATGCACAACAAGATTTAAACTAAATATTTATGACAAGTAAGAAAAGAACTGACTAAGTATCATGTTGAGAATATGCAAAAAGAGGCAACAATAACTAAGAGTTAAAAAGCTATAAACAGGGTTATGAGTAAAACCGAAATAAATGAGACAAGTAAATAAAACTGCAACATAACAACAGGAACTGCAACAAGACAAGAAACTATGTGTGTGAACTTGTGTATTTAGAATACCTAGTTGGCATGTAGGGGTCTATAAGGTTAAACCGGCCGTCATAGACGGCTATTAAACAGGAAAAATCGAGATCCGGCTGATGGACAATCTTGTACCAACAGCGGCAAGGGGCAGGGTAAACTACATGCCTTTTAGTATTCTCCCACCCGACACGAAAAGCAAGACATGAAATCCAATATTCAAGACATGAAATCCAGATTCTAACACTACGTGTAAACATCCAATGGTACTAGTAGGGCAAGGAATTAATTATCACAATATAAAGATTAAACTTGAAGTGCAGGTACTTGCCTGATGTTTGGATCCAATTATAGTTCTCGGGGAAATTTCCAGAGATGAGTCCAAAAGCTGAAATAGACATTACCATCACTCTCAGAAGATATCAAATAGCTAGAAACGCCTGTCCTTGGGTCCAATTTGGAGACAAGGACAAAAACGACAGTTTCGGGTCAAAACGGGGTCCGCCGGTGGGCCCGCTTTGCACCGAAAAACGTGTCCGGGTCAATGGTCTCCAAATTCACCAAACTCAGTGTCAACAGGTCAGGAACGCTGATACGAACCCAACGGAACTTCCAGATTTGGATTCCGATGAGCCGAACACAAAATCGTCCGTCGAGCGGCGCATGTGGGGCCCACGACACGCGATTTCGTCAACGTTCTCAGAATCGAACCAAACTTGACCCACAGGACCAGCGTATCGCTACGAGTCCGATGGCGCAAGTTTCGTCTCGATCTGACGAGTGTACAAGAAGTTAGGGCGAATTGCCGAAAAGTCGGATACGGGGCGATGTCCGCGGATGCGCGTTGATTCCGGTGTGCATGCACACCCGAATCAGCTTCCATAAAAACTCACACGTCCGTATCGACGATGCGTACGTATCTGTAAAGACCGCACGCGACCAAGTCGTCCCGTTTGGCGGGGCGCACTTAGTTCCGGGGTGAAACAGGGTCTGATTTTTCCTGTTTTTGGATCGCAGTGTGCGATCACCACAGGACGCGATGCCCCGAACAGTTTGTCCGAACACCGAGAGGGTCATACAGGCTTCACAACGCAATTTGCGGAATTGGAAACAGAGCTACGAGACGAAAGTTACACGTACCTGAAGGGGACCTGAAAATTCAGGGTCGAGTCGTGTCCGACTCGTGTCGGACACGCGAAGGGGAATTAGGGTTAGGGTTCTCATCGGAATTTTGGCCGTGGACGGCGGGGACTGGCCAGAGCTGCGTCGGCGAGGGCGGGGGACGGTTCGCCGAGGGGCGGCGCGGCGTCCACGGGCGGAGCGGCGGCTCAGGGCGGCCGGCAGCGGCGGTGGGGAGCTGCTTGCTGCTGCTGCGGCTGTTGCTGCGGGAGGCGAAGGGAGGAGGAATTCGGCGGAGCTGCTGGCCGGAGGAGGCGGGGGCGAGGGCGGCGAGGCGGTGCGGGGGTGGCGCCGGAGGCTGGCGGCGGCGCGGCGTCTTTCGGCGAGGCGGTGGTCGGGATGGAGAGGGTGACCGGAGAGGGGGAGATTTAGGGTTTAAAAAGGGCGGAGGAGAGGGAGCGGGGCCGAGCGGGGCGGAGGTCGTGGGGGTGAGGGCCGGGCGGAGCCGCGGGCGGCGCGGCCGGAGGCGCGGGGAGCGGCGGCAGAAGCGGGCGGTTGCGTGGGTCGTGCGGGGAGAGGCTGAGCGGGTTTGCGGGTCGGGCGGGTCGGGTCTGGCGGATCCGACCCGACCCGCTAGGGTCTGAGCCGGGCTGAACAGTAATTAATAATAATAAATAATAATAATAAAAATCCAGAAATAATTAATAATTAAATAAATAATTAAATAAATAGTTTTAGGTGTTTTAAAAATAGGTCCAGGGCCCAATAAATTCCAGAAAAATTGTCCTAAGTCCAGTTTTCCATTTTACACTCAAAAATATTATTTTCATGATATTTTAATATTATTTATTGCCAATAAAAATTATTTATTAATTGAAAACCTTGATTTTAATTTCAGAAAATTTCCAGAAAATTCCAGAAAATTGTAAAAAATCCCAATTTAAAATTCTTGCAACATCTGGGGGTTTACACCTGCTGGACGAGCCGCCTCTCTGCTGTTTCTTGCGAGCAGCCCACTCCTCCTCTGTAAGCAGTATCTTACCGCCAGAGGTGTTGCCACTCTCGATCTTATCCCTGATCTCCGCTGCTTTAAGCCTCCCCGTTAGATCCTCAATGGTGAGTTCATCGAGATCCAAAAGGGTCTCGATAGCCAGGGCGATCTGGCTGTACTTCTTGGGAACCGCCGCCAGCATCTTGAGGACGAGCTTGTCCTCGGAGATCGTGTCGTCGAGTGCGGCGAGAGCGCTCGACAGAGTAGTGAGACGCATGGAGAAAGAGTCCACGCCCTCACCGTCCCGGAATGCGAGCTGTTCGTACTGTTTGCGCAGCGATTGCGCCTTCGCTTTCTTGACGCGATTGCTGCCGATGTGCACCGTCTTCAAAGACTGCCATGCCTCCCGCGCCGTCGCCTTGATAGCCAGTGATGAGATCATCGCTGGCGGGACAGAATGTAGGAGAGCCTCCATCGCTTTCCTATCCAGCTCCCGCTCCGTCGTCCCGGTGTGCACCGCCGCCCAGAGACCTCTTGCCTCCAGCATACATTGCGTCACCAGGGCCCATTCATCGTAGTTTGCACGCGTGAGTTGCGGATACTGCGTCCCGTCGGACTCCTGAAACACCTTCGGGATCACCAGGGTGCCTGCCACGCTCGAGCCGCTCGCTGGACTCGACGCCGACACTGATGGAGGTGTGAGTGGATTCCCGTCCGCATCAAACGACATGGCTCTGATACCAGTTGACAGTCTCTGTGCTGCAAACTACGTAAAAATAACGTGCCGGGAAGATAAAGTAGCACACAAGGTGAGAGGAAGAGTTTATTGGCTTGGTATTGAAATTTCTACATGTATGCCTTTTTTTTTTATAAGCCTACTAAAACATAACTCCCATGCCTACAAGCATGGAAGGCCAAGGGTTTTCCCTTTAGAATAGGACACCCCTTGAGAATAGGTTTGAAATGAGCACAGTGAGAATTGGTCTGAAGAGCATACAGTTTAAGTAATACACCTGCACTCGGCTCGAAGTCCGTCGATGAGTACGAGAAGCCCAGCAATCCCCTCTCCGCAGCCCTCCATGAGGTGCTCCGGTGTCGAGAATTGTGAGGACAACACCTCACCTTGTCTTCGTCGCCAGCGGCGGAAGCCGAGGGCCTTCTTCTTCTTGGTCTGCTCTACTTCGGGTCGACGATACTGACGAGAGCCCAAAGTCGAGCCCATCGATACTCTCGTCATACTCTCGTCTGACACCATAGAAGCCACCGCCAATCTGATGACGCCTTTGCCATTGTCGTGCTGATGATGATCGACATTGAATTCTGTCCAAGCATACGTCGGAGCCACGCGAGTCGTGTGGGATGCTCCGAGACCAGAGGCAGAGCTTGATCCCCGCACCTTGTCGAGCTTATCCTTCAGTTCGTCGCCTCTCCCAGGCCGCCCATGCCACAACCGTCGTCGTCCTCAGTTAAGTGAATGCCCCCCCCCCCTCCCTTATATATCATAAGCGTATATATGCATAATATTGAGTACGCAGGTATTGGCAATGAAACTCTGCACTTAAGCATTCCATACATATTATCAAATAGGTTATAAGCAACCATATATATATATATATATATATGTATATATATATGTGTGTGTGAACCTGTGCACTTAAGCATTCCATACATTCATGTAGCTCCTACTAATACAAATGTAATCATTTACTAGATCCCTTAGCTCTTATCTCCTGTACATAGATAATGGCCCATATGCTACGACAAAGAAGAAGTAGTTGAATATCAATATTAACAAACATGCTACCACGTTGGTTAGGATGAGCATTAAGGAATATAGCTTAGTAGTAGGAAGGATTAAATAGAGCATAATTAATTGGGTTGAGTTTTGTCCTGGTGAAGAGAGAATAGCACAAGAATAAATTAGATGGAATAATATTTTTTTAATGGCATTCATTAGCTCAATTGATTAATATTTATTAGTTAATAAATGCATAGGAAGTAGATTAAGAAAAATAGTAGCATGCACAGAAGCTCACGTTGGATGAGTACAAAGGAACATTTGGTTTTTATTAAAGACATTAATTAAGTAGCGAATGTATAGCTATATTAATATTGCCCATTTTAGCAAATAACCCCTTCCCCTTTAATCAACTACAAACCAAACCTTTTTCATCTCCCTTTCTTCCTTTTCCTTTCTTTAAGTATCATATTTTCAATAACCCCCTTTCCTTCGTAATATTTGCAAAACTAGTCTACCAGCTTATATAAGAGTACAATACATTTTAGTAAAGTAGTAATTCTATGGTTTAATTATATCAATTTAGAATAATAAGCTATATATATATATATATATATATATATATATATATATATATATATATATATATATATATATATATATATATATATATAAAGTTAATATTACATAGATAGGTACAAGTATGTATAACTATCTATATCTAGTAATGTGATGGATTTATTGGACTTTTTTAGGACTTTGGATCAAACCTTGGATTTTGGGCCTCAACGGATTGGACAATAGTCAGGCAAGTAAACCTTGCCTATTGATTTACAGTATTTACATGCATATTTTTTTACCAGTCATTTATTTTGGATATACTGCTACATATTTCATCCGTTCCATACCTGTATGGTTACATGGTTTATTTCTGCTGACACATAGGCATGATACACGGATTCACATTGCATGGCATGCTAGGCGATTGTGACTTGTATATGATCTCTGAAATTACTTGATGCTGGACTTGACTGTATACATATTTGACTGGACTTATCGCATGTTAGAGTCGGACTGGTCGTGTCGTAGATGAGACGCGAGCATAAGCATGGGGAGGGGAGAACATACACTGGACGCTTGGGCTACTTTCCTACATTGCTACCGTTGCTTCATTCCTAGAGCTTCGGATTCATCATTACTTACCACAGTTTTTCTTACAGGAACTGCGAATTTATCACTCGTTAAGATAAATTTTCTTACAGGGATTGCGAATTACACCGTGACAGCCCGTGTGTACGAGTGATGTTCTCAATTTACATTTCACATAGGTTGGTCAGATTGGTTGTTGTTAGTAGTACATAGACCCCTGGTTACTTCTTCATATGTTATTTACTGCTTTTCATATAACATATTTCTATGTATCTTGTTATGTCCCTCTGAGTTACGGATTATACCGTGACAGCCCGCGTGTACGAATGATGTTCTCAATTTATATTTCACATAGGTTGGTCAGATTGGTTGCTGTTAGTAGTACATAGACCCCTGGTTACTTCTTCGTATGTTATTTACTATTTTTCATATAACATGTTTCTATGTATCTTGTTACGTCCCTCTGATGATCTGGTTCCTTTCCAGTTATATGTTAAGATCTGATTTAGGATTATATGGGATATTTCTTCGGGTTATCATGGTATCTCAGTGATGCCTTCTTATCTGCTCTCTCATAGTTTGTTTCTATTCTTAGTTCATAGTACATAACTAGTATTGTGGATGTTATTTATGGACACTTGATCTGATTATGACAGCTTATACGTATTCGAGTCGAACAAAAGTTTGGTTGAATACGTAGCTGGCCATTGCCATATGTCTAGTCCCGCGTATTTTGGAACTAGGGCGTGACAATAGCTCTGTCGGATTTTGCAATGATAGCGGATCATAGTGGTCCAAGTCCGTCTAAAAGCGACGTAGCTCTGCTGCATACTGGATTAATATCTTCTCTCCTTGTGTGGTAGCATCAATCTTTTTCTTAACTTTCATCATCAGCATGACATTCCCAACTCCAGAGTACATTCCGACCAATGTCTTCCAGATATCAGCTGCACTACAGATCGACTCCACCATCCCAGCTATGGATGGAGACACAGAGTCAGCAGCCAAGAAATTACTAGAGAAATAAGGAGACTCAATATTCTCCACTCAACACTCGTCTTATCCTCTGGCTCAGTGCACTCTCCATTCACATATTTTTCAAGTCCCTTAGTCTGAAGGTTCAACAACGTCCTCCTAGACCAACTTAGGTAGTTTCTTGTCCCCTCAAGTTTGATGTTATTAGGAAGTAACTATATCATCTTCATCACCTACGACGGTTCTGGTGCAGACACGACTGCCCTACTGGATGAGGTCTCCTCCAATTTGACCTGAAACACCCTGGCCATCCCCTCTAGTATCTTCTTTAGCTCCTAACTAGTCACATGTGTTCCCATCTTCACAATTGTACATTAACGGGATCAAATGCAACTTAAACACGGGCTGTGCGCCTACACGCGATCATGACTGTCTCCATCTATTTATACACCTCCAAGTTCATGCGGCAGGAGAGGTGCGCGATGGGTAAAACTCGCCTACGCTAGCATATGACAAGGAAAAGATCAGTAGCAGCGTACCCTGCCTCCTAAGGGTGGGGGGGTGGTGAGGCCCGTCGACGACACCCGAGGGTGGGGGGCGGGGCCTTTCACTCACAAAGGGAGGCGGGGGGGGGGGGGGGGTCGGGTGAGAGACAAGGGAAAGAGAAAAAAACAAATTATGAATAAAGGATTCAGAGCTTTGGCTCTGATACCATGTAGAAAAAAGTAATTGATTAATATATTTGTCCAGAGGAAGTACATATATATATGAGGAGGCTATTTTCTATCCGATGTGGGACTAAATAAGTTCCTATAACTTAACATACTCTCTACTGGGTTGGCGATAGAGGTTTGGAAGAGAAGAATTATAAGAGAATATTGAGAGAGAGAGAGAGAGAGGAGAGAGAGAGAGAGCATGTATTAGTTTACGGTTAGTTAAAAATTGAGAAGATAGTGCATTGAGTAGTTTAATTATGGTTAGTTAAAAATTTAATTAGTTGATATAAATGATAGTTGTACCCTTGAATAAATATAATTTCTGGTATTTGGATTATACAATAGTATAGATATACCGTCTATTTCATCCATATACATATACCAAATCCTTCCAAACAGGAAATATGTTGGGTGCCACGCTCCATGTTGGGTGCCAAACATGGAGACTTTGATTATTGCATGATCATGATATTTACTCAAGTAACTCAAAATCTATTGGATGCCACGCTCCATGTTGGGTGCCAAACATGGAGACCTTGATTATTGCACGAACATGATATTTACTCGAGTAACTCGAAAATTGTTGGGTGCCATGTTCCATGTTGAGTGCCAAACATGGAGACCTTGATTATTGCACGAACATGATATTTACTCAAGTAACTCAAAATATGTTGGGTGCCACGCTCCATGTTAGGTGCCAAACTTGGAGACCTTGATTATTGCACGAACATGATATTTACTCAAGTAACTGAAAATTTGTTGGATGCCACTCTCCATGTTAGGTGCGAAACATGGAGACCTTGATTATTGCACGAACATGATATTCACTCAAGTAACTCGTGGGAAGCTGAGCGACCAACTGACGATAATTTGGATGTCGTTTGTGCTAGGGTTGGCGATGGATATATATGTCGCCTATCTGTCGCCTAGGACATAAACTAAGTTATGTTCTAGACTAATTTTCGCTCATTCAAATTTTTTCTAAAATCCACCGCTCTCTACCAAAATCGTGCCCCAATCGCGACTAGACAACCTCCCACCCTTCTCTGGCCAACCACATAGGTAGCCCCAAACGCTGAGCCATCATTTGTGCTCCTCTCCTCCCCCTCCCACCCCCCCCCCCCCCCCCCCCCCCCACCGAGCTCTATAGTCTTTGTGTGCCCTCAAGCTCCGTGTGCCTTCGTGCGCCCCGATTCCATTCGGTAACCTTTACTCTCATCCATCTTCGACAAGACATAGTCGATCTGCAGTCGGAGATGAGTTTTAATTCAATTGCTTGATTTGTCCTAAATTGGTCTTAATTTCTCCTAAATTGGTTGATGGTAAAATGTTATCCTCTCGTAATTTTGACACGAAAACAATAATTAATTCTGGAGACAGACACATTTAAAGCTGCGAGAGAGCTTTGTCGGCATAATAATTTTTCTGTTAGCAATACAGATCGATATAGACAAATTTTCTGTTAGAATTAATACATATACAGACTTTTTCTGAGGACATGGACACAGATAAATACTGTGCATGTGATTTGGGTTGGGTTGAGAAGATGCTGATGCAAAAATTTGATGGTAGCAGGTTTTAGTTTCTTTTAGGATTTTGCAGGATCAGCTACGCACTTACGAGAAAATTATACAATTGCTGCCTCTTATTAGCTACCTAGCTATATCGACCGAGGTAATACAATATCCGTAAGTGTCAGTCACTCTAGTCGATCGATACGTGAGTTTTTTCATCATAAGGACAGCGAGATCAAGCTGACAAGAATATTTAGGTGGTTATTACTGATTTAGTACATAATAATGGAAGAATGACAACAACGAACTATGTATATGTACTTGTTGGAGCTTGTGGTATATATATGTTCCAAATTACAATTTGTCAACATTAGATCATCTTTTCTCTCTAAGAACATTTTGTTATAAGCAATTAATGGCCAAGATGGAGTATTCTAAGAAAAAACATCTCATGATCCTCTTCTTCTTCCTTATAATTTCCTATGGTTGGTCTCTCTCTCTCTCTCTCTCTCTCTCTCTCTCCTCTCTCTCTCTCTCTCTCTCCATAACATTTGCACATGATCAGCTAGCAAACTATAAACTGGTTTTAGGATATTAATAATCTATAGAAATTTTTAATTCCACTATACTAGCTATGCCTAACTATATATACTAAACTCTCTTTTTTTTCTTTTTAATTCTCTAAAAGAAGAGATAGGGTTTACAAATAGAAGAGTAGAAGCAGGCAATATTGATCCCCCTTTTCATATATGCTCTGAACTAAGCGGAACGTTCGAGGAAATGTTCTTTGATGACTCTAACTGCCAAATAGCCTGCTCCAACGAGGGATATTATGATAAGTTACCAAACGGCTTGTGCAAGGGCTTTATTAATTTGTAGTGTTTCTGCCAATATAAATGTTAATAAATTAAGCTCATCATAATGCATGGTACGTTATGTATATATATGCTGTGTATGTGTTGATGCATGTGTACTTGCTACATATATATATATATATATATGTACCATTAATTTGAGCTAATAAGAACCATGTAATGTGGTTCATTAATTAGCTAGGCCATTTGATGATACTCCTTTGGCCAATGTATCTACTTTCTTCCTGGTAATGTTGTTGTAATTTACGTCAATTTCCTTTCTGACTACATATGCGTACTATAGTTAATAAATAAATATTTGAATTTGAGGGAGTACGACATGAATTTCGGGAATGCCATTCCCATTTGTGACTATGAATTATATAGCTAGCTAGTATTGTCTGAAAATATTAGACTACAAAAAGAGAGGCTTATTTGTTGCACACGTACATACATATTCGTACTGGAATGTATGACTTTGACCTGTAAATTAATAAAGATCGATCAAGAGACTAACGTCATCCTTCTACTTGGACCGCGGGTTTTCCTGCGGATTGGCCTGTAGGGCCCCATGGCGGCCTCCCACTGGCAGAGGGTCCGGTGGCGGGCCCAAGTTAGCAGGGGGAAGTTGGCTGCTGCCGTGTGGCCCCGCAGGCCAATCCGCAGGCAAAATCCGCGGTCAAATTAGCATTTTCCTTATTTTTTAGAACTGAGATCGTTGCTAACATGCATGTGGCTTGTAACTTCAAATTGAGAGAAGATAACATATATACGTACAAATTGGTGATTATATACGTACAAATTGGTGATCAGGGAGCTAGCTAGGCTAGGCAGAAATCTGTAATAGAACACATAACTAAGATCATATATAGAAAATTAATTACTTGAAGAATTAGTGCAAGGTTCAATATATAGTTCAGACATGCATGTATATATATATTGTTCATCGATCCTTTGGAAGAAGCTAATTTAGGGTTTCTAATTCTTTCCCACAACAGTACGTACAATTTTTATCATTGTAACCTCATGTGTCGATATTGGCATACGTTTGAACGTGAATTGTGTATTAACCACTTATGGTTTATCCGCAACAAAGTAAAAAATTTTGAAGGTACACGAGCCATTTTGTATGGAAGACTAAGGCAGGAGAAGTACCCTATTTGTGTAAATGAGAAATTTTGGTAAAACTAGAAAGTATTAAACTTGGCATTGCATGCAATAAATAATGGATACTAAGGCAGGAGCAGTACCCTACATTATTTTGATTCCTAAAAATTCTAACCCAATCCATGCGGGTGACTATCGACCTATCTCTCTTTGTAAGGTAGGTTACAAAATCATTGCTAAAATTATTACCAATAGAATTCGTCCCATCCTTCACAACTTGAACTCCCCCTCTCAAAATATTTTTGTCCCGAGTAGGCATATTTCTGATGACATTATCATTGCAAAATTTGATTATAATCGCAGTGCTTTTGCCTTGAAAATTGATATAGCCAAGGCATATGACCGGTTGAGTTGGGATTGTATAAGCCAAGCATTGCGTGGTTTCGGATTTAACGGGAAAACTCATGATTTGTTCATGCAGTGCATCTCCTCTGTAACCTTCTCTGTCATCGTTAATGGCTTCCCAACCAAAATGTTTCAACCGAGTCGAGGAGTATCATGACAAGGTTGTCCGATGTCTCCTCCGTATATTTTTATTTTGTGCGGGAAACTCTTGTCTAAACACATTTCTATCATGGAAAGAAATAGCCTCTATTCAGGCATCAAGCTAACGGCTAGATCTCCAAAAACTTACTCTCATCTGATGTACGTTCGCTGATGATCTTATGTTATTTGAAAATTATACTATTTAAAACATCCTCCAGAATACATCTATTTTAATTCAACTCCTTTAAGTCATGGTCTGGTCAACAAATCAACTATGCTAAATCCTCAGTCTTTTTTCTCCAAAAGACTCGACATATCATTAGATTATATTGACAATTCCAAAAAACTGCATAAAAGTACGGATAGAAAATATTTGGATTGTGGAAGTTGTCTTAGAAATAATATCGACATTAAGGTTACATGAGACAACTATTCCTAGATATTCTTAATATGAAGATAATGCTACCCTATGAAAAAAATACCTTGGCCATTATCCTCTCTTATCTAAATATAGATCTTCTACCTACACCTCCTTGATAGAAGCCACAAAATCCAAATTAATGGGCTGGAAAGGTGTATAAAGGACTTGGAGATCTTTAACCTAGCTCTCATTACTAAATTGCTTTGGAAATTCATAAAGGATCCAATGGCTGACTGTGTTTCTGTATTACGGTAAAAGTATCTCAAGGACGATGAGTTCTGGACCACAACTGCTAAGCCTACTTCATCTTGCATTTGGAAAGGCTTTATTCAATGTAGGGAGTACCTCCATGATAAGGTACACTATGGTCCATTGGCGATGGCATCGGTTTAACTTATGGCACGATCCATGGGTACCAGGCAGACCTGATTATATAGTTCATGGTATCGAGGGAACACAGATGCAAGTTCACAAAGTTGGTGACCTTATTATATCATAGAGAAAGATCTGGGATGAGGAGCTTATCGCCGATTTATTCCCCATTGACGAAGCCATGGAAATCCTACAAATTCCTCTACCTACTGTTAGTAATAGAGATAGACTCATCTGGACTCCGAATCACAATGGTCGTTTCTCTTCTAAACCAGCCTACATTACTATCTATGATCATAGGAATGCAAGCCCAGTGTTTACTCCTAACAGGGTCTTCAAAGAATGAAAGTGTCTATGGAGGTTAAATCACATATGCCCAAGAGTTACTCTGTTTGCATGGAGAGCTATCAACAATTCACTTGCTACAATGGAGAATATCCATTCACAACTGCAACATCTCAATCCATTATGCAAGTTGTGCAAGGTACATGCTGAAACCACTGACCACTTATTTTTACATTGTCCTGTAATAGGTATTTCGTGGAATAGGTTGCCAACAATTCAAACAAAAATTCTATCGACTTCATCAATCCAGAGTTTATTACAAGAGCTTCTCACCAATGGTGGTCAAGATGAAAACTATGCTACTCTATACCATCTTTGGGCTATATAGAAATCTAGGAATGAGTCTATTTCCAACAATATTCCCATCAACTGCGACTATATCTCTGAGACCCGTCTTACTATTTTTTCGTATTTGTAATATGATATATGTATACTATTGCTGTATAATTGCTTCCCGTATAAATTAGAAAAAATAAAATTTAACATACAAAATAAAATATGCTATCATTGAACAACCAAAAATAAAAAAAATTCTGCTGTAAGAATATTACGTATGCCGTCGAGCAGACTCCGAGCGGTCATAACTATTTGTTTGAAAATCGTTTTTCGTCAAACAATAGGTAGATTTGTATGTTTTCGACGAGAGTAACACAATTCGTGTAAAAAGAATTTTCATCCGAAGCAAAACGAACATGTTACAGACAATAATATAAAATTTAAAGCTTTAAAGTATCATAACTTTTGACTGAGAGATCGAAACAAGGTTCAATTTATGCCAAAATGACCGTATCAAAAGTACTACAGGGTAAACAGTTTTACTGTTTAACGGACACAAAAAAATGACGTTTCGACCTCCAAATTTTACTTTTGGTAATTTTATTTTTGAATTTTTTTATTATCTATACTAATTTGTTATTATCTATACTAATATGAATGATAACAAAATCTATTGATTAATATTATTATTAATATTATATTTTTCTTTCATATCATTAAAAGATAATTTCTAATTATTTGTACACAAAATTTATTTAAAATAATTAATTATATAAATAATAATAATTAGTTTGTTATTTATTAAATTGTGATATCTATTTTAATTATGATTTATGTTTTAAATTTTAAATATGTGTTTAATTAGATAATAACAAATTACTATAGATAATAATTATATATTTAAAATTATATTAGTATACATAATAATAAATTAGTATATATATAATAATCAAACGGTTGTTATTGATAATAGATGTGCTATCTAATATTTAAAAATATATTTTAGTTAATTTTAAATTGTCGTTAGAAAATCTATTGGTTAATTATTTATAAAACCAACACAAAAAAAAAAAAAAATCAAACCAAACTATCAAAAAAACCTAAAAAAAAAACCAACCAAACAAAACCTAAAAAAAAAAAAACATTATTAGATTTTCGCAACTTGGTTGACAAAAATTTGGCACACCCAGTTGACGAAAATTTGACAAATATAAAAAACATATTATTTTATATTTTTACCATCAGAGATGGCAAAATATTTTGTGATTTCAAATTTTGTACAAATTGTTTCGTTTTAGTTAATTTGTTTAAAAATATTTTCTGTATAACAATTTTTTTGACAAAATAAAACATTTGTTTGAAAACATACACCCAACATACAAATAGATGGAGGAGGACCGCATTCATTTGTAGTAGTTATTTACACCCATTTGAATTAATTACTGACAAGAATTTATTTCATCCACATGCATGCAGCTAGCAGATGGCCGGATTCTAGCGGCAGTACATGCAAGCAAGCAAGCAAGCATGCATGTTCCTTTAACTTCTTAGCTTAACTATAATTGTGTTTTCCGATCGAAAAGGAGAGAGAAACAAAAGATGAGGATCGAACATTAATTAATTTGTTGCGGTTTTGAAACCATGCATGTTGGTGGACTTTCACAAGCAATTAACGAGCATGGATGAAATGAAATAAAAATTCTTAGTGCACGATAGTAATTAACCTTCAAAAAATAGCACTACTAGTACTAGTACTACGTACTACGTACGGTCCCTTCATTCCCAGCCAGCATCATGTACTTGTCCTTCCTGGTGAAGCTGGTGCACTCGAACCCTAACGCATCCCCGAGCTGCTTCTGGATTCGGTTAGCCACTTCCGAGGCGGTCCAGCCACCGCCAGCGCAGGTCAAATCCTCCGGCAACTCGTCCAGTAGCCGAACCCGATAAGTCGGCGTAGGGTTCATGAAGAAGATGAGCGGGTCCAGCGACTTCAATCCGGTAGCCGTCGTTCCGTAGAACCAGCTCCCTTGTGCGTCCATCGCTGCAGGCACGATCCTATCCGCTACCTCGGCGAACAATGGGCTGAACCGTAACAAGTAGGGCTCGCGACAAGTTGTTCCTTCGGGACAAAGGGTCAGGTTTCCTTCCTTCAAGAGTTCCGCCATTGTTCTCGCATCGGTCTCCCGGTCACGTGTCAATCGCACGGTGCGCATTGGCGCAATGGCTTCGGACAGGGGGCTGACACTGTAGGTGACAGCAGGTATGGGCCGCTGGAGAGCGGTGGCGAGCATGACGGGGTCGAGGAGGGTGCGGTGGTTGCAGACATATAGTACTCCTGCAGCTTTTGAACTGGCCCGCGAGTTCGACATTATTAAGGAGGAGGAGGAGGAGGAGGAGGAGGTTTGAGCACGAAAGCGGGTGCCGGTGAGGGCGGCCATGGGGAAGATGAGTTTGTAAGGAGGGACAATGCCGAGGAATATGCGGGCGACAGAGAGGGGGACGAGGAGAGGGAGGAAGAGGAAGAGGGCTAAGGTGGAGAGAGGGGTTGGGAGGAAGGCCAGTCTACTGTCGTGGAAAATCAAGGGTTTTGGGTACTTCTCTCTTGTTAATATACTGCTGCTGCTACTACTATTTCTCTCTTCTTTGCTTCCCACAACACCTTCCTGCAATAAATATATAATCCATTCCATTCCATTCATGACAGCTTGCATGAGGAAATTAAAAGAAAAACTAGCTAGCTACTCAAACTAATCAGAACAAACAATTACATGTTGAATTAATTATTATATATGTAAATGTCTAAGCTTTTAATCTTATCTTATAGGAACTATTATATGTTTGATGGATTTAGTTAACATGTGTCCTAAAAATGCATTGAAAAATGTACGGATAAAAATATTAATATAAAATACACACTTATCATGTGTCTTTAGGACACATGTTAACAAAATCAATGTTGTCATAATTGGTGTTAGAAGCATTTACACCTATATATGTCACTGTTTGTTTTGTTTAACTGATCGGTGGATTTGTTCAGCAACCCTACCCACCTCATTGTAACTAGACAACTATAGCAACAACTGGAATTATTACTACAAAGTTACAGTAATATTCTAGTTTTTGCAGTTGTAGCCAAAATAGTTGTAATATTAATTATAACAGATTTTTGCTGAATTTTTTTATTTATTTACATACAACAAAATTTTAATGACTTCAACATGCTGTCCTATATATTTCGTATGTCATGCATTGACATGTTACAAAAGAGTACTTGTACATCATGAATTGTGAGAAAGAAAAAGTCCAGGCTCCTGAGAATGGGAGATTAGCCTCATTTTCCTTCAATAATTGGATCTGCTGTTCCGAAATCTGTCTTCAAGTTTGCCCTTTCTCTATTAACTTTGTGGATTCTATAGTTTTGATTAGGTGAGACCCACAAGCTAATAAAGAGAAGAACACAGAATTAGAGACAAAAAAAAAAAAAAAAAATCGGGACAGCAAATCTGGCCCCCTCTCATGCATGTAATCATGAGATCCTTTGGCTTATTTTGGGGCAAGGTGAAGGAGTCAAACAAGTGCTCAACCTTTGGGCCATACTCCATTTTAAACGTTGGTTCAGAAAAAGTAGATTGAGTCTTGCATTTATTCTATGAGGTACACTATCATAAAGAAGAGACTGTTCGTTCATGTAAGGCTTCTTCAACATCAATGAGATGAGTTTGCCTAATCTTCTATTTCTAAAAAAGATGTGAGTCACAGCAACAGAAATGAGCAGGAAATAGTCAATAAATGGATTCTGAATGCATGAATTAATGATGGAAACTTTTGGTTAAAGAACCTAATTTCTTACTTTAGGACTTTTAATTATTAGATCCCTATATCTCTTCATTTTGGCCAAATTAAATTTCCAAGTCAAGTAAGATTTTGGTCTCCTGTCCCTCGTGTGGAAGAACAAAAATTAAGTCAAAACAAGAAAAAAAAAATATACTACTATATAATAAAAAAAGTAAGACTAGTACCTTAAAAAAAAAAAAATCCAAAAATATTCTTTTTTTTTTACTAATTAAAATTATTAATTAAATTTAATATGGTAGTTAGATAATTATGGATAGAAGAAAAAGAAAGAAAAAGAATTGTTGTTTGTCCTTTTCTGATAGTAAAAAATTAAAAGACTTGTTTTTGAAAAGTTGTAATCTAAGGAATTAACATGACTAGCGCCTAATAAAATAATCTGATAATTTTCAATATAGTCTCTTTATCATCAATTAATATTATATATATTTTGTAATTAACGGTTGTTTACCTGAAAATAAGTTTGTTAACAAAATTGACCTTTAATTAATGATAGTTGCTAGGTAGGGGTAGGGGTAGGGTAAGCAGAAGTACCTTGCAATGGGAGAGGGAGAGGGAGGGAGAGAGGGAGAGGTGATCATGCTTGTTGTAGCTTCCCACATGATCAGGCAAGCTAGTCTCCCCAAAGTGTTGTTTGAAGCCCTCGTGCTTGAATTCCAAGCCAGTAGAGAGCAGCCCACTAAAGTAGCACCCTCCCTTGAGCACCTTGAGCTCAACACCCACAACTTCATCCACACCCAAGTACTCCTTTAGGAAGGCTGCCACCAGGATTCTAGGCAAGCTAGTGCTGAACACCACCACCCTCCTCCTCCTCCTCCTCCCCCTCCCCCTCCCTTTGTGAGCTGCTGCTGCTGCAGCCACGAGTAGTGCCTCGTAGGCATTGAGGTGGAGGTTGTCTAGGTAGAACTTGGGCAGCACCGCCCTCGCGACAAGGTCCACATCCTTCACTTTCAAGCCGCAGAAAGTGATGAAGACCATGATCTTGATGCTGATCAGTTGGGAATGGTATCCGATTGCGCAGAGGAGTGGAGACGACAGGAGGAGGAGGAGGGCCCTCAGGAGGCTGCCGCCTTCCAACGCAACGAGCATCAAGTAAGGGAAAGGGCTACTACTCGCCCCCCTCAGGAGAGAGCCACAGAAGTCAGAAACCACTATGCTACTATCATCTCTTCCTCCTCCTCCTCCTCCTTCATCATCACCACCTGTACTCAACCTGCAGCTGCCTACAGTTGCTCTTCTGTGATGGAAGACATAGTTCCTGATTTTCCTAGCACCTCTATAGCAACAGATTAAGGGCCAGTATTCAGCTGCGATCTTTAGCAGAATCATAGGGAAAACAATTATATCACACACACACACACACTCTCTCTCTCTCTCTCTCTCTCTCTCTCTCTCTCTCTTTTGTTGTTGCTGCAATATTTATCAGAGGAGAGGAGAGGAGAGGGGTGAGTATATATGTATATATAGGAAGGAAGCAAAGCAAAGCAAAGCAAAGCAAAGCAAAGCAAAGGATTGAAGGAAGGGGAAGGTGGTGGGTGGGTGGATGCATGAGGAGGAGAAGGGTCAACTGAGATATCACATCTATCGATTGCCATCCATTTTGTGTTTCTGTACAATGTTCACCGCATTGGTATTCAAGTCACCCAAACTGAACGCAGATCAATAATAGAATCATAACGCGCATGCAGTTGGTGCAACTTTTTTGAATGCAAACTTCATTCATTTCAAACTTCGACAATCATGCAAGTTTAAAGTAATCATGCATGCAATATGAACTCGTAATTAAATACATCCAGTAGTACTCAGTGACCCTTGTGGTTACCGAAAAGAGTTGTACTATCCTGACCAACCACATTCCATGATTTCTAATAATCAAACACTCTTGGAAATGTTTAGTTCTGTAGCTCCTCATTGCTGGTTCCCCAAACTGCCCATACTCTTGAAGTAAGAGATCAATGTTACAGGCAAACACTAATCTTAAGCAATTGTTGTAGATATTGCCTATTATTAAGTTGGATTGAATGATGAATCATAAGTTATAAGTAGTACATGTTCCAAATTGCCAGCTAATTAGCTCCGATAAATGGACTTCCCACTGAAGAAGAAAGGGACCAGTTATGAAACTAAAACATGCGGATATGTGTCAAGCAAATATTTCAGTAACGATTTCTTGGTAAATATAAAAAATAAAAAACTACTCTTGGAAATTAATGGATGATCTAGTCCACTGCGGCGGTCCAAACTGGGAAATTACCTACAATATAAACACGGTTGTCCTTGAGATCTCCTCTAGCAAGCAATTGGTTACCGATATTTCTTATGACACTACAATAAAAATACATTTTTATGCCATGGAAAGCAGTTAAACGTAAAAAAATGGCAATTTTATGACATAAAACCAATGAATGGTAAGACATCTGCACTCATGGGAGAAGTATGTGCAAGTAAATAAGAGGTAGCAGGCTGTGCACCTAGTTCAATCACGTGCAATTTTTAAGTCATCTGTCCACCACTAGTGGTCTTTGAAGCAAAGCAATTAATGAGAGTTGAGGGATTTTTATTTCCAGCAACCTAGCAATAAGTATACCACTTTAAGTCGATAGCAGAAGCACTAAAATTGCCAAAATAGACAGCATAAAGATGAGAATTGTGAAAGAAATCTTTTTACCATACGTACGCACCATGAATGATACAAATGAAGCAGCATGTGCCTCAAGTGCTTGACTATATTGCTGATCCACAGAGAAAAGTTACATATTTCCTTTAACCAGTTGTGGCCTCTACAACCAAAATAGAGGATAATGAAAAGAGAGAAAGAACTAACAACCACCAATTTTACTAAAATCCAAAGAACCAAAAAGGTGGTATTCCCTAAATGTTCTCCAGAGATTGTGTTGATGTTGGCTTTATTTAAGGTAACCTTATGTAGTCACCACTAAAGGTTTATCCTAGAACCTAGCTTTTTCTTTATGTCAGAAAAAGAAAAGTTTGGTTACGTTCCATAATTAGATGACATCCGGATTAAAGATGAAAAAGCCAAGAAAACAAGAATTACAAGGGGGAGCACATCCCTAGAATCATATAAATGATTGATGAGTCAAGAACAAGCATTAGTACTGAACAGCATTTTTTGAGTGTATGCACTAAAAAGCTAGAATCTATTACTATCATAGATACACACATGTACACACACACAGACAGACATGCTTCCAACAAAAAATCTTTTTGGTGCTTTGTTTGCACGAATCCAGATTGAGATAACTGTTACAACTACAGGAGATTACTTGCACAAAGAAACAATCCTGAGGGAAGTGTGTTCTTATGTGCATGGAAGAACGCGTGGTCGAGATCAGAGGTTCACACAAAAGTTTTCACTCTGACTATTCTCGATTTTCACGAAGAACTATATAAGGATTTTGATAACAACTTGCTCTCAAGATTACAACAGAATCAGAATTAACCAAATTTCTCGTTCTTTCTTGCAATCGCAGTTGCAGACGGTCAGAACAGAGTTACAATAAAACGAAAACTACCTTCGTTCTTCCTTGCAAAACGCAGCTGCAACCAGACAGAACGAGCCAAGAAAAAATGAGAAGAAAAAATAATAATAAATTATTCTTGTTGGGGCAATAAAGACCACCGTTGCTCAAAGCAAAATTCGTCCTCTATCGACGATCTGCTCCCAAGAGCCAGCAAGTTCACAAGAGAACTTCTTGAACGATCGTAGTCATTTCTTTGTGTGACTCGAACGAACTACTTTGGACTCCTCTTTCTCAACTTTTTTATCTATCTCAAAAGGAGGCTATAGGACTCTTTATATTGGGAAGGATGGAAGCACATCCTCCTCTTCTTTCCGACGTGGGACTAAAAAGCCAATATACAAAATTGATATTGTCGCGCCCCGATCCCGTAGGGGCCGATCGTCCTCGCTTGGTCCCTACGGAACCGATCGTCCTTCGCTTGGGCGCGATGCCGTGCAAGCCTAAGTTGCGCTTGCACCAGGCAACGTACCTGCACAAGACACAAGTTAGACGAAAATATACATATATAGGCACAGAGTAAAATGTAGGGATCCAAGTTGAACACATTTGATAGCACACAAAATACTTTCTTTTTATTGAATAATTGAAGATTTGGATTACAAGTGCTTGCTTGGCTGAGTTACAAAATATGTCTTAGAAGGCTTACAACTCTTTTTACATTCCCAAAACTAGCCATAACGCCCATTACATTACATCCTTGTAGTAGGACCAAAATAACCAAAATATCTAGCAGAAGAGGAGTAGCCCACTGGAGAGGAAAGCAACGGAGGAAGCAGCACGAACACAGTTCTATGGAAGGGTGCACACACGCTGATTCAGATTCAAGATGCTTGCCAAACTCTCGCTTCCAGTACCTGGATATTTGCCCACAAACGTGGGTCAGTACTACCACATATACTGGTGAGCGACCGTGGCCAAACTCACCTTAGAAATCCACACTAAGTAAGCATATGAAGCTAGCATTAATAGGTGATCTTTCTCGTTGTCTAGTTTCTTTTTAACAATTCATGCAAGAAAACATAGACAATATAACATATGCAATTGATAATTCTCACCCACAGCCGAGCGGTTATCCCTGCAGCAGACACACAAGTTAGCCACAATTTACATATAAATAACTTATGAATCAATATAGGCATCAAGTGTTAGGTATGCAAGAAGGTAAACCTAGCATGCTCCCTAACTATGTGATGGTCCATGGGTAGCCCATGATTAGCAGCGGGAACCCAAGGTTCAGCTCTTCACTAGCACGCGCATGGGTCGGCAGCTGTGACTCAACGTTCAGCTCTCCACCAACACACACGAGTACTAGCAACTGTGACATCATGGACTCCGCACAACACTAATAGACATATCGCCCCACTAGACCCCCTTACGAGCCGTATACCTCAGGGCGATCCAAAAATCTCTTCGGGACCGAGCGATTCCCAGTGTCCCAGGAACCGTTCGAGAGACGAGACCTTGTGCACAAGTTGTCCGAGACCAATGCATGACATGAAACATCTAACAGATATAACACTACAATGCACAGTTCAAAGAAACGAACACACAATTTCCATCTCTTATTCTTTTCCCACATAACACATTCGAAACATAGGGACTTGCCATAAATCGGGTCGTGCAGCATAAGGACTAAGAACATGCAACATAATTTGATAGCAAAAGCATAATTCTAATACTTTAAGCATGCAGTTTATTTCTTTAGCTTATCTTTTTAGTGAGGCAACATTTAGTGAACTAGAGATTCTTTTCATTAGGCATGTGAACTGAAAGATTCATCGAAGGGCCTAAGCCACTCACCGAATAAATCGAACGAGCGGATGGGGAAGCCTTAAGCAACGTTCACTCTTTGGTTATGCGTCCTGAAAATACAACAATACTTGGTTAGAATACTTCGATCTCTTTCCCTTACGATTTGAAAAGAACGTGCAAGCAAGAAAGCAAAATCATGAAAACCAAGTCATCGAAAGCAACTCAAAACACAAAGCAACACAAAACCAAGAAGCAAAACAACCAACGAAAACTCTTGGACTTATTTCAATAGAAGCCATTCGATCAATTCGAAGGGTTCATTGCACTTCGTCTGTGTTGATTTGGCGGTAAGGTTTCCCCAAGACTCGATTCTCAACCGAGTCGAAGCAGCTTAGTATTCCATAAGTAACCGTTCAGAGCGGGGCGTTACAGATATCCCACAATCGCAACCCAATGCATAGCTCGCTCAACGTCCATTCAGCACCCGCTCAACGTCCGTCTAGCGCCCGTTCAGCGCCTGCTCATGCAACACGCGTATGCAACCCGAGCATAAAACTCGCGAATAAAACGAGCGCAAGATCGCAACAGCAGCGCACAAGCGCAAAAGCAGCGCACAAGCGCAACAGCAGCGCACAAGCGCAACAGCAGCGCACAAGCGCCTTGCGACGATACTGACGTGCTAAGTGCAAAGTGTGCCAACAAAGTACCACTTTGCGCCCTTCAGCCCGAGTCCGAGTCGCTAAGTCCCTTTGGGGTTTAGCTCCTATAAAAATAATTCCAAGAGCATGACAAAAAGCATAAATGCTTTCATGAGGAGTTAATCCTTTTTTATCCTAGAAAAATACCCCCATATGGCACCCATGTGCCCCACCATACCCCAAGTGCACACCTCAACTCATACAAAGTATTATATTGAGATACCCACTTGGTGGTGTAGCCAATGTGGGACTATCTTTACTAGTCCAAAGGCAAAAAAACCAACAATTCTCCACACATCTCAATATATATGGGTTGAGCATTTTTCACAGTGACTACCCATTATGCATTAGGATAGATATCGCTTTGACTTAAAACTTCCCGCTTGGGTCAAACAACAATATGATACAAGAATGGACTAAGCTTTGAATTCTGCACTATAGCTGCAATTCTTTCCACTCACACAATGACGTCAGCTGTGCTTCCGGTTGCACATTAAAGGCCCTGTGTCACGCCCCGATCCCGAAAGGGTCAATCGTCCTCGCTGGATCCTTCACGGAATCGATTCGTCCTCGCTGGGGCGTGATGCCGTACGAGCCTGGAGTTGCGCTCGTACAAGGCAAAAACTTGCAGTTAAAGGAACCCACTTTGAAACACAATTTAGAAAACACATTCACAGAGATTTGAACACAAGTGCAGGAAGAAACATGCTTTTTTATTGATAATTCAGAGTAATTTACATAGAGTCTACATTGATGCGCCTTCTCGGCTACTTGAATTGTATTACAAAAAGATAACTCAAAATGCAGGGCGCGCTCCATCAGATAGTCCACGTCGTCCATACATTACGCCCTTGTATAGATTGAAAGTCCAAGCCTCCAAAATAAACTGACTCCAACTATACTTCAAAAGTAGAGGTGCTTCCAACGCCTCCTCGTCTAGCCACTAGCGTTGCACCGTCTGAGTGCCTGAAATAGTTGCCCACAACGTGGGTCAGTACTCAACTTGTACTAGTGAGCGGGATGAACCCACTCGACTAAATCGACACTAGCTTATTAGGGGCGAGCATGCATTAAGATGAACTTCTATAAAGAAGCAAGTGAATTCAATTCATATCAGTTGCATGTTTTGATAGGAATGAAAATAACATCGAATCCAACCAGTACATCGGTTGCTTACTCAACCGATGCACACCTTCCCTGCAACGAAACACAAGTATACTTACCATCTGCACAAGACAATAAATTAGCATGTGTTCTATTCTATGCGGTCATTGGTGTGATCGACACCTTAGGGACATATTCCAAGCATTAACGGCGCGCCCTATCAGCCCGGGTAGCAAGCCCTGCTGGAGGTCCCGCAATGCATCGTGACTAGCACGAATCAATATTTCTCTCCGGATCGATACGGTTCCAGTGCCCCGGAAAGCCGTTTCGAGGAAATGATAAACCTTGTGCACAAGTTGTCCCAGACCATGCAAATGCATAAACATTTTATATTCATACAATGCATCGTATTAAGCAGAAGAAGTAAAGCAGCAATATATATCTTATGCAACAGTTCATATTTTCTCAATGCGGTGTTTCGATTTTGATATCCCATGGGTCCAAACTTTATCCGAGGCACCAGGCCGCAACCAACAACCAACTTTCCTTTCCAACCAACTCAGTTAAAAGGTGTGCAAGCATATAGTAAAATCAGTCTACAATTCCCATGTTCCTTTCTTAGTGGCTGCATGCATTGTGGCTAAGCATTTCCCTAGGCGTCCAACCGGGCATCATCGAGTGAACGTTTGAAACATTAGAGATGTGGGCATGAAGAAGTAGGAAAGAAGGGTCCAAACCACTCACTGGTTAAGGAAAAAGTTGCTAAACAAGGAATCCCGCCTAGCGACGATCAAACGTCAGTTACGCGGACCTGCAACAGCACGAGCACCGAGTTAGAATTCTTGCCTATCCTTCCTTGCCGAACTCCCCAAAATTCAAGCTCCAAATCGATAAAACCAGCAGCGAAAACCAAGCAACTCAAAAGCAACACCAAATCAAAATCCCAAAGCGGCAATCAAGAAAACCAAGCAACCAAACACGAAAACTATTGGACTCGTTTCAATAGAGGCCTTTCCATGAGTTGGAAAAGATCATCGCATTTCGTCCGTGGCAAGAAGATGCCGAAGATCTAAGAATACTTTGACGGACTAGCCACAAGCCCAATTATATAGTGCACATCCCGGTCGGATCGGGATTTGAGGCACTACACTGTGCACGCCTAATTTTGGTGTATATATTTTGGGCGTCTACAAGTTTTTTCTCAAGAGACGGCCTATATCTCTTTTCATATACTCTAGGTGAGTTCTTTTAAAGAGTCCTTGACATGAAGCCTCGAGCTTCCTTACAGTGCTACTGTTCTAGTATACGTACCCGAGATACGCGTATTATACGTGTATAGCTTACTTATTATTTAATTATTTACTTTATGCTTTATGTCATTCATGTATTTTTTAGGTTATTTTTATAAATTTTACTTAGTTGTATGCTTTAGACCATTGATCCCTTAGTTTTCTTATGTGTGACTGTGATGAACCCGGGTGAGGGGCATGGATTCTGATCCAATGGCCTACAATCCTAGCTTTTCCTATATGAGAAATCCCTCTCTCTTTCTTCCAATTCTCTTTTCGTTTCATTTCTCTTTCCTTCTTTCCCATCCGAGAGAAGCAGCCGAGCTTGGCCTTGGCCTTGGGTGACTTGATAGTGTTGGTATTAGACTAGAACTTGACCGTAGACAAGTATATCTTGCCAACCGAGTGAACCCATAAATTAGGAGCTTCTTGATAAATCTAAGTTTATATTTATTTGCTAGCTTAGTTATCTGTATATCTTTAGTAGCTTAGAACTGTGTTTTAGACTCTTTTGTAGCCTTGGTTTTGTTGCACTAGTATTTGATCTTGAACTGGAAGGTTAAGAACAACAAAGTCGGAGCACAAAGTGTGATGGTCGGAGAAGAATGAGAAATTCTACAAAAAGTGTGCATGAGACCCTTGAAAACTTAGCACACTATGTGCTATCTCATAAAAATGCTTACGTTCAGCACAACATTCAAATCTTAAAAAATACTTGCGTTCAGCACATCATTCAAATCCTTTCAAAAAAGTGTGCCAAGATATATTGAGTACTCTGGGCGTACTTTAATCCCCATGCGTATGTTTTGTACGAAGGTCATATAATCAAATCCTTGCAAAAGTGCGCCAAGGCTATCAGAAACTTGGGCACACTTTTGAAAGAAATCCCCAGTAGTGCACATTTGAGTGTTCAGCCTCATCATCAAGAGAAAGTGCGTAAAGCCTCTGTTGGCGCACTAATTCCTTTCTCTGAGTATTCTTGATGGACGAGCATTGACTCTGGCATTGCCTCGACTGTTGTTCTCTCGAATGTCATGTCTTAAATATTGTGCCATGCTTTGAGACTTGTGTTTTATCTTTTAGTAGACCTTCCTTCGCTTGTTTATGTGCTAAACCTCCCTGCTAGCAAGATTGATGAAAGTGCACCAAGCTCCTGGCTCGCACACTTCTATCATTGTGCGCCAAGGTTCTAAAAGTGCGCTTTAGTATGAATTGTGTACCATCTTTTTCTCGGAGCACTTTTTGCATCAAAGTGTGCCAGAACTATCCGGACTAGTCATTTGTGCGCCAATACTATTTTTGGCCATTTGTGCACCAATACTATTTTTGGCCATTTGTGCGCCAATACTATTTTTGTCATTTGTATGCCAATGCTATTTTTGGCCATTTGTGCGTCAATAATGGTTTTTGGCTCATTATGCGCAGATAATTTATTTTTTTGCCTGATTATGCGCCAACCCTTAATTGTTAATTTATGCGCCTGTATGCCTTTATTCTTTTATTAGTAATGCTTAGCACTTGGTGTTTCTCTGATTTTCTTTTATCCAGTTATTTTAGTTAATCCTGGTTATTTCCTGAATATGACATTCTTGATATGGATATTGATTTCCTGGCATGAGTTAAGTGAATTTACATTATAAATGAACTCTTGAATCTTAACCCGGAATTGATAATCCTGATAATCATGATCCCGATACTCCTGATAGTGGCTCGACGTATTCACTCATAACTTGAGAATTCCTGTAACTGTCTTGATCAAGGCTATTAGTAGCACATGTATTGCATGTCATGTATCCCCGTGGTTGATTTTGATTGTGCTCGTCAAGCTACTGTCATGTCTTGCATCATGTCTAAGGCAGATTCCTGAGCACCACGGTCAGGAATTTTTGATAATTGCCTAGTCTAAAAACTAGAATAATAATCTAGAAAGTATCTATAGAGATTCCTGGCTACATGCAATCCCGGTATCTCAGCGACACCTGATGAATTTGGAGCTCTCCGTCGTGAGAGGCACTCTTCCAGCACACGGACAAGTGTTGCACTACCAAAAAGGACAAAAAAATGATTATACCTGATAAACCTATATTATGGACCCATACGTTCGGATAACCCGAATAGCCTACAGGGCATGTAGCCGTAAGAAATCTCAAACTGTATGTATTAGTAACTAGGACTGTGATAACCGTAGCTAACTAATAATAGCAAGCCGTATGACATGATTGGCCGTGATTGCTTGATTTTCAGTCTAGTCATGTCCTGATTTAATTAACAGATGATCCAAAAATGGTAACCGGTGTACTGATTCTAGATGTCCTTATTTAATTACTCCAGTACAGTTTAACTGTTATCTTACCTGTTATTCTTACTGATTTATCTGCATGCTGATTTTAGTTCATATATTTGACTCCATTATGGTATTTGTTGTTTGGGGTTTGACCCCACTAGTTTTGTATGACCAGATTTTGGAGCAGAACCGTAGGATCTCCCATACTTCCCTACTCAAGATTGTGAACATGAGGATCACCCGAGGATATGAGTGTATTTCCTCTTCCTCACCCACTTGATCGTGTACATTACACTTTTGAGGCATCTAGCCACCGAGCATGTGTTTAGCTCGTATTTTGGGATTCTTGATAAAGCATCCTGCGGGCCTACATGTAAAGCATATTCTAGACTATAGTTAGAGCTGATCATGTAATATTCTACTCTGCTAGTTCTTCATTCTGGTAACTATCTTCATGATCATCTGGGTATGTATAGTTTGTGACGTCTTACTATTATATGTTTGGTGATCATAAATCTTGTAAACTTGTTGGCTGTTTGAGATTGAGATACCTAGAATTCTTGACCCAAGATTGTCTGATGGATTATAGAGTAAACCCTTACATGTCTAGACAGTCGTAACCGTATCTCGGGGTATAAAGTACTCTGATATACATAGCTGACTTTGTTCGCCCCCGTTCTCCAGTAATCTGGTTCTGGGGCGTGACACGCCCCGAGCTCCTCGCCGGCGGTGAAGGGTCTATCGGAGGGAGGGGGTTCGACGGAGAAGGGGTCGGCCTCGATTGAAACTCTCTAATAAATATTAGGGTTTATGAATTTAGGGGGAGGCGGTAAGGATTCTAGAGATTTTTGTTTTTATTGGTGGTGGGGAGCACGACTGCGACGATATTGTTGCTCCTTCTTCGGTTGTTGTCCGCTCCGGTCGTCGACGAGAAGACGACCAGAGCAGTTGAGCTGTCGAATCCTTCTCTGGTTGTGAAGAGGAGGAGGAGGAGAATGTGATGGGTTAAATAAGTAGAGTATCTAGGGGGGAGAGACAGAGGAGTTTTCATTGGGGGGGGGGGGGGGGGGGTTCTCAAGCGTAATCCAAAAACTGAGCACGGAACGAAAAAATAGAGCGGGCCAAGCCTTGGTGAATTTTTTAAGAACATTTTATGATGCTCGAGTGTATAATCGTTGTAAAAGTATATAATATATATGACTCTTATAAATAAAAAATGTTATAATATACCCAAAACTCCTCCAATCCGTCATATTAAGGTGGGATTCTGAATTTTTGTAACCCTTATACATAAACCGTCATAATAACAATTTTGCAAGTGTCATAAATAGGTATTTTTATTGTAGTACTCCTGGATAGTATGCATCGGTCTTAACCGCTATGCTAGTATATATATATATATATATATATATATATATATATATATATATATATATATATAGCCAATGACCTTTAGCTCAATTATATATATAGCCAATGACCTTTAGCTCAAGTGGGTTGAGTGAGACATATTCCCTCCAGAGGTTGCAAGTTCAAGAAACGATGGAAGCACATTTAATTTTCTGTGGAGAAATTAATGTGAGGGCAACAAGAGTGCATGTCGGGTGCGGTGTGATACAAATGTTGTGCTGGTGCGAACTTTCGGGCTGGAAGTGTGGCCTTCAGACCGAGTTTGTAGGCCTTCGGATCAGGAGTCTGTAACACAATTACCTTCGCTTCGGACTGAGAGTGTGGCCTACGGACCGAGTTTGTAGGCCTTCGGACCAGGGATCTATAACACAATTGTCTTCGCTATGAGTGTGGCATTCCAACCGAGTTTGTAGGTCTTCAGAACAAGAGTTTGTAACATCAGCTAAAAAATGAATAAAAATATACATATAATATGAATATGAAAAAAATCACATAATCAACTTAGAAGGAACAACAAACTGATGGGAGGAAGGAGTATCTCATATGAGAAAGAGGAAATAAGATAATTAGATTATTTCATGAAGTAATTTTAATTATTTTTTATGAGTATAAAATATATATATATATATATATATATATATATATATATATATATATATATATATATAAACTTTCAAATCTTTCGATTTATAGTGTTTATAAAGACATTCAAAATTAGACAACATTAATTTTCGAAAATTGTTGAGACAGCCAAAACTAATGCTTCTAAAAAAATTATCAATCAAAAATATTTTAAACACATCAGCTAAATTTTTTTTTTCAAAACCGGTAAAAAGATGATTGTCAAACAGATCTCTTTTAGTATATCATCAGTATATATATAGTTAATCATCAGTGGTTAACTTTCTTACTATGCGCTAATAATTGAAATTGAAATTGAAATTAAAATTTGACCGAAACTATGTCCCCTCGACAAAATGTTGCGGATTGAAAACCTGGACATGCATGTCGAAAAGCGGTGACAAGTGAAGTGGAGTAATTTTAAATTGTGTAAACAATTATTGCATGCATACAACTCTCCAACTAAAACTATACTGATAACCTATACAATATAACTTGATAGTGATGTTCGAACTGCATACTTGAACAAGTAGTTGTATTGTTGAACTGGTGGCACAAACGTAGCTAGCCGGAGCAATTGAGCACCCTGATTGACCTCTTATTGGCACCAGCAAGCAAACTGATAGATAGAATTGAATGCGGAAATGATAAGTCGATCCCATATCATCTCCAGTACTGAGTACTAAGTGAGTAATATCCCTGCGCAGCATGCATATATGGCGACAACAAATTAAGTTGATTTACAAATTTTGGTAGGAATTGTCACTCTTACTTAGGCTTCGTTTGGTCAAAAAGATAAATAAATAAATAATAATATATATATATATATATATATATATATATATATATATATATTCTTTCATATGTAAATGAAATATTATTTTCTTCCTTTGTGTTTGGTAGGAATGATAGAAAAATAGGAGATTAATTTTACGTTATTTGGTATGAAAGAAAAAGTGGAAGAAAAAAAATAAAAAATAAAGATTTTACCAATTTTATCCTCAACTAAAAACACTTATTACTATTTGATTTCATGAATAATTTTTACATAACACAATTAATATGGGGATATAATTGTTAATTAATATAAGACTCCACTTTTTCTTCCATTTTTTGAGGGATTATATTTTCTAGGTTATGAGAAAAAAGTAATCCCTCTACTTCTCCTTCCTACCGCTTTTTCTTTCATACCAAACAAAAGAAAATGAATCTTTTCCTCTGCTTTTTTCCTCCTCCATTTTTCGTACTCTCACTTTTCTCTCCTAACAAACACACCATTAGACTTCGTTTGGTAGGAATGGTGAAAAAGTGAAAGAAAGGAAAAATAGTAGGGTATATTTTCTTCCATAGGAAAAGAAAAAATATTTTTCTTCCTTTATGTTTGGTAGGAAGGATGGAAAAAAGTGGAGATTTACTTTCCTTTGTTTGGTATGGAAGGAAAGAAAATAAAAAATATAGGTTTTATCAATTTTATCCTCAACTAGAAACATTTATTTACCATATGACTTCATGAATAATTTTTAAATAATACAATTTATATGGGGGTATAATTGTTAATTGATATAAGCATACACTTTTTTTCCACTTTTGGAAGGATTCAATTTCTTAGGTTAGGAGGAAAAAACAATCCCTCCACTTTTTCTTCCTTATACTTTTCTTTCCATTCCAAACAATAGAAAATGAATCATTCCCTCCAATTTTTCTTCTACTTTTCTTTCCTATGACGATAACACCCGACAAGTCTGAAAGTACAGATCTGCATGAGCCATCACTAAAACTTTGTCACGTCCCAGTACCGGAATACGGAGACGGACATGGTCAGCTACCCCGTACAAGGTACTATACGTCGTACGGCGATCACGGCTATAACTAGACAATGAGTGCATACTACAAGCAAGTAACTTAGGGTCACATAGAACATCTATTGTCACAATCAGTCAAATAAGAATAGCCAACATAGAACATGTATGATAAAACGGAAAGACCTCCCAATTTTCCTATCAAAATATTCTAGAAACCAACTGTACAAACTAAGAAGCTGCCAGAGTAGCAAAAGTACATGACCATGATTAGCTGCATTCTGATTAATTACAATCATGTAAGAAAACTAAATGTCCAGATATAAGGCTAACAATTTTCGGTGGCTAAATGTCCAAAAGAGTAAAATGTACAATATCGAGCAGTGAAGAAGAAATTCACTCGTGTTCCTCAGCGACCGTCAGTCTGGTACGCGCCATTGTTCAGAAAGAAGTACGCTGGATCCTCGAGTGTTGGCTCTAAACCTAGCCATGCAAAACCAGTGGGGTTAGACCGCAAATAGCAAGTACCACAAAGGAAGCACAAATGAAGAAACAAAAACAGAGGAATATATATATATATATATATATATATATATATATATATATATATATATATAGTTGTCTCGTAGTTTTTGTCCATAGTCTACCGTGATACAACAATTTAACCCTACAACCAAACAATGACAAGGGTTAGACCATCGCAGCATGATAGTCCATGTCCCTAAACTATTGAATAGGAGATACAACCAAAAATAAGTTCAATTACAGTATCGGCCAATCATTTATACGGCTTGGTAGGTGGAGTCTGGATTATCCCGAAGGTATTATGCATGCAATAGTAATCCTCAGATCGAGCCATATGCTAGCAGGTCTAGCCGAGCCATGAATCGCAGAGTAACACATATTAATTATGCACCAGTCCCCCGTAAGGCCACCGTGCAAAGATCGCATAGAACACATAGTATAATATAATAGTCGGATATCACATTCCACTAATGAGGATTTAAACAATATTCAAATGGGTCCATTCTTCACTCCTAGTTGATTGAGGGTTGCTAGTTAAGCAGGGGCAGTCTTCGCCTTCTCGCACTTGGCCTTGTAGGCTGGGGTGTCCATCTTCTTCATCTCCCTCTAGTACTCCACCTTCATTCACTCCTTGCGGTGATCCGGTCCAAGTGATGCCAGCGCCTTCTGGTCATTGATCATATATGTCAACCTCTTGCTGGCGACGGTCTTGTAGCACTTCCGGATATCACTATCTCTATGATCCGACCACCAGTACAACCTCTGCAAATTAGAAATTTATTTTTTATTATTTTAATCAAAAAATTATATATTATTATAAATAAAATTTATATACATATCCCGAGCTTCTCCATCCAAGTGAATCGTCGATCGAGCGGGATGTCACTGAAGTTGATATAAGGGCCATCAAAGTAGCCCCACAAGATCTTCCCTAGATCATTCCTAGCCTTGATCAGAAAGAATCTAAAATAAGTAGACAATATACAATTAGAATAAATATTACAAAATAAATATGTGAATTGACAAATAAATGCTTAGGTCGCTCCATCGGTCCATATCTCGGGATGACAGATATTGGCTGGCCGCTTTGGTGGAGTAGGGGGGTCCGCAAATCCTGGACGGCGGACATATACTCTGTTGTCCACAAGAAGGCCTGGAAATGGATTTACTCTTGTGGGAGCAACTGGTGGAGTAGCCGGTGTAGTAGTGCCGATAGTGGCTGGAGTAGAAGAAGGGGTAGCAGCTGATGGCAATCTGGGAGATGGAGAGCTCCTCCTACTGAAGAACGAGTATATGGCGGAGATAAACCATCCGGCGCATCAACAAACTCGTCATCGGGTCGTGTACGAGAATCTGGGGTAGTAGGCATAGTGGACAGAGGATGCTACAAAGATGATCCTCTTTGAACTTGTCGTCGTCCTTGTCCTCGTCCTTGTTCCGTCATACTATAGGTAAATTTGCAGCAAATAAAAAAAATGGTGTCATCAAACAGATAATCATAAAGTAATGGTGTGGTAAAATAAGTAAATACTAGTGTGATGATAAAATAAATAATAATCGTGTCATAAAATAATTAAATAAATATCTAAGCTAATGCATATGTATGTACGGACTAATCTTCTTCATCTTCCGAATTGTCATCGTCTTCTGAATCATTTTCTAAATCGTCTTCATCTTCTACTTCTTCATCTTCATTTTCACTTCTAGTATCAATATCACTTTCACTATCACTATCACTATCACTATCACTATCACCTTCATCTTCCAATTCTTTTTCTTCGCTTGATACCTCCATATCAGAGTTCTCCTCTATATGAGGTAAATCTTCTATCCCAATCTCTTCGTCAACTCTATCATCCTCTATGGTAACGTCAACCCACATACCATCAACACCGGCCGAACTCATATATGCAAGTTGAGACATGACCACATCATCCTCTTGGTATGCTAAATCTCCAACATTATATGTGTTTTTAGCTTTAGTTTTGCATACAGCCCACATATCTTTATTATTGCGTCGTCGACTAGGATAGCTCGTATAATACACTTGAAACGTTTGACTAGCCAACACAAATGGTTCAAAACATATATATCTTTTTGTATATTTTATATCAACAAACCCAAATTGTTTGTCAATTTTTTATCCTTGCTTGCGTGTTGTGTCGAACCAATCATATTTAAACAGCTCAATTTTTATCTCATAAGAGTAATCCAGCTCCACGACATCTCTTAGTACACCATAATAGTCAAATTCTGGATCGACTTCGTAGACTGAACCCCTCACACATACTCCAGAATTTTTTATATAATTAGCCTCCTCATCGACAAATGATTAACTAATAGACTTACCAGTGGTTCTAAATTTGAAGCAATTGATTGTGTATCAATCCCAACACTTTGTCCTCTTACTTTGTCCGATAGCTAATGCTCGAAGTCGTTCGTTCTGTAGGTCAAAACGAGGACGAAAAATCTGAAACATCACATATCATATAGACATTAGACAAAGATTGTTCTGAATGCTAAATTTATAATTCTTAATATTTAGGATCCGTACATAATTATGGAACCATGATAGAAATTTTCTATCAACCTCTCTAACAAGATCATCTTCATTAATATTAGGTCTCTCCATTTTTACCTCAGCTCTAAAAGTACTGTGATAATAAAAAGAATAGTTCTTCGTCAATTATTTTTCAAGTATATATGTAAAGAAATGATAAATATGGAAAAATGTTTCTTTTATTATTTTGATGCGTGAGCCTTTATATAGCAGAGTTTACATCAAAACTAACTCATGAGGGTACAACTTAATCCCTACCATCATGGTTAGAGATAATTACAAAAATAAACTAACTCATGAGGGTACAACTGAATCCCTACAATCATGGTTAGAGATAATTACAAAAATAAACTAACTCATGAGGTTACAACTGAATCCTACAATCATGGTTAGAGATAATTACAAATTAGAGAAAGACTAAGTCAATAACTTATTACCCTCCCGCAAGCTCACGATCGAGTATGAACGAGAAGCTTGGACCGTAAGTTTTGAAACCTTGAGGAGCCAACAGCTTTGGTAAAAATGTCTGCTATCTGATCAGCAGATTTGACATGCCTAACAATCAGAGCACCTGCCTGAACTTGTTCCCGGACAAAGTGATAGTCGATTTTGATATGCTTGGACCGTTGGTGAAAGACCGGGTTTGCAGTAAGAAAAGTGGCACTGAGATTATCACAAAGAAGAATGGGAGGACCAAGAGATGGTGCCGCCATTTCCTTGAGAAGCTGTTGAAGCCAAATAAGTTCAGTCGAGGCAAAGGCAATAGCCCTGTACTCAGCCTCAGTGCTAGAGCGAGCAACCACATTCTATTTGCGAGAAGACCAGCTCACAAGGTTGCCTCCAAAGTAAACCGAGAACCCATGTTGAGAGCGGCAGTCCTCGGGATCAGAAGCCCAGCCAGCATCAGTAAAGCAAACAAGCCGAGTGTCACGAGCAGGACGGAAGAAGAGGCCGGAATCGAGTGAACCCTTGAGGTAGCGGAGGATTCGTTTGACCGCAGCCCAATGATGTTCCGATGGCTGGTGCATGAACTGGCAGACCCGATTGACTGAGTAGGAAATCTCAGGCCGGGTGATGGTGGCATATTGGAGAGCTCCTACGATGCTACGGTAGAGATGGACGTCGAAGAATGGATCACCGCCTGAAACGAGCCGAGAACCTGGAACAGCCGGCGAGGCTATGGGTTTAGCGCCCATCATTTTGCTGCGATCAAGAAGGTCCAAGTACTTTCTTTGGGAGAGTAGAAGACCAGCTGAATTAAGATGGACTTCAATTCCCAAGAAAAAGTTGAGATCACCCAAATCCTTCAGAGAGAAAATCGAGTTGAGATACTTGACAAACTCATCAATGAAGGAAGAGTTGGAACCGGTGATAATGAGGTCATCCACATAAACAAGCACATAGACAACATCGGAGTCATGACGTTTGATGAAAAGAGAGGTATCAGAGATGCATTGTCGAAACCCGTGACAAAGCAAAGCCTGGTTGAGCTTCTGAAACCATGCTCGCGGAGCTTGCTTGAGGCCATAAAGTGCCTTTTTGAGGCGACAGACATAGGACGGCCGATCAGGGGAAGTGAAACCCGGTGCTTGCTCCATATAGACAGTTTCTGCTAGATCACCATTGAGGAAGGCATTATTAATATCAACCTGACGGAGAGGCCAATGACGAGTGACAGCAATGCTCAATACCACCCGAATCGTGGTAGGCTTGATGACCGGGCTGAATGTGTCGAAGTAGTCAACTCCCTCTTCTTGATTGTATCCCTTGGCAACCAAACGGGCCTTGTACCAGTCAATAGAGCCATCTGGTTTCTTCTTGATCCTGAAAACCCACTTACAACCAACAATATTAGAAGAGGAGGGCCTAGGAACCAAGTCCCATTGGCAATTAAGGCATCAAACTCTAGTTGCATAGCATGTTGCCAATTGGGGTTCTTTTTGGCTTGTAAGAAAGTTTTGGGTTCAAAATCAGAGGAATCACAGGGAATAGAGTGTTTGTTAGCAGTGTGGGCTTTAGGTTTAAGGGAATTAGTGGAGGCTCGAGTGACCATACCGTGGGTCGAAGTGTTGGAGGGGCGGAAATACGAGGGAGCATGTTGATATGGCATAACCGGCGAAGGGATCGGTGGTGGGGAAGGTGGCACCACCGTGGGGGAATGTGGCGTGAGGTCGGAAGGAGACAAAGACGACGGCTGAATGGGAGTCGGTCGAGAAGGATCCGAAGGAGAAGATGCAACCGAGAGTGGTGTTAATGCAGCTTCTTGAAGCGAAAAAAGAGAGAGGTCAGGACGAGACGAATCTAGCTGTCCGGACTGAGAATTTTGCTCCAGAAAAGGAAAAGAAGACTCATCAAAGACAACATGACGAGCAATGTACGTTTGAGAGGAAGAAACGTGATAGCACAGATATCCTTTATGTTTAGCACTATACCCTAAGAAGATGCACGCCACAGAACGAAATTCCAACTTGCTACTGTTGTAAGGGCGAAGATAAGGAAAACACAAGCAACCAAAGGATTTCAGAAAATGATAATCAGGTTGACGCTGATATAGGCATGCATACGGGGACTTGTTCTGAAGAATAGGAGTTATAGTTCTATTATTCAAGTAAATGGCGGTATGAAAGGCATGTTCCCAAAATTCCATAGGAAGATGGGAATGTGCCAAGAGAGCCAACCCTTTTTCAATGATAATCCTATTCCTTCTTTCAGAAGCACCATTTTGTTCAGGAGTGTGAGGGCAAGAAACACGATGAAGTATGCCATTAGTTTCAAGAAACGTTGCTACAGTTCGGTACTCGCCACCCCAATCAGATTGAAAAGCTTTAAGTTTAGTAGAAAACTGTGTCTCAACCATAGTTTTGAAAGATGTAAAGGCAGACAAAACCTGAAACTTAGCTGCCAAGAAATAAACCCAAACAAATTTGGTGCAATCGTCAATAAAAATGACAAAATAGCGATTACCATTTAAAGAAGACACAGAGGCAGGACCCCAAACATCCGAATAAATTAAATCAAAAGGATGTTTAGAGGGAACATGACAAGAGGGTAGATGATGTCTTTGACTCTTGCCTAATTGACTAGCACTACACAAAGGCAATAATTTATTTGCAGAAACAGGCAAATTAAAAGTAACTAATTGACGACGCAAGATGGACTCATGCGGATGAGCAAAGCGATGATGCCAACAAGAGACAGAGGCGCGTTCACCAACAAAAACTCTGGGAGCGGGTGAGCGAACAGGAAGCCGGTACAAGCCATTCTCAACGATTCCCTTGAGTATTCGCGTGCCCTGAAGGTCCTTAACATAACAATGATTAGCATGAAGTTCCACAAAAACATTGTTATCGAGGCATAATTGATGAACACTAAGAAGGTTTTTAGATACTTTAGGCACAACGAGAATATCTTTAAGGGTAAAGGATTTAGCAACATGTTTAGCAGAGAGAGAAAGATTGCATGTATGCGTAATGGGAAGGGACTGACCGTTTGCGACGACAAGGCTGTCACTGCCAGTGTACTCGGACTGGAGGTTGAGGCCGGACAGGTCAGCCGTGACGTGATTCGTCTCTCCAGAGTCGACGACCCATGGGCCACATGAGCCACATGAGTTCCGTGCTTCATGACCAATCGTCGCGGACGGGCTGGCGGTGTACGCCACATGAGCCTGCTTGCTGGCGGACTGGCGGAGGCGATCAGCGGCGCGGCGATTGGTGGCAGGGAAGGCAGACAGGTTAAGTCGTTGATGGTAGTTCCGTGCTTCATGACCCTGCTTGTCGCAGAGTTGACACACCGGGCGAGAGCGGTCGCCAGACGTGGCAGAGTCCAACGGAGAATGTCGACTTGCAGCCGCGCCTCTACGATGAGCAACATAGGCCACCGGAAAACTGGATTCGGCGTAAGAGTCAAGTATGCGCTGTTCTTCCTGAAGAAGGAGGCCGAGCAGCTCATTCGACGAAATCGATTTCAGCCGCATACTGAGTGTTGTTTTGAACGCACTATATTCAGCCCCTAAGCCAAATAGCATAAAAAAGACAAAATCCTCGTCCGTTACAGAGGTGAGACATTCAGCGAGGGAATCAGAAATTGCCCTTTTTTTCTCAACATATTCCAAGATAGACAGGTTTTCCTTGGAGAGCAATTGAAGTTGTTGTTTCAAATGCATCTGCCTGGCACGAGTTTGGGAGTGAAACATCTGCTCTAACATGGACCAAAGTTCCGCGGTTGTGGTAGCCCGAACAACGTGACCAAGCATAGGAGTGGAGAGAGTGGATCGCAGCCATAAAAGAACCAGTCGGTCCTTGCGCTTCCAAGCAACAAAGTCAGGATTCGGGCTGGTGGTGGTTGATGAATCTGCGGCCGATGAAACAGTCGGCGGAGGAGCACCACCAGCGACAAGAAATCCCTCAAGCTCATAAGCCTCAAGAGCCGAGCGAATAGTGTCGCGCCGTAGAGAGTAATTGGAGCGATCGAGACGGACTGCTAGCGCCGGGAATTGAAGGTTGGCCGCGGTGCCACCAGAAGCAGTGAACAAGATTTGAGTAGCGGAAGGAGTAATCTGGTTGTTTTCGAAAGACATAGCGTAGGGTCGGTTTAGGCTATTCTGCTACCATGTAAAGAAATGATAAATATGGAAAAAGGTTACTTTTATTATTTTGATGCGTGAGCCTTTATATAGCAGAGTTTACATCAAAACTAACTCATGAGGGTACAACTGAATCCCTACAATCATGATTAGAGATAATTACAAAAATAAACTAACTCATGAGGGTACAACTGAATCCCTACAATCATGGTTAGAGATAATTACAAAAATAAACTAACTCATGAGGTTACAACTGAATCCTACAATCATGGTTAGAGATAATTACAAATTAGAGAAAGACTAAGTCAATAACTTAATAATATACAAAATTAAAATATCTAGAAAAGATGTGTCGCTTACTTCTCAATATCTTGCATCTCTTTTATACCACTATTTAACAATATATACCGATGAGCGGCTTCAAACTCATCGCCTTCCAACCAACGTACTTTAGTAGCACTTATAGGCTTCCCTCCCATATTCAAGATAGTGTGGATTACACTATTCGGGACATTAACCCCATCGTCATCATTCCTTGGGGGTCTATTACGATTTGTTCTGACATGAGTATCAAAGTAGATGGAGCAGAAGTTTGAAACCTCCTCAATGATATATGCTTTGTATATCGAAGCTTCTACATGAGCCTTATTGCCAACCTTCTTCTTTAGGTGATGTAGAAACCTATAGATAATATATTGAATCTTATAATTATTTGAATAAAAAAATTATTAGTATAAAGAATTTATACCTCTCAAATGGATACATCCATCGATAATGGACGGGAGCACAGACGCGTGCTTTGTATACAAGATAAATCAGCAAATGCTCCATACTATCAAAAAAAATAGGGGGAAGCACCATTTCTAACTTACACAATGTCAATACAATCTTCTCCTCAAGTTCTATTATATGTTGCACCATCAACTTGCTTGAACACAAATCTTTAAAGAATATAGACAATTCGGCCAACGGAGTCCATTCTTGATGAGGCAACATCTCTCTCAGAGCAATAGGTAGTAACCTCTCCATAAATATATGGCAATCATGACTCTTCATCCCTGTCAACTTGCGTTCATTGATATCAACACATCTTGCCAGATTTGACACGTAGCCGTCAGTAAATCTCAACTTTGAAATCCAGTTGCATATTATCAATTTATCCTCCATACTCAATGTAAATGGTGCTGGAGGCTTGACCCAATTGTCGTTGCCACTTCATTTTAGGTGCAAATCTGAACGCCCGCAAATAATTTTCAAGTCCTTTCTTACTTTGACATTGCCTTTCATTTTTTTTTTTGATATCCATCATCGTATTGAAGATGTTGTCGAATACATTCTTTTCGATATGCATGACATCAATATTATGCCTTATGAGATTGTACTTCCAATAAGGTAAGTCCCAAAAGATACGCTGCTTCGTCCAATTATGCCTACGTCTAAACCCTTCAAAGTAATCGTCCGATATCGGATCTTCCATCACAATCGTCAATCCATCTACCTATTTCCAAACTTTGTCTCATGTCAGTCTCAACGGGGGAGTAGATAGTTCATGTTTACCAGCTCTAAAGACATCTATGTTCCTTCTCCATGGATGCGACGCAGGAAGGAACTGACGGTAACAATAAAAAAAATATGATTTTTCTCCATTCTGGAGACGGAATGCCTTACTCTTTTTCATACATATCGGACAAGACAAAGTACCATGAGTACTCCACCCCGATAACATCTCATATGTTGAAAAATCGTTGATGGTCCATATGAGAGACTCTTTCATCTGAAAGTTCTGCTCCTTCGATATATCATATGTCCGAACGCCGAATTTCCACAATTGTTTCAACTCATCCACTAACGGCTGCAAGTAGATATCGATGTTCTTCTTTGGATTTTTCGGACCGGGTATGATAAGTGTCAAGAACATGTAAGGAGTGTTCATGTACATCCACGGTGGTAGATTGTAAGGAGTCAAAATTATCGGCCAACAAGAGTACTGAGATCCTGACTGTCCTAAAGGAGTGAATCCATCAGAACATAAACCCAATCGGACATTCCTGGGCTCCGCAGCAAATTCAAGATGACACAAATCAAAATGCTTCTATGCCTCTCCATCGGAAGGATGAGATAATTCTCCTTCATCCATCTTTCGTTCCTTGCTATTCCATGTCTTGTGTTATGCTATATTTGCGGACATATACATTCTCTGCAGCCTCTTTGTGATCGACAAAAACTGCATGTACTTGTAGGAACGCAACCTTGCTCGGGCAGTTGACTTTCCTTTGCCCCGAATTGGCTTGTACTGGTCCGCATGACAAAAAATATATTTATCTTTATCATCGTTCTCCTTGTAGTACAACATGCAACCGTTTTGACAACAATCTATCTTTTCATATCCTAATCCGAGTCAGAAAATTTGTTGTACAAAAAATATTTTAAAAAATTAACTAAAACGAATTTTTTTTTTAAAAAAAATTGAAAAAAGGTTTCCATCTCTGATGGCGAAAATATGAATTTTTTTATATTTGCCAAATTTTCACCAACCAAGTTGGCAAAAATCTAACAGTTGTTTTTTTTTGTTTGGTTTATTTTTTTATATTTTTTTTGGGATAATTGGGTTTGGTTTTTTTTCTGGTTTGGTTTTTTTTCTGGTTTGGTTTTTTTTTTTAAAGTTGCTGTAGCAATAATTTTTTAAATAAATTAGAAAAAAAATTAACATCCAAAATAAAATATGCTATCGTTGAACAACCAAAAAAAAATATGTCGTAAGAATATTACGTCTGCCATTGAGCAGACTTCGAGCGGCCATAACTATTTGTTTGAAAATCATTTTTCGTCAGACAATAGGTCGATTTATATGTTTTTGACGAAAGTAATACAATTCGTGCAGAAAGAATTTTTATCCGAAGCAAGACGCACATGTTACAGGAAAAAATATAAAATTTAAAACTTTAAAGTATCATAACTTTTGACTGAGATATCGAAACAAGGCACAATTTGTGCAAAAATGACTGTATCGAAAGAAAAGTATTACGGGATAAATGGTTTTACCGTTTGACGGACTTTGAAAATTTTAGATGTTTCGACCTCCAAATTTTACTTTCGGTAATTTTATTTTCGAATTTTTTTTTTAACTATACTAATTTGTTATTATCTATACTAGTATGAATGATAACAAAATCAATTGATTAATATTATTATCAATATTATATTTTTCTTTCATATCACTAAAAGATAATTTATTATTATTTGTACACAAAATTTATTTAAAATAATTAATTATATAGAAAATAAATAATTTGTTTTTTATTTGTTAAATTGTGACATCTATTTTAATCATGATTTCTCATAAATATATGTTTTAAATTTTGAATATATGTTTAGTTAGATAATAGCAAATTACTATAAATAATAATTATATTTTCAAAATTATATTAGTATACATAATAAAAAATTAGTATAGATAATAATCAAAGGATTGCTATTTCTAAAATTATATTTTGAATGATAGTAGATGTGGTATCTAATATTTGAAAAAATATTTTAGTTCATTTTAAATTGACTTTAGAAAATCTATTAGTTAATTTTTATAAAACCAACACACACAAAACCAAACCAAACTATCCAAAAAAACCAACACAAAACAAACCAGAACAAAAAACAAAAAAAAACCATTGTTGGCAAAAATTTGACAGTTGGCAAAAATTTAACAAATATAAAAAAAAAAATATTTTTTTTTCGCCATCAGAGATGGCAAAAGCTTTCATGATTTCAATTTTTTTTAAAATATTTCGTTTTAGTTAATTTGTTTAAAAATATTTTCTGCACAGCAAATTTTTTGAATCTGAGTTTATGTATCATCATCTTCGACTTGTAAAAGTTTTTAGGCAACTCCTTCGATCATTTTGGCAACAACTCTCTAACAAACTAAATTATCCGATCGTAGCATTCCTGCGGCAAGTTAAAATCATACTTTAGGTTCAACACATCACCACCGACAGGAGAGAATGAGAATCACAACCCGGGTATAACGAAGTATCAGCATTCTTGAACATATCATAGAATTTTTTCGCATCAAGATTAGGATCCTCCGGATCAAAACTTGGACCGGCCGCATCAAATACCAACTCACGTGCCAAGTTTCGCGGTTGATATTCAAAATTAGCTCCGAGCGTGGACTCTTCTACCTCCGTATTGAAGGAGGAATAATGATATTACGAAAACAAAGGTTCTCCTTGAGCCGTCCACTCCTTGTAGTTCGGTACGAAATCCTTCTTGTAGTGATGCTCCCTCACGAGATCCACCTCTTTGAATGGTATATTATGACATTTGACACAAGAAAACTTGATGAGTCTTACATCCATGAAATAAGGTTGACTACTGGCATATTTGAGAAAATTTTCAACGCTCGCTATGACATCATCTGTCAAACCAATCATACTCTCATGTCGCCGATTGTACATCCATAATCGGTCAACCTTATATATGTACATACCATATATATTCAAACAATATAGATTAAATACATGTATCAAAAACTTAAAGAATAAGAATATTCTAACTTAGTACTTAATTGTAATAACTAATTATTATTCACACTAGTTCGATAAAGTAACTACACCGTATATATTTATACCCCTATAACCCCTTCCTAGTATTTTCTAAAATATTAATAATTTACTAATAGTTATTTGTTTTCGATACCAAAAAAATCGATATAGGACTAGATGCATTTGTATTACTTGAAATTTATTTTAATTTCTAAATAAATTCCTCTTCTACTTATTTGCAAATCCTGCATTCTAAATAATTTTTACTTTAATTTTTTTCAAAGCCAACCCATTAGGGTTAGGGTTTACCAGCGTATTGTGTCTGTACGTGTCCGTGTCCAGCATATCGTGTTCGTGTCCAGCGTATCAAAAATATCAACATATTTATTTTTTCTTCGTGTATGTGTCCAGCGTATCGTGTTTGTACGTATGTCCAGACCCCCACAATCCAAATACAATAATTAACCAAATCAAAATGAGGGTTAGGGGTACCTTAGCCGGAGGAGAAGGCGATCTGACGGAGGCGGAGGGTGTCGGGGTGGAGGAGGAGGGCTTGGCGGTCGGACGCCGGAGGAGGAGAGGGGGTCGGGGGGTTGGGGTTCGGTGGAGGAGGAGGATGAGGAGGAGAGGGCGAGTGAAGGGTGGGGGGCTGTCGGAGAGGGGGAGGTCGCCGAAGAGGGGGAAGGGGTCGGAGGTGGAGGAGGAGGGCTTGGGGGTCGGAGCTGGAGGAGGAGGAGGAGGAGGAGAGGGGGAGGGGGAGGGGGATTTGGTGGTCGTCGGAGAGGGGTGTTGAGGAGGAGGGGCCGGGGTTGCCGGAGAGTCGGGGTCGAGGTCGGAGAGAAGGAGGCTAGGGTCGGGGAGAGAGAGAGAGAGAGATTGAGAATAAGGGAAAATAAAACGCGTTCTAAAATTTTAAATCTTCGCCGCAACGGATATTTATGTCGCTATTCCGTCGCTAAGATAACAGCGACGGATTAGCGACGAACTATTGACGAAAAATAATATAATTTGTTTACATAAATAAATTAGTCATAATTCTGTCGAAAATCCGTCGCTGACTTAACGACGGAATACTTTCCGTCGCTGAGATTCGTCGCTATTTAACAGTACTTTTGTAGTGTTCTTTACGATGAAATTTTCTTAAGACCCGATTTGTAATTCCAATGTGTCATTTTCTTCAAATTTTACTTTATTATTCATATTAAATATATGTAAATTTACCAGTGTTGAGTGTTCCACCGAAGGGGTCGGCGAACCCAGAAAATTCAACAAAGGGTTGCTCCGAGTCTATTTATATAAAATGTGAATTCATAAACTGCTGAAAGATTGGTTTGAAAATAATTTTATATTATGTTTTTTTTAATTTTTTTCACTAAAAATTTAACGACGTTTAACGACTATTAGCGACGTTTGTATACGTCGTTAACTGTTTCATATCGTCGCTAATTATGTCGCTAAACGTCGCTAAATTGCTGACATGGCAGTATTTACCATGTCAGCAAAACGTTGCTAAATGTGTTGCAAAATATCGCTAAATAGAAAAATATTAGCGATGTTTAGCGACACATAACACGTCGCTAATATAGCTATGTTGCTTCGCTAAACATCGCTAATATGAAAAATATTAGCGACGCGAATACGTCGCTAGAAAACATCGTTATAACGACGATTTGCGACGTTTTTCCTGTCAGCGACTAGCTTAAACGCGACTTCAATGAAACGTCGCTAATTACGTTGGTAAATTTTTTTAGCGACATTTTTATGCTATTTAGCGACGATTTCAGACGTCGCTAATTTGACTTCATCTGGTAGTGAAAGGAGTATTATAAATGCCCAAACGGAGAATATGCAATTATGTATAGAATATGCTCTAGCTAGTGATAAATGAAAGAAAAATCTTATATTATATACATTACATTTGTAATAACTATATATAGTCAACGCTCTTTTGTATATAATACCCATAGCCAGCTTCCCAAGTGGTTAGCTATAGTCACGATCGCCAATTTAATTATGAAATTAGATTCCCCAGTGAGATGGCAAGCAATAACACACTAATCACTAATATAATTCTTAGACGAAACTTATATATATATATATATATATATATATATATATATATATATATATATATATATATATATATATATATATATATATATATATATGCAGTGTCTATAATAAAATAGGTGGTATTTTGTGTAATGTTTTATCATCACATATTCATGCGCTACAAATTTCTTTCAGTTTGACCTAGACAGTGCAAAATATCTGGTCCTCGGAAAAGCTAAGCTATGGTCAACTTGTATATAGATGACTGATGATGCGTGATTGGTTCTTGAGGAAAGAGATCAGTGATACAGGGAAGCATGCATGTACGTACGTACGTACCTTTGAGTTTATTCCATGCAAATAAAATTGATGATAAGTCAAACCTTAAGAAAGATGCATGATGATAAGTTAACTTTACCACTTCTTGGAAATCGATTTCTTTGACTTTTGTAAGTCATCCAGCTTATCCGTATTGGAAACAGTGGCAACTGTAGGTACAAGTACATGCATACAATTATAACACAACTTGCATGTCAGTCACTCTCCTCTCCTCTCCTCTCCTCTCATGTTGTAGATCTATTGCGCGCATGGATTATATATATGGTTTAAGTAGAGTTTTTAAAACCACCTCAAATCCACCACCCCCCCATCCATGGATTGCGATTTCATTTCATATATATATATATATATATATATATATACAAAGAAATGGAGATATCATATTAGTTCTTACGAACTCCAAGATGATCCATATATGAACTGAGTACTAAAATAACTAAATATCTAATGCATGCATATGCTTTATACTGCCAAGCTAATTATTAACTGGATGCATCATGCATGCCAGACATGGGCCAAACATTCTTAATAAATGAACTTGTTCTAAGCCCTGCAAAACAAAGGTTAGAAATACAAATTTATAATTTATAGACTTCAAAGTTCGTCTCTGCAAAACAAATATAAGCATTAGTGTCCATAAGGTCCTCTTAACACAAATTTATTAGTAAGCACCCTATTCACATTATGGTCAAAAGGGTGTTCTTTTCCATACTTGGACGAGTATTGGTATATATATATTGTATGTTGATAACGAGTAGCTAGACCCCACTGGAGATTCTTTTATACCTTGTGGTGACTTTCTCCCTCAAGCCCCATGCTTTACAATGTTCCTCCTAGGCCTACATGATTCTTTCATGGGATATCGTTCGAGAAAAATTGTGCAAAAGTTATCCATGAAAAAAAACTTATGGAATCCTATCAAATAAATAATTTCAAACAAACAATGCAACAATCTAAATGCAATATGACTATCATCATCCCGTAATTCATAACCATATTACGGCTCTTTCTTCGTTCTTCCATTTTTGTAATTCGTGAGTCTCAGCTCGTATCTATCTCATCTGATAGTATTGCTCACTCCAATCGTGCCAATAACCGTTTCTCAAGAATACCAAAACGATGCCACAGTAAAAATCTTCGTATTAAACAACCACATTTGAGGCTCAGTCATAACACAACTTAGGAAATACATTTAAGTTCGTAGAGTTATAGGGTTCTTCCTATCATTCCACTAGCAAGCATCAATTTTTATCTTTGTAAGAATTTGTATAATAATCTTATAGTGAGTTAATAGTCATCATCGCCTTAGGTTATTTTGGATCATATATACCAGTTGCATATCGATTCCATTTATAATTACCAATCTCATTAGCATAACTAAAGTGTAATTTATTCTTTAGAATAAAGTTTCATAACATTCCAAATTAGTCTACAATACTTTTCTTGAGTCTACCAAGATACTGTATGATTATTTTCTCTTCAGTCTTTTGATGTCGCACGTAATGAGAAGTTGTTCAAATTCTCTAGTGTATTGTTCTACCGATCAATCTCATTGTCGGTGGTTGTAGAGCTTCAAGTAATTTTCTTGGAGATAAGAAATTTTTGTCCAAGTTCTCGATTCATCTTGTCCCACGTCTTCATCTTGATTCCCACCATATGACAACTTTAAGCTCAAAACACGTTCAATGGTTGTCCAATCTACCATCAAAATTAGGTACATCATTTTTTATAACAAGACCGTTGTGATGGGATCTTTGTTTCCGTCAAGATCGATCTTCACTTTGACTTAAGGAGGAATTTATTTCGCTAAAGGATCGGAAAAAAAAATAACCTTGTCATTAGACAATTGATTTTCACTTTCAGATTGCTCGCTTTCCAATCTAAAGCTTGGTGGTGACGACTGAGATGGTGATTGTTGTTGTCTCAGTCGTTGATTCTCAAACTATAATTGTTGGATTTGTTGATGAAGGTTCATCAATTTTGATATCGTGGAGTTGTCGAAGACGAGGTGGGATGATGATGATCGGAGGATGATGATGGATGGCGATTATGAAAGTGGATGATAACTTTTCGACGAACAGAGTTTTGGTACCAACTGACTAGGGAGTCATTGGGGATATCGAAAAATCGATTTTGGAAAACCTCACTACGAACGACGTGATGTGTGGTTGATCCAATGGTCGAAAGGTTGGGAACCCTACAACAAGTATCGACGCTGAAATCACCACCTTGGACGATCAAGCCAAGCCAAGATACAAAAATAGAACAACTCTTGTTAAAAGAAAGCAAAAGCTTTATTAACTTAAAATCTTCAAAATAACTTGATTACAACACAGGACCAAAATGGCCTTTTTTTTTTATAGGGTAGGGAGAACATAAAAAATAAAAATTCCTACAATATCTAGAATATACTTAAATAATAAATAGACCTAGGAACTACTATTAGCATATGTATAAACTACTTAAATAATAAATAAACCTATAATATTATGAAACTTTTTTGATGATTTTTAATTTTATATCTTCAATTATTTTGAAATCTTCTATAGGATCCCTAAATATTGTACCAAGATCTCCAAAGATATTTTTAATGGATAGCGTATCTCAAAACGGGTCTCATCCAATATCAAAACCCAATAAGCTATTCATTAGGTACAAGAGGGCAAGTCTAACCCAAACGAAACCAAACTTCGATAAAGGAACTAGTAAATGTCAAATTCTTAGTGTCAACCAGCCAGCCAGCCAAAACAATCCAATGACCATGTCATGAGCAGCAATTACAAATTCAATGCAAGTAACCAAGTTTAGTAAGTCAAAATCCAAATACGACTCAAAAGTTGAACCATCAAATCTTGGCAAATCTACTTTTACTCTGCATAGTTCAACCTACCAATAATTTATTGATCAAATAAAACCAAAGGTAACCACAAAAGAAACCAAACCCAGAAGCCCAAGTCTCGCAACTAGGATCTGGGACACTACACTTGGTACTTTAATTACATGACTCCAAGTGGCCCAAGGTGAAAACAAAGACCATCAACAACCAAATATCCAAAAATCAAGGCGATGGGTATGGCAATCACCAAATTCCATATTAACTTTCTTAGTATTCATAGACAAGCAAAGACCGAGCAGATCCATGCAAGAATGCGTGACGATTTTTAGCTACATCTATCTAAGAAAGAGGTTGGTCCAGTAGGACGATACCTCAGTTTCATGTAGCCAGCAATTCAGGAAGAAATGGACTTAGGATATCTAATAGCCCAAAAACCAACTATTTGAAAATTATCGGCTTTGAATTCTGAATTATAAATGTAACAAGCAGGACCAAACAAGTCATTGAGAAAGGCTTGGAACTTATTAAGGAACAATTAGATACTTGTAACTGAGCAAGAACCATGCCAAAATGTCAATTACATAAGTGAAAAAAATTAGATAAATAACTTGTGCACCTCAGCTGCTCCATGTCTGGACTAGACCAGAACTAGCACGTGGGAGATGTACATGGGAGAACAATATCTTCGATTCAGATGGGAGATGACCATTATCAAATTTTCTCGTTAACTGCCCATTTGGATTCCACAACATCCAGGTCACATAATGCATCCTTCGCTTAAATGGTACATAAGATGTTTCATCCTCATGCTGCTCAACATGGCACAAGCTACATCCTCAGTGGATAGAAAAAGAACTATCATCTATTTGTTTGCATGCTGAATGCTTCTGACTGCAAAACTGCACTTCTCTCGGAAGATTGGGGCCATTGCGGAGAAAGGGCGACAACCTTGCCAACAATGATTAGAGTGGGAGAAACCAATTCAGCTGATTTGACCTCATTCACTAAATCCTTTATTTCTGAAAATACCTGCAAAAAATAGTTGCTCAGAAACAAGCAGAAATGGTGTCAAATGAAGAACAGTGAATCTGTCATTGGCCTCTATGGAAGAGGTTCTGCTCACAGTTCGCTGCTGACGCGTAGTCCCTCGTTCCACTGCAACAGCCGGAGTATCAGGTGGTAATCCATGGCTCACTAATTTTGGGGCAAGAGCTGGCAGGGTCGACAATCCCATGTAGATGACCAGAGTCGAATCAGGATCAGCAGCATGCTCAGCTACATAGAGAGGATCAGTTCCTCCACTCCTTGAGTGCCCAGTCAGAAACCTGACACTGCAACAGAGAAGATTAGTGCCCAGTCAGAAATCTGACACTGCAAGAGAGAAGATCGGAGGATATAGTGGGGTACACGTATAGAACATATAACTACCACCAAAGTTTAGAACAAGTAATCAGCAAAGCTTCTTATCTGTCAGTTTCAGCTTATATATATGATCACACATAACTTAAAAAAAATAACTGGAATACTAATCTGCAGTTTCCAAGAAATCTGTCTGGCAGCTTCTATTGGTTGTAAAATTACAAAACAATATTTCAAGGTATTGCAAATAGATTTGTAAGTTAGAAATGGAAAGTCGTGGAAAACCTCTTCATCCTGGAAATAGTTTTTCCAGGATGTTTGGCTTAAGCAGAGATGTAAAACATGAGGGGCAATGCATCATGCATGAGAGAAGGAATCTAAAGCTGATATTTTGCTTCAGACAGAGGGAGGTTCAGAGAATCACATTCCCCCCAAATCTTTCTTTTTCTTTTTCTTTTTCTTTTTCTCTATTTAGAATGACATAAATATATTCACAGTGCAAGAGGGGACGCCTCTAGTGCACAAGCTGGGTTATCACTTGCATTTCCCATTGGTCACACGCTATGACCACTAGAGAGAATGGAGAAGAGGAGAGAGAAGTTGGAAAAGAGTACTTGTATTTTAAGAAATTGTTCTTTGCACAAGTTCTAGATGGGTCATTGTCTATATATATACACATTATTATCAAAATAATGTTTATCTATTATTTTAACAATGCTTCCAAAAAGCAATACAGATTTACTCATGGAATGATAGCCACGGCCGACCCAGGGCCCATGGACCATGAGGGCGCAAAAAAATCAATTTAAACATAAATATATAAATAATTTTGTATCTAAAATAGAACTAGTATTTACCATGGGCTCTCCTTAACACAAAACAATTGTGGTGTAGTGGTTATTGTGTTAGACTTGCATACAAGAGGTTCTTAGTTCAAATCTTGATGGTGACATTCTTTTTTATTTTACTTTTATTTCATTTTAAATTTTTTTTACATTATTTATGTGGGTGGTGGGGGTGGGGGTGTGTGTGTGTGTGTGTGTGTGTGGGGGTGTTGGGGGGGGGGGGGGGGGGGTATGGGGTGTGTATTTTCAAGGTTCACCTCGGGCTCCCATTAGCTCCGGGCCGGTCCTGATGATAGCATACAACGCCGCCTTTACCTAAGTACAAACTCTGAATGGAAATACAAGAAGGGTTCAATGTTGTTCAAGTCAAATATAGAGCTTGAAGAAGTATTTGAGAAAAAGAATTCTTTGATATTTATTCATCTCACAGTGGAGCCTATATAAAGGGGTTTGTATTGCCATATATGATTGTATTCTTATATGGTATTTACTAAATACAAGATATTCCTATCATATATAAGTACTATTATATAAGATGGCCTATATGGTAAGTACTAAAAACAATGCATTCCTACCGTATACAAATATTATCATGACTAACGATAACATTGTCCCTCAAGTTGGAGCATAAACATCGACCATGTCCAAATTGCCCAGTGAATCAGAAAAGGTTTTCTTATAAACATTTTTTGTAAGAACATCTGTCAGCTGCTCTTCAATACAAACAAAAGAAAAGCTAATAAGTTTCGCATCTAGCTTTTCCTTTATGAAATGACGATCAACCTCCACATGCTTAGTGTGATTATGTTGCACTGGATTATGTGATTTCAATAGATGCATAATTGTCAGAGTATAACTTCATTGCACTTTTAAGATTAAATTCCAAATCTCGTATGAGATATCTCAACCACAAAAGCTCACAAGTCTCATGAGCCATGTCTTTGTATTCTTGATCTTGCTACAACCTTCTGCTTCTTACTCTTCCATGTCACCAGATTACCTTCAAAAAAGTAAGTGTGTGTGTGTGTGTGTGGGGGGGGGGGGGGGGGGGGGGGAGAACTAGATGTCGACCTCCTATTTGTGATACAACCAACCCAATTAGCATATGTAAAACCACACCCCCTCCAAAACAGTATTATGCTTAGAAAACACAACTCCCTTTCCTGGAGTCAGACTTCAAATATCTCAAAATTCTCACAACATCAACTATATGGCTCTTACTAGGTTTATGCATAAACCAATTGACGACACTCACTGCATATGCACCATCCCAACTAATCTTGGATAACGAACTCGATCAATGGAAACCTGATCAGGGTACTCTGCTAGGCAATGATACTGCCCAAAAGGAGTATCAATATGCTTATAGTCCAGCGTACCTATCTATGTTGTACCTATCTATGTTAGTAAATCAAGTATGTACTTTCATTGACACAAGAAGATCCCTTCTCTTCCCTTAGATATCTCAATCCCTAAGAAGTATTTGAGGTCACGCAAGTCCTTCGTCTCAAGCTCAGAAGCTAATTGTAACTTCGGATCTCCCAATGCATCATGGGAGGGACGATCTTTAATAACAGAAAATTGGGGATTAGGAGTAGGAGTGACGAATGAGGGGGCAATAGTACTATCTTCAGCATCATTCGACTGGTCAAGACTAGCAATCGACTGTCGAATTTTTTTCATTTTCGACTATAACTGGATTCGATGGATTAAAACTAATGGTTGGGCGTTTGTAGCTTCTGTTCTCGGTTCGACGGGTAGAGAACTTACATACGACCTGTCAAAATACCTTTTCCATGCGTTCCTCCTCCTTCATGCACTTCATCTTCTTTACTGTGATACAACTCTTCAAAATATGAATTATTCCCCTCCAAATGATAACCTGAATCTAAGGTGTTAACAATGACCTCAAACTTCTCGACTTCATTGATCTTAGAAGAGCCTTCTTTTGCATCACACATTGAAAAATTGTAATGGAATCAACTAGACATACAAATTTTGACGGGTCGTAGGAAACACTCGACGGGTCGAATCAGTGCTTTTTGATCTAGAAAAGAAGTTATTGACCAGAAATTAATCTAAAAAACAATCAACTTAAAAAGGAAGTTCTCGAGCAGAAACCGAACTAAAAACAATCAAATTGAAAAAGAAAGTTCTTGACCAAAAACTGATCTAAGAAACAATAAAATTGAAAAGAAAAAGTTCTCACGGATCTTTGTCCTGATACCAAGTCAAATAAAAAACTTGGACAAGTATTTGGGAGGAAAAAAATTGGATGTTTATTTATCTCATAATAGAGGCTATATAAAAGGATTTGTATTACCAAATATGATTGTATTCTTATATGATAATTACTAAATATAATATATTCCTACATATACAAGTACTACAATAAATTTTTTCCTATATGGTAAGTACTAAACATAATTTATCCCTACCATATACAAATATTACCATGACTCACGCTAACAGTTCAAAGAATGCATGTTCGTTAAGTAAAGTGTCTTTCTTATCAAAAGTACAGCAAATAGTATTCTTAAAAAAGAAGAAAAAAAAAGTGATAAATCAATCTAATCTTTGCATATATATTGTCACGTCCCGATTCTGAAAAACCGAAAGTAGCAACGGACGTGATACCGTACAAGCCTAGATTGCACTTACAAGACAAGAAGATAGACAAGACATGGTATATCTCAGAAACAACATCGCAGCGGAATTAAGTAGACAAATTAAAGTCATAATAAATATAATGAAAAGTCTCTTTATTGATTATGATAATTGAGTACATGACTTACAAAAGATTTACAAAGCTCTCAAATACAACTGATACTTGGCCAATTAACTTACATTCATATTTGTCGTCTTGCCTTACAATCTCACTGATACAACTGAAATACAATGCTCCATACATTGTCCTTTATAACAGAAGACACGTCCTTTGGAAGAAGAGCTTCTGTGCGCCCCAACAATGCTTCGATGCCTCGGAACAGTTCCAGCCACTCCCCAATACTGAGTACCTGGGAATGCCCACAAACGTGGGTCAGTACATATTGCGTACTAGTGAGCAAAAATTAGCCCACTCGCCTAAACCGACAATAAGTATTCATGTAAAAAATATGTATATTAACTTAGTGGTCTTTCTATTAGGAAATAGGTTCATTTCAATTATCAGAGTATTCAGCAGCATAATGAAATATATTTTGGAAACAGCAGTATACATTGAATATATATGAGATTTGTACATATCGCTCAGTAGCGACTCTTACAAACAGTCAACTATTCTTATCCCTGCAAAACAAGGATTACCCACAACATAATTAATATGAATCATTTCTACTTGGGATGTTAAGCCTGCACAATGTTCTCGTCAGTATGCAGCCTAAGTACATGAGGGTCATTGGTGATATGATTTTGCACAACAAGGGGCATGCCATATAGGACTTCGAAGGACGTATGAAGCGCCATTCATGAGGTTGTGATCCACAATGAATGTCTCGTTTATACTCGGTGCTACCAAAGCACTATGTTTCCTCCCAGGCCGAACAATCCCGGTGCATCTCGTTCGAGGAAACTTACCAAATCTTGTGCACAAGTTGTCCATGACCATGCAACGACTATGCAATTGAAACCTTAAGCACAAATTGCATGGTAAAAAATTGTAAGTAAAGCATACACATATGTTGTTCTTATAGCCATCCTCATTTCTTATTTCGGTTGGTGACCAGCAGGTCCCAACTAACAGACCTTCTCATGACCCGGTGGTACCAAACCAAAATTGTACTCGCATATAAAGCATTTCCTTCATAGTTATTGTGCACTGATGCACTTGCTGTTAAACAGATATTCGATGTTCCCATTTCAGTGTTACAAGCATGTAAAGTGATTTGCAAGAACATTACTTCTCATGTAAGGCATACATTTACCGTATTCTTGTGTCAATAGTATTAGCAGTCATCATTCATATGTTCTATTGGTTCCAACGACATTGGATAAAATGCATCATTATTATAATGTGGACTAAGCAACATTTAAAAATGCAATTCAATAAGCAACACTAACATCCATTCATTTAATTAGGGCATGAAGGAGTAGAGGAGAAGAGACGGATCCACTCACTTATAGAAAAATCGTTTACATGCCACGATGATCCCACATTCGCCTACAATTCCTCCAAGAATGATTTGACGCGATGCACATTCTTCTAACTTGGCATAATCATACCATCGAACCATGCTCTATAAAATATTTACTCCGACCAAGTAGAGCAAGGCTGCACCATCACACCAAGCATCTCGATTTTCCGCACAACTTGTATCCTATCTGTCTGATCCATATCGAATTCCAGTGTAATGCCTCTTTGCGGAGCGGGACATTACATAATATACATGTCACGTCTCGCTCTCAGAATACTGGATAATATGGAGACTGAAATGGCCAGCTGCACCTTGCAGAATACCGAAGTAAGCCGTAATGTGTTAAGGTAGTCTAGAAGACAGATGGGTGAACTCTAGCATGCTATGACGTCGGTCCTAAGGCCAACATATCCTATAATCTCAATACAATAACACAAGTACAAGAGTATATAATATATGAAAGTAAAGAGGCGTCCCAAATTACATGTCACATATGATCATGAAGATAGTGAATACAAAATGTTGCACTAGCAGAGTTTAATAATACATGATCAAATATACCAGCCATGGTCTAATATATATACATCACGTTGACCGAAGTCTCAAAAATATAAGGAGCTAACTCTGCCCCTTGCTAAATACCACAAAATGAAGTAATAAAGACGAGGGGTGAAAGAAGGAAAATTCATTCGCGAGCTTCGGCCGCAGTCCTACGAGTGCGAACCATCTTAATGGAAGCGCGGTGGATCCTGATTCGCTTCGGGGTAACCTGGCCATGCAAAGCCAGTGGGGTCAGAACCCCAAGCAACAAGTACCACAAAGGAGCTCGAGGTTATAGACCAACCACAACACACATAAGCAGAAAGAGACATAAGAAATAAAAGGAGATCAAGACTTGTACGGTACCAACGTACTTGTCTCAAGAATAATACTGGAAGAACTGATAATAAGTGCAGAAATGAAAGTAAGACGACGAGCGGCAAGAGAGCATAGGAACTACTCTGGATCGGGACCACAACACTTAAACCAAACAAGGATCGGGGTTGTAGACCTTCACCCGAGCAGAACTTAGCTCCCTAACCACGCACCGGAAGAAAATAAAAACTAGGAGAGCGAGCTATAATGAAAGTAACATCATTCATCGAATGGCCAAATAACCTTACGACTTGCTACGATTAACTAGCTGGGGTTGTCACAGACATTAATTACTAAATGCATGATTTTAAGAATATTGCTACCACCTGCACTGCAGTTAACCCGGATAGCCAAGGGTACGTTTGTCTAGTAAATTTAAATGCACAATCAACCATACAACAACATAACTTGTTACTAGTCACAAACAGAAATTTAAATGAAAAGCATAAACTTGAACTTGAAATCATAAACTTGATTTACAACATAAACTTGTATATAAACTTATCTTGTAAGTGTCGTAGCACGCGTAAACTTGGTCAGTCATGGAGCCCTTGCCTAGCAGGGTTGTCCATGTCGGATGGAGCCCTTGGGGATCGGGGTAGCCGGTAGCGCAATATTCTTCCCTTCCAATGTTCTAGGTAAATCTTATCTTGTTTAATCAATACTAAATTATTTCAAGTTCTCGAGTCGTGGACACTTGAGAACACCCTAAAATGACGAGTCGCAAATACAAGCTTTTCATGAGTTATCGCATTCGCGACACGCGATACACCGGACAATACTCACACTTGATTGCCCGATGCCAAATGCAATGGATTTTTATACACAAACATTTTCACGGTGTCGTGAGGATGAAGAACTTGTACATAAACTTGTCTTGTGAACTCACATGCAAAACTTGTCTGGTATCATAAACTTGTATCGGCATAAGAAAGTATACAACAATAATCACTAAAGCAATTACTAAAAGAACATAATAACAGAGAACACACAATGCACACAAGAATTCCTGGTCGCATACGCCCACTTGCCGCATGGACTCACTGGCCGCATGCACCCACTGGTCGCATGGACTCACTGGCCGCACCGCATACACCCACTGGTTGTATGGACTCACTTGCCGCATGCTCAGAGTTAAAGTCTACTCCTAGGGGCAAGTGCTGAGTGATGGGTCAATAAATGAAATGTCGGTGAAGTGACATAAAGTGATTGATGTGACAGGCCAAAAAGTATGTCAGGGAGAAAAGACAAGAATCATAAAAATATATGCAAAGGTGAAGCAGAGTTATGCGGCAAAAAAGGAGAGGCGTATAGTGCCAATGCCGCATAAGTCCATTTGCCGCATGCTCAGGTTGCCGCATAGATGCCCCACTTAGACTTAGCAAATTTTGCATTCGTTCAACGAGTGAAAACACAAGGTGTTCAAGAACACTTATGTAAATAAGCAGTCATGCGTCCAACAAGATGGACACATGCTGTCAGTATGCGGCAAGAGTTCTGACCGCATAACCCTCTCGGGCCGCATAGCACTCTCAGCCGCATAGCTCGCTGGCTGCATGAAAACTTCTTCTCCAACAGCTGGTTCAGCCATGGCCGAAAGCTCCAAAAACCGAAAATTTATTTTCTTTATAAAAACTTCATTTAAACTCTAAATCAAGTGAAACAAAAGCCAAATTGCACGAAATGAAATGCTCTAACATAAGAAACCACTAGTTTTCGAAAACACTAAGTTTTAAACTCCCCTCTCCTTCTCTTCTCCTTATTCATTATTCTTCTTCTTCTTTATTTCTTCTTCTCCTTCTTCACCATCTCCACCTCCACCGAAGCACCACGAGCCGACCGCAGCTGCCATCTCGACCGCTGCAACCCGCCGCCTCCACCACAACCCGTTGCTCCTAACTATGCATATATTACCGTTGCTCCTAACTATGCCATCTCGACCGCAGCTTCATTGTGCAATTAGCACCATTAGCAACATATGCATATATAAACATATGGTTCTCTTTTCATGTCCGTCTCTGCATCAAAAAGTTAGGTATGCAAGAAGGCTAGCCTAGCATGCTCCCTAACTACCTGAATGCAGCTATCTCCATGAACAAGCTAACTTCTCTAACACAAACTCAACTCTTCTCAATAGAAGCACCGCCTCTCATCTAATAGCCACGTCCCCCTAGATCACGTAGGACCGGAACATCAGGACGCACTATTAGTCTCACCCCATCAATCTCCATCCACCATTCTAATAGCCAAGCCCCGAGCTCAGGGCGCACTATTAGCCTCCCAACTTGTCGTTTAGCCTCCATCCTTCACAAGCTCCTCGATAACAAGCATAATATAATAAAATTAAAAAAAATACTAGAAAATTGATAATCATCAACTCTTTGTACATCAACAAGGACATCTTCTTGAGAAAGCCCATCTCCAATGTTTCTGACATAAGCATCACCATATTTCTATTTTCTCTCGCTAATTTTAGCATAATTACTGCTTGAATTTTAATATAATTGGGATTTATTTTTTTAGGATTTTGATAAGATTATGTTCCTTTACCGATCCAACTGACTTACAATGAAAAGTGCATCAATTTATTATAGATAGATCAGAATTACGTCTTACGTCCCGAAACAAAAAATTTGGCAAAAAATAAATGTTAAGTTTGGCCAAAAATATTATATGACAAAAATAAAAATATGCATGATTGTTTTAAAAAATTGGAAAATAAATCATATCCAAAAAAAATCCTCTTAATTATAAATATTAAATTTGACAAAAAAATATATTTAATCAAGGATATATTTGTCAGAATGATATAAATAACAATTATTATTATATTACATTGTATGTTAAACCAAACATTTGAATGTAATTGATATTGCATTACATGGTTTCAGGAGCGGATCCAGGTGGATCCTGGGTTGGGCTGGAGCCCACCCCAATTTTGTTTTTCCATATAGATTTCTTATTTTTGAAATTTTTTTTTTTTTGTAGGAGTTAGCCCACACCTAGTCCACCTCAATCCACTTTAGCCCACCCAGTTTATATTTATGGATCCACCCCTGCATGGTTTGATTACATGTTCCAACCAAACATGATAATGTAATTATAATTACATTACATTACATTACATTACAAACTCAATTCTATTACGATTACTATTACATTACGGTAAATCAAACGCAACCTTAGTTGTATGCCCACAGCTATAGAAGCATTTAGCAACAGGCACTCAATTCCAATAAATAAATCCCATATTCAGAATTCAGCAATTATATTGTTGAAGTTTTTGAAGCACGATTTGATATGATGTGTGGGTCTTGATTATACAAAAGCATTGCACTGGCAAAGCTTTAGCTAGATGGAAGTCCATGATTTACTATGATAAGATGACATGCAAGAACCTAAGTTTAACCAACCTAGTAGGAAGGGATAGGTAAGACTGATGTTACCTATTTGCAACGCCTCGATGGGTCAGCGGAATTCCGAGCTCTGCTGCTATTCCGGAGGCAGACGTTATCCCTGCAGAAAACAAGGCATTGTCGTTAGTGAAAATTATGGAGAAATATTCTAAAAGAAAAGATGAGAATGCGAACGAAACCTGGAATAACTTGAACTTGAATTCCTTGCTGCTGCAGGAAATCCATCTCCTCCCCACCTCTACCGAATACCTAGAATGAATGTTACACGCATTTGACCTTCAGTAAACAGTAACACGAGCATCTGGTTGCGTGCCCCCATATTGCATTGTGTCGGACACACTTCAGCATGCAATAGGACACATGTGTCTGTGTCGGTGTTGTGCAAGGAAAGGAAAGGAACGGAACGGAATAATTACCAGAGGGTCCCCTCCTTTGAGCCTGACGACGTTGGCACCGGCCTCGGCGAAGGCGAGGAGGAGGCGGTGGATCTCGTCCTGGGTTCTGCTGTGGTAGCCAGCGGTCTTCCCGACGTAGAGCATCCTGGCGCTGCCCCCGACGAGCGAGAGGACCTCGTCGGAGACGAGACGGTCGTAGAGGACGAGGTCAGCGGTCTCGATGGCTCTGGCGGCCTTCACCGTGAGGAGGTCCGGATCTCCGGGGCCGGTCCCCACCAAGCAAACGCTCCCCAGGGAGCGGGGGTGGCCACCACCATTATTCTTGTTCTGCTGGAGGAGCTTGAGGAGGTTCTTGAGGTCGGGGAGACGGAGAGCGATGTCGTTGTTGTCTTCTTGGTTGTTGTTGATCCAGCTGTCTCTGTCGTGTCGTTCCTTGGAGTTGAACTCAGTGAAGGGAGAGGAGGAGGAGGAGGAGGAGGAAGCAGCAGCACATGATAATGTGATGGGGAAGCGTTGGTGAAGTGAAGATGGAGAAGGAATGGGGAAATAGAGTATTCGATGATGATGTCTTCTTGTGATGATGGAAGAAGGAGAAGGAGAAGGAGAAGGAGAAGGAGGAGAGGTAGCAGTGGAGGAGGAAGACATTCTTATTGTTGGTGTTTGATGAAATGTTTCTGAGGCGAATTTTAGTTTTGGTCTTGCTGGTGCTTTTCGTAGTTGGTGGTCTCCCACTTTTGATGAGAAGCAAAGGACTCACTTCCTTGATTTGGATGGCCCTTATGGTGGTGAAGAGTCAATAAAAGAGTATACGTATGTATGTCCAAGTTCAACGAACCATCTTACCTTCCCTGTCATTAAAAAGGACAAATTATATAGGTACTACATTTTTTGTTTAGTATGGTCCAGTAGGATAGTCCGTCCCCAACCAATTTTTTCCAAAACTCTTCATTCAAAATTTCTATTATCTCTCTTTAAATTTTCAAACCTCTTTCTCTCTTTTCTTATTCAAATTTTCTTCCCCTTTCTCCCCAACTCCTCCATTAGTGTTTTGATTTCAAGCAATGGTACACAAACATTCTTCAAAAATAATGTATGTATCCAATATTCTTCCTCCATTATGTTTTAATTTTATTTATGTGTAAATTTGATTTTATTTTTGTAAACCCCCTCAAATTATATTTTAGGTAGACTATATATGGTAAGAATTTTGGTTTAGCTTCAGATTGTTTAATGTTTAGAAATCAGGGTTGCATAAACTGATTCTTTAATTTAAACCCTTGGTGCAGCTTACCGTTGCTACAATAATTGGAGCCCAACAATAGCCTTTAATTTTCAACAAATCTTTGCACTCTTGACCTGACAAGCCAACCTAGGCACTGGATATTTCTGTCACTCACAAACACACTACATTGTGCTCTAATTTAATTGCACAACTTTCCAGTCACGAAAATTAATTCTTTAATCATATGTCGTGTACCTATGCCGTTGCCATCGATTTGGGGACACAAACTCAACCCGTTTTACCGAACCAATTAAAGGGTCCAAGACTGACACCAAGCCTACACCGTTCATGACCTTTATGTCACTCCTAATTGAGACCCCATGTACTCCCATTTAATTTAAGAGCACATATGACACTTTGTTTAATTAAATTGGGGACACCAACTTAACCCAACACCCATTCATGAGGCCCATACAAAACACACAACACTCTCTCACCCTACAAAACACCAAACACAATTTCTTATATCAAATCCTCACCATTTTTCCTTCATGTGTAAACACCCAAATGTTAAGGGGCTTAATGGCAAAAAGGGTACTAGGTGTCACCTTCCTATTGGTGAAAACCAATGAACCCCTCCCCCAACCTCACATGACCGGTCACCTCATTTCTCTCCCCCTCTTGCTATGTACAACTCCTTCATGAAGCATCATAACCCTTAATTCAAATTTCCACCCTATCACAACCACACACTCCCTCTATATTAACACACACTCAACCCCCCACATGTGAACGACCCTAATCCCTAGAAAAAAACCTAGGAATTTCCCCCCCTCTCTATCCTCCATCTACTTACACAGCCGACCAAACTCCCCTCTCCTTCTCTTCTTCTTATTCATTCTTCTTCTTCTTTATTTCTTCTTCTCCTTCTTCACCATCTCCACCTCCACCGGAGCACAACGAGCCGACCGCAGCTGCCATCTCGACCGCTGCAACCCGCCGCCTCCACCACAACCCGTTGCTCCTAACTATGCATATATTACCGTTGCTTCTAACTATGCCATCTCGACCGCAGCTTCATTGTGCAATTAGCACCATTAGCAACATATGCATATATAAACATATGGTTCTCTTTTCATGTCCGTCTCTGCATCAAAAAGTTAGGTATGCAAGAAGGCTAGCCTAGCATGCTCCCTAACTATCTGAATGCAGCTATCTCCATGAACAAGCTAACTTCTCTAACACAAACTCAACTCTTCTCAATAGAAGCACCGCCTCTCATCTAATAGCCACGTCCCCCTAGATCCCGTAGGACCGGAATATCAGGATGCACTATTAGTCTCACCCCATCAATCTCCATCCACCATTCTAATAGCCAAGCCCCGAGCTCAGGGCGCACTATTAGTCTCCCAACTTGTCGTTTAGCCTCCATCCCCCACAAGCTCCTCGATAACAAGCATATAACATCTTATAACACACACAACGTGACAATACAAGCTTTCAATCCACATATCTCATATCTAATAGCCGCACTCCCTAGATCTCGTATGACCGGAACATCATGCGGACTACTAGTCTCTGCACAAACAAGACAAGCATTTACTCTTATAACAAAATAATCATACATTCCATCAAGCTTTAGCATCCAAGACAATCAATTATATACACGATGATAAGCAAACATATGAACGATCTATGATTTAAGCAGGTATGGCACTGGTTTATTTCTCTCTTCAAGTTAGCATGCAGTTCTACTCTTTCTTTCCCTAGCATGGCATTGTTCGTTCGATAGTTGTGTCAGTGTAACTAGCATTCAACATTTCTTAAACTTGGCATGGCAATGGTTCTATCTCTTTTAGGCAGACAGGTTCTCGTTCTATCATTCATGCAAACTTATCTTATTAAGCAAACAAGCAATTCAAAAACTCAAATTCATTATTAAGGCATGTAAGAATCAGAGAATGAAGTTTCTGCCCACTCACCTAGATCAGTCATCTCATGTCTCAGCAAGGAGCTCTTCAAGAAAGTTTCTTTTTTGAGTCAACAAATCGATATCTCTTGTACATAGTGCCTACGCGGAGCGGGGCACTACATATGTCACACCTTAGTCCCAAAATATCGAGGGACTAGACACATGGCAATGGCCAGCAGCACACACCGATGGGCAAACCCAATTTAATGGACCCATCAGGGTGTACTTAAGCTGTAATACAATAATAAAGTCTAAATAACATGTCACAATCTAATCTCATCCATAGAAGATAAATATGATCAATAACCGCAAAATAAAATATAACCATCATCAAGGTCTCAATAAAATATATATCGGAGAACAACCCGATAATAAGTCTGATACAATAGTCAATAGACAAGAATAAAGAGTATAACAACAGCAAATACGGAGTATGGATAAAGCATATACTCAGGAGAAATCCTCGGCAATCACCTCGTCCTCGATTTCTGGTACTACTCCAATGTATGCACATGTTCCTGCTTCTGCTCCTGTTAATGCTCATGTCCCGTATACCTCGGGATAGATCTCCTCTGCTAATCCTAGGGACATAATTCGGATCCAGGTCCTCAGGGGAACTAGCAAGGTACAAGAATATCTCATGCCAAAAATAAATGCAGTGCAATAATAAATGAATCAATAGGGTAAACTATATAACCAGCTAAGTGATATGCAAAATGAGAGCATCACTAGACTTAGGCTGAGACTACTACAAGCTCTGTGTCGGGGAGCCTGTAGCAGATATACTATGTAATTTACTATGTATTGGGCCTACGGCACCATAATATATATAAAATCAGCCTGTAGCCTGTGTGTCTCTCCCCACCCAATGTAATCACACGTCTCATATCCACGATGTCTCATGTCCATGTCACGCAAGATCATATCTAATGCAGCAAGTCATAATGATAGCTAAACACATACAATATTTATGTCACGAATCATGTAACCTATACAGAATCACCATGAATATCTCAGAAAGATTCTGTCTCATGAATAGTGTCTGGTGTCCTATGGTATGACGTACTTGATGATGCAAGCACAGAAATTGTATAGGGTCTCGATATCCATCTCTAGGTGACGTTACACGACTCCGCGTACGACATTGACAACCGAATATTATTCGGACGTTAAGTAATGTCACACGGTCCTAGGTTGAACAGATACAATATATAAATACATCAAGGAAATAACATGTAGCAATGACTGCAAGATTGGCAAGGTACACTTGCCTGGGTTTGGACTCCAACTACTGCTCTAGTAGCAGCAAGATTTGCAGGTACTCCTCTGAATGTTGTAATAAACATTACCATTAGGTTCAGAAGATATCAAATAGCTAGAATTTTCTGTCCATGAGTCCAATTTGGACACAGGGACAAAAGTGACAGTTTTTGGTCAAAGCGGGGTCCATATGTGGCCCACTTCGCACCGAAAAATATGTCAGAGACATTTTTCTCCAAATTCATCAAACTTAGTGTCTACAAGTCCAGAACGATGATACGAACCCAACGGAATGTCCAGAACTGAATTCCGATGAGCCGATCACAAAATCGCCCGTCAAGTGGAGCCGTGGGGCCCACGATACGCGATTTTGTCAACGTTCTCAGAATCGAACCAAACTTGGGTCATAGGACCGGCGTATTTCTACGAGTCCGATGTCGTAAGTTTCGTTTCGATACGACGTACGTACACGAAGTTACAACGAGTTACAGAACAGGGCCGATACGGGGTGTTATCGACGGATACGCGTTGATTCCGGTGTGCACGCATATCCAAATCAACTTTTGCGAAATTCCACACATCCGTATTAACGGCGCGTACCTTTCGGTGAAGTCCGCACATGACCAAGTCGTTCCGTTTAGCTGGGCACACCCAGTTCCGGGGAAATCAGGGTATCTATTTTCCTGATTTCGTGTCGCAGTTTACGACCGACACAGGACGCGACACGCCGAACCAATGGCACGGGTATCGAGAGGGTCACGCAGTCTACGCGTCATAGCAGATGGAACGAAAAATGAGGCAGCGAGGAAAGAGAAAATCTTACCTGAACAGGGCGTCGGAATCGACTGGAATATGCGTTCTCGCGGGGTGGCGCGACGCGGCACGGTGGCGGGGCACGGCGGCTAGGGCTACTGGTCGTCGGCGGCTAGGGCACGGGGTCAGCCGGAGGGAAGTCGGGGAGGACGGGCGTCGCCGGGGTTCTGGTCGGCCGGAGGGTCGGCGCTGACGGAGGCGGAGCTGGAGGGGAGACGCGGTGGATATCTGGTTGCTGTGGAGGAGGTTAGTGGTGAGGGTTATATAGGGGCACGGCGGGGAGAGGAGAGGCCGGCCGGTGGGGTTAGGGGAGGTGAAAGGGAAGAGGCGGCGGCGGGAAAGCCGGAGCGTCGGGGTAACGGCCGGCGGCTTCGCAACGGCCGGTGGCGGCTAGCTGAACCGTCTGGGGGGGGTTAGAAATTAGGATTTACTGTATATGCGGGTTCGGGTCGGGTTGGCGGGTCGGGTTCTGGATTCGGGTCCGGATCCGACCCGCTAGGGTACGGTCGGATACGGGTCACGGGTACGGGTCTGGTATGGATTTGACCCGTTAGGGTTGGTCCGGTTTGGTTCAGGATGGGTCCGGTTCAGGGTTAAACCGGTTGGTTCAACACGGTTCAGGTTGATTTATTTTGGTTTAAATAAAAAACTTAGTTTTTAGGTCTTTAAAAAATAGTTCTGGGGTCCAATAAATTCCAGAAAAATTACCCTATGTCTAATATTTTATTTTACACCCAAAAATATTATTTTTATAATATTTTAATACTTAAAATATTTAATTTAGAAAAATATTTATTTTAATTCCTGAAAAATCACAGAAAATTCCATAAAAATTTTGAAATTTAATTTTTAGATTCCTGAAAAATCTGGGGGTTTACAACATACTTATCCACCAAGAAAGAGTTTCGTCCTCGAAACTCAAGAATAAAATTTTCGATATCCAGAGCAACGATAGTCCTCATCCCTTACCATCCTCAATTGAATACTCTAGCAAACCACAAGCACGAAAGCACAACTCTCAAGCAACAAATCAAATCCAGAAAAACTTTTGCCGACAACTTTGAGAATATCTATGGACTTATTGTATGGAATGTTCTACTCAATAATGATATCAATGCACAAGAAATCGTCATCTAGAAGCAGCAGCGAAATAGGCGTAAGGCCAGAGGATCGAGTTGCTTTGATACCATTATGTCACGCCCCGATCCCGAAAGTCCCGATAATGCCCCCGCCGGGCGCGAATCACCGCGCCTCGGTGCTCCCGCTGGGCGTATAGTCGTTTGCCATCGGGATGTGATATCGTACGAGCCTGGGGTTGCGTCCGCATAATGCAACATTGTTAAAGTTATGGCTATCATCGAATCGATCGAGTACGCAACGGAGGGACATTGTTGCAAACAATAATCCATCTGAGTAAACGGGGCAAATCAAGGCACGAGGTTCTTTGAATATAAAGGCATTGTTCCATACATTATGTCCCTTTATACAAAAGCATCTCAAAGCAATCGATACGGCTCAAGGCATCAAAACTAGATTTTCGGATCCTGTGGATGAGTTACGACTATCGCTTCCTCGGACAATCCAGCACCTGCGATCAAGTAAACAGTTAGTGGGTCAGCACTTTGGAGAAAGTACTGGTGAGTCTAAAATCAACGAACAGAAGCAACACTTACCAAAACCAACACTAAGTAATTATGTTATAAAATATTACATTACTAGTGATCTTTCTAGTTTTACCTAGGTTCGTTACATGCAGCGCATGAACGAAGTCATATTACTTCTTTTGGAAACATCTTTGAAAATAGAATTTTTTTTAATACAACCAAGCATACAAGGCAAACAGTTCAAGCACGATGTACCAATCAGGGTGTGCGCAGCATGTCTCGTGACCTATACTCAAGAACTCTAGGGTCAATGCAGCATTCAGGAACGTATCATTCAATCAAGCACACAAGTTGAACTATCAATAAGATGTCAGTCCCCGAGAAACCCAGGATCAGTAGCGGTAATCCAGCTAACCATTGACTCATTTATCTGATATTATTAGCAGCTGTGACTCATGGTTCAGCTCTGCACTAATAGCCATTGTCCGACCGATGCAAATGCATGAAGCACTATCAGATAAACTCTAAGATGCACATGTTCATGAACAAGCAGGCTATATATATATATACTCTTTGTGTTTCTTACCCCTTGCCGATCGGTTATCCCTACAACAGACATACAAGTTAGCAACATATGCATATATAAACATATGGTTCTCTTTTCCTGTCCGTCTCTGCATCAAAAAGTTAGGTATGCAAGAAGGCTAGCCTAGCATGCTCCCTAACTACCTGAATGCAGCTATCTCCATGAACAAGCTAACTTCTCTAACACAAACTCAACTCTTCTCAACATCTAATAGCCACGTCCCCCTAGATCCCTTAGGACCGGAACATCATGACGCACTATTAGTCTCACCCCATCAATCTCCATCCACCATTCTAATAGCCACGCCCCGAGCTCAGGGCGCACTATTAGTCTCCCAACTTATCGTTTAGCCTCCATCCCCCGCCAAATCCTCGATAACAAGCATATCACATCTTATAACACACACAACGTGACAATACAAGCTTTCAATCTATCTTATATCTAACAGCCGCACCCCCCTAGATCCCGTAAGACCGGAACATCAGGGTGGGCTACTAGTCTCTGCACAAACAAGACAAGCATTTACTCTTATAACAAAATAAGCATACATTCCATCAAGCTTTAGCATCCAAGACAAGCAATTATATACACGATGACAAGCAAACATATGAACGATCTATGATTTAAGTAGGCATGGCACGAGTCTATTTATCTCTTCAAGTTAGCATGATGTTATACTCTTTCTTTCTCTAGCATGGCATGGTTCGTTCGATAGCTGTGTCAGTGTAACTAGCATTCAACATTTCTTAAACTTAGCATGACAATGGTTCTATCTCTTTTAGGCAGACAGGTTCTCGTTCTATCATTCATGCAAACTTATCTTATTAAGTGAACAAGCAATTCAAAAACTCAGATTCATTATTAAGGCGTGCAAGAATCAGAGAATAAAATTTTTGCCCACTCACCTAGATCAGTCATCTCCTGGCTCAGCAAGGAGCTCTTCAAGAAGGTTTTCTTTTTGAGTCAATAAATCGATATCTCTTGTACATAGTGCCTACGCAGAGTGGGGCACTACAATAAGTACTTTGATTGGAACTGTGGCAAACCCTTGGAGGCCATGTCAGAGGGCATGTTATTCGACTCGGCTCTCTTTATCTGTCCAAGCCGCATGGGGGATGACTATGGGCCTGTCTTCATCATGAAGAAGCAGCCTGCATGTAAGCCGCATGATTATAGATTTTTTATGCTTCTACAGGACTGTCAATTGACAATCAAAATTAAAACTTGAAAAATACAGAAAGTTTCAATTAGGACTGTCAACTAGTTAACTGTCCTAATTGATGTTAGGACTGTCTGTCACGTCCCAGTCCCAAAATACGTAGGACTAGGTCACGTAACCATGCCAGTTGGCCCGTATATATGGCAACTCCAATATATGGAAACCATATATACGTGCGTACGCTGCATAATGAACAATAATTCATAAGTGGTAAAACAGAGTTACAAGCCACAGGGTAATATCTAAATCCCATCCACAGAAATCACATAAACATATGAATAACCAATAACCATGTAACTAGATCTCAATACAGATATCTAAGAGTGACAGTCAGATGGAAACAAATCTACTGCCGAAATAGAATATAAAAAGGAACCAGATACACACCATATAAGAACAACATCTGACAATCACGAGGCTCAAAGAGAAGATCTCCTCGGAAAATAAGTAGCCTGTCCGGATCTGTGCTCCTGCGAATACTCAAGAACATATACACCTGGCAGGGGACCAGGTCCTCAGAGGGACATAGGAAGATACATAAAAATAATATGCCATAATGTAAATACTGAATAAATAAGGGGGTGTGCTAACCATCTAAGTGAATACAATTTAAAGACCTGATAGTACGCATGGGAATGTGTAGGCTTGACATATGCTGACGTAATTCACCAATCGTCATGACCGGCTAGTATATGTGTCATATGCCCCCGGACACACGGGTAGCTCTGCAATCGACCATCTCCGAGGAGCATGGTACGAAGGATAAAACATCATGGAGGGGGTGTCCCATACGCCTACTAGTAATCTTTCCCGCCCAATGTAGATGTACAAATCGTGAAAACGACGTGGACATCTCATACTATGATGCAAGTCTCTATGAAATAAACAACTGAGCTAAATACCGTTACACGTGTTGCTCACACTGATGGCCAGTCGCGCATGAGGCACGCGTCCCTACATGTACTCACTCTGTGACATGTAATGATACGTGTCAAGGCCTGAGAAGTTATATCAATAACTTCACAACTTTAGGTGGGTCTACTAGACACTAGGTCAGACACAAGTCCTAACGTCAACGCCATCGTTGACTGCACCCGAGTTTTCTCGGACGCGCACATTTATATAATATTAAAATGTATAAACATGTAACTAACAAGAACTGAATTTAAACAGTATAACAAGGCAATGTATACTTGCCTGACAGGAGAGCTGCAAATATAATGTCCAGATGTCAAATGCCAAAAGTCAGAACTATGGCCTCAGAATAAATGTCTCCGGATACTGAAATAAATATCACTAACAATCTCAGAAAATATCAAATAGCTAGAAACGCCTGTCCTTAAGTCCAATTTGGACACAGGGGCAAAAATGACAGTTTCTGGTCAAAGCGGGGTCCACATGTGGGTCGCTTTGCACCGAAAAACGTGTCAGAGTCAAAGGTCTCCAAATTTGCCAAACTTAGTGTTAACAAGTCAAGAACGATGATACGAACCCAACGGAACTTCCAGAATAGGATTCCGATGAGCCGGTCACAAAATCGTCCGTCAAGTGGAGCCTGTGGGGCCCACGATACGGGATTTTGCCAACGTTCTCAGAATCGAACCAAACTTGGATCACAGGACCAGCGTATTGCTACGAGTCCGATGGCGCAAGTTTTGTCTCGATCCGACGTGTGTACACAAAGTTGCAGCGTGTTCCAGAACTGACGGATACGGGGCGGTGTCGGCGGATACGCGTTGATTCCGGTGTGCACGCACATCCAAATCAACTTCTACGAAATCTTACACGTCCGTATTAACGTCGCGCACGTTTCGGTAAAGACCGCGTGCGACCAAGTCGTCCCGTTTGGCGGGGCGTACCCAGTTCCGGGGTGAATCGGGTCATTATTTTTCCTGTATTTGGATCGCGATTCGCGATCGCCACAGGACGCGATGCTCCGAGCGGGTTGCACGGGCACCGAGATGGTTACATAGCCTACGTATCATAACTGACGGAATTAAAAACGGAACTACGAGGAGATAGAACGGGTTACCTGAACAGGGCTCCGTGGATTGAATTTCCCGTGTCCGGGAAGAGATGCGACACGACGCTGGTCGTGTCCGGGCTGTGTCCGGGCTCTGAAATGCTGTTGTGTCCGGTTCTGCTCGAGTCGGGGTCGTCGCGGGTTTCGTCGTGGCGCTCAGGCGGAGCTCGGCGGTCAGTGGGGCGTCCGGGCAGGGCACGGTGCTGCTGAGAGTCGTCGAGGCTGAGTTGGAGAAGGAGGAGCGGTTTCGGCCATGGGGGGTTCACGCTGAGGAGGAGGTCGAGGGGCTGTGGTCTCGGCCAGGGGGTTCACAGTGAGGAGGAGGAGGTCGAGGGGCTGTGGTCTCGGCCAGGGGGTTCACAGTGAGGAGGAGGAGGAGGTCGAGGGGTCTTGCTCGGTGCAGCCGGCGAGGTCGGGGTCGACTCCGGTCGTCGAGGAAAAAATGGAGGAGGGGAGATGCTGGTCGGGGTCGAGGCCGGTCGGCGGAGTCGTGGGGGAGGAAGGGCGGAGCTCAGAGGGTCGGGTGTGCTGGTGGTGGAGGGTGGCGAGTGGCGGAGTGGAGGAGGAGGAGGAGAAGCTGGGGATGATGGTGGTGGTGGTGGCGGTGGAGGGAAGAGGAGCCGGAGGAGAAGGAGAGGAGGGGAGAGATAGTGGCGGGCGGTGGTGGCGGAGTCGAGCAGAGGGGGGGACGTCGGGTTGGTGGCGGAGGCGGAGCTCGGGGATGAGGGGAAATCGTTGAGGAGAGGGGGAGGTGGAGGAGCTCACCGGCGGGGGGTCGGGCCGCCGCTGTGCCGGCTAGGTCGGGTCGGGGAAGGAGAAGAGGGGAAGGGAGACTGAGGAGAGAGGAGATCGGGGGGTGGGGAGGCTCGCCGCCGGCAGGGGGGTAGCTCCGGCGAGGGGGCTCGCCGCTCCGGCGGGGAGGGGCTGACGGCGGCGGGCTGGGCTGGGTAGGGTTAGGGTTTTCTATTTCTTTTATTTTCTTTTTCTTTCTTTTATAAAAAAAATAATAGTATTTTAAGTAAAATATCTTGAGATATTTTACAGGATATTTATAGGATATTTTTGGGATCTTTTCGGGATATTTTCGGGTGGGTCCCGCCTCCAATTGGACGGTGCAGGTTCACCGGCCAGTGAGGGGGGTGACACCTCGCACTGCAATTTGCAGGAAAGTCCCTGTAATTTTATAAATTGCGTAAAGTCCTAGTTTTGGGAAATTGCGCAATTACGAAATTGTCTGGGAAACACCCGATTCCTGAAAATACTAAAATTCACAGAATTGAAGAGAAAAGCTGTGCGTGGGTCCCGAGGGGGTGGGGGTGAGTCTGGGCAGGAACTGGGCCTGGTTTTGGGGTGATACGGGCCATCGTATTTATTTAATTAATAAATACTGCGCACGGTGTTCTCTAATTATTTAGAGGCAAGTAGGGACATAATTTTCTTGCGTTGTCAATACACTAAATGTAGTATACTCAGTGTAGAAAAATAACATATTTTTGTCTGGGCAAAACAGGTGCATGTTGGGTCTCAAATTGCTATTGGAACAGGGATGGGTACAGGTCTGGGATTAAAATAGGAATTAAATACTGACGGTTGTAACGCTATTTGTGCGTCTCAAACGAGGCTCAAAATAGAGTATCTGGGAGTTGCACAAAGTGCAGGATGGTAGACTGGCATGTCTAGGAGAGGTATGTGAACTTCGTTCGGGGATAACAGTCAAGGTAAAGCTCAAAATAATTAGGTGACGGACAGGTGCACAAGTCAATAGGATATGTAAGCAAAATAACTTAAAATATTGCCATAAATCCTAAATTGTGAAAAATATTCCTCAAATACTGGAATCTGGTCGAGGGGGTTTACAATCTACCCAACTTATAAAAATTTCGTCCTCGAAATTAAAACTAAGCCATGGTAGAAGTCAAAGTCGGCATAAGATATAATTTAACAAAGTAATTTATATCTTGGTCTACGGATAGGTTCGAAAACGTTTACGCATGTCGTACTCGCGCTTCCAAGTTGTTTCTCCTGGTGCGTCATGCTTCCATGCTACGCGGATCAAGGAAATAGACTGGTTCTTCAATACTGTTTCTCGATGGTCGAGGATTCCCACGGGTTGCTCTTTGATACGACAGGCTCAGCCTAATGGTGATCTCCGAATGGTTGAGAGCATGACTGCTGTTTGTCACATATCGCCTGAGTTGCGACACGTGGAATACATCAAGTACTCTCTCGAGTGAAGGTGGTAGCGCAAGTTGATATGCCACTACTCCTATTCTTTCTAGCACGTCAATGGTCCAATATACCTTGGACTCAACTTGTTGTGTCCTCCGAATCGAATGGTGTTTCTAGTAGGTGATATCCTCAAGAAGACATGATCGTCCTCTTTGAATTCCAAGGGACGATGATGACGGTCTGCCCACTGCTTCTGTCTGTCTTTGCACCGCTCGCAAGTGTCCTTGTATTTACTTAACTGTCTCTTCGGTGTTGACCACCAATTCTGGTCATGCGAATCCTTGTCTGGTACAATGCTGACTAGTATGCCGTGAAATCTTACGATTTGCCTCATATAAGTAATGTCTCTATAGCTTCAGAGTAATTACAATGGTTGCAAATTCCAAATTCTTCCCATGCACTCATAACTGTCTAGATTCATCTGTCATTACCTTGCCATCCTGTATTAATACGCATCTCAAACTTTTTTCTGATGCGTCTGTAGATCACATAACTCCTGCTCCGGATGGAATAGTCAATACGGGTGTTGTGGTCAGTCGCTTCTTGAACTCCTCGAAAGCGGCTTGACACTCGTTGGTTCATAGGAATTCTTAATCCTTATAAGTCAACCTAGTCATAGGTGCTGCTATCCATTCAGGAGTCAATCAATTGTTCATCCAGGTAAAATCCATTTAGACTCCTGACAGCAAAATGATACATTCTTTGTCATAATACTTGGGTTCTGAACTTGATCCAAGTTACGAGGCAAAATTCCATGCTGCCATAATGATGCATGTATCAGGAAAGTAGGTAGGTAGTGAAGGGTCATCTAAGGGTAGCACAATTTTAAACTGCAATCTATTCTACTAATAGGGTTTGGTAATTACCCAAGAAACAAATAGAAATGGCTACAGAAACAATACACTTTCGTATTTATACTAAGCACGAGATTTCGTCTTTCCGAAATAAGGGAAGACGGAAAACAGTAATCAAGAGTTCAAGGGGAAGGTAATAGATTTAGAAGTGTGGGGATCAAGGCGTTTAAAGAATTCAATAGGATTTGGCAAAGCAGTTGTGGATTAAAATATTATTTTTGGTAATTTCTATTCACATGCTCGTATCAGTACAGTTACGTAACTGATACGATATGCTCAGACATATCTAGAGGGCAAGTATATCTGTCTACTAATCACTATATATATCAATCCACGTAAAGTAGTTATGCGAAGGGCGAATCAAAATGCACTAAGGTTGATCAGACCGTAATACACTGATTCTGAATAGACAATTGTATTAGTGGGGTGGATCAGGCCCCAATAACACATGTGTCATGAACAAGCTTGATAAAGAATAAGCTTGCAAAACTAGGCTATAATAGCATCATAAGTCAAGGTAGGACAGCAATTTTAAGTATGCTAGATTATGATGTGAGAAATTTCAGAACAATACAAATTCACAAGAACAAGACTCTACAAATCTCTACAGTTATTATTCTAATCCTTGTCTAAGTCGCTAGTTGACCCAAAAGAGGTATGGCCTTCTAAGTCCTACAATCTTAATAAACACTATAGGTTGTCCGCCTAAAACAGAGATTTCAAGAAGGTCCGCGTAAAGTAGGGATTCGAGGTTGTCTGCGTAATGCAGAGGTAAGATAATTTGGCGTAAGGTATAAATCCGAAACTGTCTGCGTAAAACAGAATTTTAAATTGTCTAGCGTATGGCAGGGATCCAAAGTAGTTTGGCGTAAATCAGGGATTCAGACTATCGACGTAAAGCAGGTTTCAGAGTTATCCGCGTAAAACAGAGAAGCGTAAAGTAAAGCTTCAGAGCTGTCCTCGTATAAAGTCTGCGCGTGAGAGATTGTTATTATTCCTACGTAAGGTCTGCGTAGAAATCTGCTAGTGTAAAAAGTCTAGCATACGCTGCAGCATGAAGTTGTACAAGAAACTCATGAGTTGTTAGTCAAATTAATGAATCCTGTCATCTGACAAAAGTACTTGTACAACGATCGAGGGGATGGTCTGATGATGGTTTGCACGGAGATCCAGATTGTCGTTAGTGACTTTTGGATACAAGTCATCTTACTATCAAGGTGAGACAAAACCAGGTGTCCCGTCAAAAGCTATTTCTTTTTGCACAGGGCTCGAGGCGTATCTCTGCGCAGGATTTGGTCGAGTCTGGGAAAAGCTAAGGCTGTAACAAATACTCTCAAATCATATCCTTATATTTTTTGCCTAATCAGGTTACTCTACGCTGGTTATCTAATAGTCAGGAATCATCAGGTTTACGCATGGTGGTTACCTACGTGGCTGGCATGATGCGTCATACGCAGGATAAGGAAGACTAAGGGCGGCGTAAAGGGGACAAGCTTCTACATGATTTAGCTTTTACGCCAACTAGGCAGGGATTTGACTCTTACGCTAACAACAGTCAAATAGGTTTTACGCCAACAAGGGTAAAGAGTCTCTGGCGTAAAACTCTGGTTTATCCAAACTTAGGATGGGGTTTCAGTCCTAGTATTCAATCTTGAATTTTCTATTGGTTCCTCTAGACTAGGGTCAATACTATAGTCAAATCTCTAATAATCCTATCTCTAACTAATCCTAGTAGTGTTCATACTATACTCAAGTCATACAGAAATACGTCAAGGGATAAGGATAAGTTAACTATAGGTAAGTGACGCTAGGGTTTATTAGGTAATACGGAAGACTATGGTTCATTTAGGTAATAAGGAAGACTAGGGTTCATTAAGTAGTCAGACTTAATGATGTGTCAATGCCCTAGTTGTGTTCTTAATAGGAATACTACCCTAAGTATCATCCTATCAACAGGGGTTTCTATATTCTAGCAGGGCTATACTAAAAGAATTATCAGGGAAGTACATGAATCAAGCAGGATGCAATTATGTAATTAGGACAGACTGGAAGGAAAATTAAGTCATAGTCAATTTGGATGAGATTATATATTATAATCCTAGGTGCAGGCTTGCTCGGTACAGTAACGTAACCGAGACAATATGCTCTGAGACGCAGGCTTGCTCGGTACAGTAACGTAACCGAGACAATATGCTCTCGACCTGCATGGGCCACCACTAAAAATATGTCACGCCCCAGTCCCAAAATACGTAGGACTAGGTCACGTAACCATGCCAGCTGGCCCGTATATATGGCAACTCCAATATATGGAAACCATATATACGTGCGTACGCTGCATAATGAACAATAATTCATAAGTGGTAAAACAGAGTTACAAGCCACAGGGTAATATCTAAATCCCATCCACAGAAATCACATAAACATATGAATAACCAATAACCATGTAACTAGATCTCAATACAGATATCTAAGAGTGACAGTCAGATGGAAACAAATCTACTGCCGAAATAGAATATAAAAAGGAACCAGATACACACCATATAAGAACAACATCTGACAATCACGAGGCTCAAAGAGAAGATCTCCTCGGAAAATAAGTAGCCTGTCCGGATCTGTGCTCCTGCGAATACTCAAGAACATATACACCTGGCAGGGGACCAGGTCCTCAGAGGGACATAGCAAGATACATAAAAATAACATGCCATAATGTAAATACTGAATAAATAAGGGGGTGTGCTAACCATCTAAGTGAATACAATTTAAAGACCTGATAGTACGCATGGGAATGTGTAGGCTTGACATATGCTGACGTAATTCACCAATCGTCATGACCGGCTAGTATATGTGTCATATGTCCCCGGACACACGGGTAGCTCTGCAATCGACCATCTCCGAGGAGCATGGTACGTACGAAGGATAAAACATCATGGAGGGGGTGTCCCATACGCCTACTAGTAATCTTTCCCGCCCAATGTAGATGTACAAATCGTGAAAACGACGTGGACATCTCATACTATGATGCAAGTCTCTATGAAATAAACAACTGAGCTAAATACCGCTACACGTGTTGCTCACACTGATGGCCAGTCGCGCATGAGGCACGCGTCCCTACATGTACTCACTCTGTGACGTGTAATGATACGTGTCAAGGCCTGAGAAGTTATATCAATAACTTCACAACTTTAGGTGGGTCTACTAGACACTAGGTCAGACACAAGTCCTAACGTCAACGCCATCGTTGACTGCACCCGAGTTTTCTCGGACGCGCACATTTATATAATATTAAAATGTATAAACATGTAACTAACAAGAACTGAATTTAAACAGTACAACAAGGCAAGGTATACTTGCCTGACAGGAGAGCTGCAAATATAATGTCCAGATGTCAAATGCCAAAAGTCAGAACTATGGCCTCAGAATAAATGTCTCCGGATACTGAAATAAACATCACTAACAATCTCAGAAAATATCAAATAGCTAGAAACGCCTGTCCTTAAGTCCAATTTGGACACAGGGGCGAAAATGACAGTTTCTGGTCAAAGCGGGGTCCACATGTGGGCCGCTTTGCACCGAAAAACGTGTCAGAGTCAAAGGTCTCCAAATTTGCCAAACTTAGTGTCAACAAGTCAGGAACGATGATACGAACCCAACGGAACTTCCAGAATTGGATTCCGATGAGCCGGTCACAAAATCGCCCGTCAAGTGGAGCCTATGGGGCCCACGATACGGGATTTTGCCAACGTTCTCAGAATTGAACCAAACTTGGATCACAGGACCAGCGTATTGCTACGAGTCCGATGGCGCAAGTTTCGTCTCGATCCGACGTGTGTACACAAAGTTGCAGCGTGTTCCAGAACTGACGGATACGGGGCGGTGTCGGCGGATACGCGTTGATTCCGGTGTGCACGCACATCCAAATCAACTTCTACGAAATCCCACACGTCCGTATTAACGTCGCGCACGTTTCGGTAAAGACCGCGTGCGACCAAGTCGTCCCGTTTGGCGGGGCGTACCCAGTTCCGGGGTGAATCGGGTCGTTGTTTTTCCTGTATTTGGATCGCGATTCGCGATCGCCACAGGACGCGATGCTCCGAGCGGGTTGCACGGGCACCGAGATGGTTACATAGCCTACGTGTCATAACTGACGGAATTAAAAACGGAACTACGAGGAGATAGAACGGGTTACCTGAACAGGGCTCCGTGGATTAAATTTCCCGTGTCCGGGAAGAGATGCGACACGACGCTGGTCGTGTCCGGACTGTGTCCGGGCTCTGAAATGCTGTTGTGTCCGGTTCTGCTCGAGTCGGGGTCGTCGCGGGTTTCGTCGTGGCGCTCAGGCGGAGCTCGACGGTCAGTGGGGCGTCCGGGCAGGGCACGGTGCTGCTGAGAGTCGTCGAGGCTGAGTTGAAGAAGGAGGAGCGGTTTCGGCCATGGGGGGTTCACGCTGAGGAGGAGGAGGAGGTCGAGGGGCTGTGGTCTCGGCCAGGGGGTTCACAGTGAGGAGGAGGAGGTCGAGGGGCTGTGGTCTCGGCCAGGGGGTTCACAGTGAGGAGGAGGAGGAGGAGGAGGTCGAGGGGTCTTGCTCGGTGCAGCCGGCGAGGTCGGGGTCGACTCCGGTCGTCGAGGGAAAAATGGAGGAGGGGAGATGCTGGTCGGGGTCGAGGCCGGTCGGCGGAGTCGTGGGGGAGGAAGGGCGAAGCTTAGAGGGTCGGGTGTGCTGGTGGTGGAGGGTGGCGAGTGGCGGAGTGGAGGAGGAGGAGGAGGAGGAGAAGCTGGGGATGATGGTAGTGGTGGTGACCGGTGATGGTGGTGGCGGTGGAGGGAAGAGGAGCCGGAGGAGAAGGAGAGGAGGGGAGAGATAGTGGCGGGCGGTGGTGGCGGAGTCGAGCAGAGGGGGGGACGTCGGGTTGGTGGCGGAGGCGGAGCTCGGGGAGGAGGGGAAATCGTTGAGGAGAGGGGGAGGTGGAGGAGCTCACCGGCGGGGGGTCGGGCCGCCGCTGTGCCGGCTAGGTCGGGTCGGGGAAGGAGAAGAGGGGAAGGGAGACTGAGGAGAGAGGAGATCGGGGGGAGGGGAGGCTCGCCGCCGGCAGGGGGGTAGCTCCGGCGAGGGGGCTCGCCGCTCCGGCGGGGAGGGGCTGACGGCGGCGGGCTGGGCTGGGTAGGGTTAGGGTTTTCTATTTCTTTTATTTTCTTTTTCTTTCTTTTATAGAAAAAAATAATAGTATTTTAAGTAAAATATCTTGAGATATTTTACAGGATATTTATAGGATATTTTCGGGATCTTTTCGGGATATTTTCGGGTGGGTCCCGCCTCCAATTGGACGGTGCAGGTTCACCGGCCAGTGAGGGGGTGACACCTCGCACTGCAATTTGCAGGAAAGTCCCTGTAATTTTATAAATTGTGTAAAGTCCTAGTTTTGGGAAATTGCGCAATTACGAAATTGTCTGGGAAACACCCGATTCCTGAAAATACTAAAATTCACAGAATTGAAGGGAAAAGCTGTGCGTGGGTCCCGAGGGGGTGGGGGTGAGTCTGGGCAGGAACTGGGCCTGGTTTTGGGGTGATACGGGCCATCGTATTTATTTAATTAATAAATACTGTGCACGGTGTTCTCTAATTATTTAGAGGCAGGTAGGGACATAATTTTCTTGCGTTGTCAATACACTAAATGTAGTATACTCAGTGTAGAAAAATAACGTATTTTTGTCTGGGCAAAACAGGTGCATGTTGGGTCTCAAATTGCTATTGGAACAGGGATGGGTACAGGTCTGGGATTAAAATAGGAATTAAATACGGACGGTTGTAACGCTATTTGTGCGTCTCAAACGAGGCTCAAAATAGAGTATCTGGGAGTTGCACAAAGTGCAGGATGGTAGACTGGCATGTCTAGGAGAGGTATGTGAACTTCGTTCGGGGATAACAGTCAAGGTAAAGCTCAAAATAATTAGGTGACGGACAGGTGCACAAGTCAATAGGATATGTAAGCAAAATAACTTGAAATATTGCCATAAATCCTAAATTGTGAAAAATATTCCTCAAATACTGGAATCTGGTCGAGGGGGTTTACACTGTCACCCAGTTGATAGTCCTAAATAAAACTTTCTGTATTTTTTCAGTTTTTTACTGATAGATTTTTCATTTGACTGATAGATTTCTCATTTGAAAAGTGGTTCAATATTATACAAAAGTAGATTTTTCACTGATAGATTTTTCATATGACTTTTTCACTGTATACAAAAGTGAATCACTATTATACAAAAGTGGTTCAACATTATACAAAATGATACAAAATTATACATGAACCAACTAGGTGCAAAATTATACAAAATGATACAAAAGTGCAAAATGTAAATAGCCCACTCGTATTAGTCGATTTGAACATCCAAGTGGCCAACGGGCATGTCTCTGGGCTCCTCCATATTCAACATCTTCTTATAGAGATTTATTTTCTCCATAAAAGGTGTCGTCCAGGCGATCGCTACGTCTGGTGCATGTTTATACCAAATTGTTGAGGGTGGAGGAATAGGAGAATGACTGATCAACTTTGTATGACAAAGTAGTTCCCGATATGTCCTATAGTACATAGGTTACATAGTCTGTGCTCAGCCGACGGAGAGCACATCGAAAATAACGTATTGTTAATATTATATGAAATAAGTACAATAGGTATTTTATACCTATTAGCAAATAAATATGAGGCGGTTGGGTTGGACATGTAGTGGTCTTCTCCAGCAACGGTATCGGTGCAATGAATGCTTGTCAATAAATCTCCAACATATTCTTCGCTTAACATGTTGGTGTAGAATAAAAGACGAGATTCCAACTCCTCGTAAAACTCTACCCGAACCTGTCTCATCCTTCTTTCTCGGAATAAACAAGATGTCTTACAAGCACATAAAATCCATAATGGCCATCCTTGGGAATATCAATAATGGACCAAATGTAACTACATATCTCAAGTAGGAAGCCTTCAATATACAAACCCAAGCATTTTTTTGGCATGTTCGTTTTCTATTTTTTCCTTCGAACAATTAGCTTACTCTTCCGTTTCGTAGACTGAGCTTGTTCTAAACTTCGTTCAACATGCTCAAAGAATAATGTATCTCTCTTAGTTGACTCCATACTTTTTTTCTGTGAACTACTCAATCTTGTTTGAGGTCTTCCCTTAGGTTGGAAACAACAGATGGCTCGTGCATTCTAGTACTTACCGGATTAGCAATTTCTTGGATTTTAAGCTCAATGGATTCCCGCTTCGCTCCTAATGAGGCACACCACCTTACGTGAAGAAGTTTCACTTGTGGCAAAGAAAAAAATTATGGTCACTCTTCACCACGGGCATTATCGAAAACTGCCTCCAACGTTGATCAACAATATCTATCGGAATTGGTCTAGATTGATGACGATATTCATTAATCTTATGTGCACAAGGGAGGCCCAACGTATGTCGATGTAAACAGCCACAAACCTCGGGATCAAATCCCACGTTCTTTGACCAACTGATCTCCTAAAATAGTAAGCCCAATGTCTTGTGAGATATTACATGCATTAACGCAGACATGAGGGGTTCATTTCTATGTTCATGCTTTGCAATATTCAGGCTCATCTCAAATGATGCCTTAATCTCGTTCACTGTCTGATCTGGCATTAAATTGATAGCTTGTCAAACGGAGACAAAATTGTCGACCGATGACCTTAGATGTTGTTTTAATTTGGCGTGTGATCCTTCAACCCGGTTGGTGGTTACTGTGCCATAATGCTTCGCCTTATTGGGCCATGCTAAGACAAAGTGTTCTTTATGCGGTTCTAGCCATGTATCTTTGATATAAGAAATGTATGTCGGCTCCCTCGTCTCCCACTTTTCTTTAAACAAGTACCATGTCGCGTCGTAACTGTCTTTCGTACTAGCTCGCTATACATGATTCCAATCACTATAGAATTTCTCGAAATGGTCTTTGTCAATTTTACTAACCATCTTTTCGTACTTCAACTTACATTGTGATTGGATATTGCGATTGATATGGCAAGTGCATAGTAGTGTATCCGCGCGAGAAAAGACGATAGCTATAGCATTAATTAAGACATATTCTCTGTCAGTAACAAAAACAGACGGCTCTCTGTGTCCGGTGTAGTGCTTTTAGTTTTTCCAACGACCAGGTTTAGTCATCAAGTTTCTCACTCTTCATGAAGCAAAAGGCAACTGAAAATATTTTTCCAGTAGAGGTGAAGCCAACAACGTGAAATAAAGGCATCTTGAACTTATTTGCTTATATGTACAATCAAGAACCAATACGTCAGTGAAGGACCGAGCCAAATGTGTTCAATCGGGATGAGGCCAAAACATTAAAAGGACTTCATTACTTTGTGGATGTCTTCTATGGTACTCCACATAATGATTATCAGCAAGCAACTTCAATACTTGCTGCATCGCCATTCTTGTTTTCTTACTATTGGCATTTGAGTTCGATATTACGTTGTAGATTGACTTCATTGTTGACTTGTTATTCTCGTCTTCGTGTCGTATGACGGAATTAATATGTCTGGGTGTAACTCTAAACTGGACAAATCTTCAACTATCTTCTACTCAACATTGTTCAACCGTCCGATATAGGGATGACCCGTAAGTGTTTCGGTAATAGAATGATTATGGATTACATTCTTTACTTGGACTATCCACTTCACATTTTCTATTTTTACAATAGAGATCTTGAACGGACAACCGCATTTCCTCATACCCACGCTTATGTTTGGAACTTTTCTTTGGAAAACTATATCTTTCTTTCCATGATACCTGAACATACCACCTCTTTCACATACAAGCTCTATAGTTTTGCGTCCCGGACGGTTTTGGCCTGATCTTGATATCACAATGAATATATTATTTTTCCGACCAACTTCTCTGTACCAATGTAACGCTTGTTCGTCTGATTGAAAGCAAATATCGATCGAGAATAAATTGCCTATATCAACGACAATTGGCGGAGGTACCACAACATCGGAAGACGATAACCCCTATAATAGAAATTAAAGTTAATAAAACTGTTTAAAATTGAAGTGACGGCAGGACAATAGGACTGTAGAAAATTCTGACAGTCCTCAAAATAATTAGGACTGTAGAAAATCTCACAGTCATATTGTTTGTCAGGACTGTAACCTAACTTACAGTCCTAAGAAAAATAAGGACTGTCAGTGGTTTGACAGTCCTAATTATTTATATGACTGTCAAATAGTCCCACAGCCCGACTGTCATAAATTTCGAAAATAAATTGTCATATTTTTTACCGAGCATGTTTCGAAAGAACCGAGGAGTTCTTCGACCGTAGCCGAAAGAGGATTAAGTGTATTAAATGACCCGATTTCTTCGAGATGCATTTCTCCTACATCAAACACATATAATTCAATATTTATATGTGGACCTAATGTTTGAATAACATAATCGGCATAGTTAATCGATGACATACCAAATAACGGTTGAATGTTGTAACTTTTTTTTTGGTAGTAGGACTAGGATTTTGATCTTCAATCTTCACTTTAGTGTCTAGGATTTTGAGAATAATTAGAAATTAAGTTTTGGAAGAAGGGAGTATAGGGAGAAGAGAGAATGGGGAGGAGAGAGATTGGAATATAAAATTTTATTGACTTTTATATGAACATATAGGCTGCCCTCAAGCAAAATATATTAGTGGCAAACTTGTAATTAATTTTAAAAAAATTGGACTGTCCTAAGAAAACTTTGTAGTGCCTATAGAATTTGTCTAAAAGAGCCAGGCCAAGGCCAAGGCCAAGGCCAAGGCCAGTAGCCCTTAAAAACTAGTTTTTTACATAAATCCTTCAAATCTTATCATTTGCTTGACGTATTAACTAGATTTTGACTACTGTTGTACAAATATATGATTTTGCCTGAATTTTTTTTTGCAGGGTAATAAAATTAGAACAAATTAATTATTGAGATAATTTTTTTTTAATTCTACAAAAAAAATTTACGGAGATATAATATACCGGACGGACTAACGTATTTGTTGATTTTAAAAAAATCCAAAATATGTGTCAACAAAACCTATAATAGACGAACTATAGTGTATTAAAAATTTTGAATATAAGTTTTTATATTTTTATGATTTACATATAAGCCTATATTCAATATAAGTGGGAAAAAAATTAGATAAGTCTGTGTATAAGGATATATTGAAACTAGATAAAAAATATTATGTTGAAAATAAAAAAGATTTGATGTGTCTCAAAAAGAGAGCATAAGAGGATGAGAATATTGTCCCACAAGAGCACCGAGGAGGATAAAAGGGTTATATAGTGCAAAAACATCAAAATTATATATATATATATTTTTGCTTGAAGTAAATAGTTAATGTTTTATGATAAGTTTTTCAGCCAATATTCAGTGTGTTGCTAACAAATTCCTTGAGAGGTTTAGATTCAACTAAATAAATTGGAAAAATTACAGTTCCCCAAAGTTATCATACAAAAACAAGAGATATATAAGTAAATACTTGCACATATAAGAAAATGAGCGACTTTTTAATTTATGCATATCTTTTTAGATAATTATCTTTAAAAAATATTGCTTATATTGAAAATAAACTTGTATATTTGGTATAGTTTGTGATGAATACGCCAAGTGGTCTGACGTATCATTTGAATTTGAAAGAAAAGAAAAAAAAACAAAAAATACGTCAATTCGACTGATGTATTGTATTGTATTTTATTTTATTTATTTTTTTGCAAATATACAGCAAATTGTCCTAATTTTATTACCCTGTAGAATTTTTTTTTTCCTTTTTTTCTTGTGCAAAGATAATTCTTCATCTTCCAGGGGGCTCGGCCATGACCTATAGACATAATATTTTATTGTCGAACTATAGTCGTCTCCATCTCTGGATGCCAAAATTAAGTCTTAGATCTTATTAAGACAGAACATAGTTAAGAGGCAGAAAGCAGTAGGACAACATCCGTCCTAATAAAAACAGAATAGCTGGAATTAAGAAATTTCCCAAAGAAAATAGAATAGCTGCAATGGGAATGTTTAAAAAGAAGAGTCATGCGGGACAAGGACACAAAAGAGAGGATCGTACTTCGAAGAAGAGTTACTAGAACTAAGAGCACATAAAGTGCAGGTAAAAGAAAGACAATAAACCATTACAATTGTTCTACTAATTGCATTGAAAAAAAAGAAAAGGTCAACTATAAAAAACTCCTTCTTAGATTTGTATTTTTACAATTAAAGACCACTGAATTTAAAAAATTCTCGTATTTTATATTTGATGTATTTTGCATCCAATTTAATTTTCTGCCGTTAACAGACGTCAAATTCGACGTGAAATGACTAATATACCTCTTCCTAACTCTAATCATAATCCAATCATAATCCTAATCATAATTCTACTTCTAACCCTCTCTCTCCTCTCCTTATTCGGCGGTGGGGACGGCGGCGATAGTGGAGACGACGGCTCGGAAAGGAGAGGAGGTGAGACGCAAGGAGGAGAGGGGTGTGTGTGTGGGGTGGGGGGTTGGGAGGGGCGGGGGGGGGGGGGGGGGGGGGGAGTGGGGTTGGGCTAGGGCCGTGGGGGGTCAATGCAAGGGCGCTGCGCGGGGGGCCGGCTCAAGGGGGCTGCGCACGGGGTAGGGCGGAGGAGCTGCGACGGAAGCGGCCGCAGGAGAGCTGTGGGCGCGTAGGGGCGACCTCGAGGGCGTCTGCAGGGGAGCTATGGGAAGCGCGATGGAGGAGGGAGGGGGGGGGAAGGGAAATGCTAGTTTAGGGTTTCGTTTTTTTATTTTTTTTAACGATATTTTTTTACGTAAAATAAATGAGATAGACTATTTCAAAAAAAAAATTTAGGAGATCTTAATTTGCTAACGAGACAAATTACGAAAAAAAAAAAAAAAAAATTGCACTTTACCCCAAAAAAAAAAGATAAATTAGAGATTAACTCAAAATGCCAATTCACAATGGAATAAGAAACGTTCCTTGTATAAGAAGCATCAGTAATAATACAACACTGAAAATGCCCAAAGCATTGAATAAATGTTAAAGAAGTAGAATAAAACAGTACTATTTTGACAAGATGCTAGCCTTAATAGACAGGCTATGATAAACATGTTAAAGTAGTAGAATAAAACGCTACTATTTTGACAAGATGTGAGAAACTATGGAATACGACTCTTCTTGCATTCACATTAAAACCTTTTGTTACACAAACATAACGAAATATCAATAAAAACAAAATAGTTGCCACTCATTTGAAGAAATGGGAGAAACCCAAACCTATTATCGCCAACATGTTACACTAATCAATGGAAGAAATAAAAAATGAAAAAATATACATAATCTACCGTTCTAAGATCGTAAAAGCACAACCAACCACCATATATTCCTCCATCATGAGCTGCAACCAAATAAAGGTTTGAGACCTAGCTTATTCTTCATGTTTATATAACCAAAAATCCGTGGAGTGGCATCTCGGGCCGAGAATTCAAACTCACGCTCATCAGAATATGAACATTTTGTTAACAAAGATTTTCATGCCTGTCCAATGGTCATTTGTTAGAAAGAAAAAAAATCACTTCCTGTTGAAATCTGCAAACAGGAGAGAAGCACCAGTTCGGTGACATACCAATATTCGAAGGGCCAAAACGAGAACCAATGCGATACAATACAAGCATATGGAGAGAGCTGCTCCGGCAATAAAATTGTGCAGCAGCCGCTTGTTGTCTTTACCAGGTACAAAAGCTATCTTAAGAGTATTTGTCAAATCAAAGACCCGGTAGGATATCTGAAAAAAAATTATGGCATAAGACAATGTGGGTCAATAGTGTAAGATGTTCATGAGTTTTGTATCATTGAAGTGAATGTACTTACAAAGAGATAGATTGCTGTTACAAGTAAGAAATTGAGCAATGGGTAATCTGGAATGAAGGAAAGAAGCCACTTAGGCTGACCATTAGGCACGTTGGACCTGTAGATACACCACAAGACAAATATTAGATATCAGTACTTCCATCAGAGGGCAAAAGAAGCTTCAAAGTTTCTAACCCAGTAATTTCAAAATCAAACACTATGTTCACGAACAACATTAATTTCAAACATTATGCCCACGAACAACATTAAAAAGCATTTTTTGTATCTTAAGACCAAAGCTACAACAGTTGAACACCATGCGTTGAAAGTTTGGAAACCTTAGCTCTCCACTTATACCCACCTTTTGTTGAAAAGAAACCCAGTATCTTGACTGAAAGTTGCAACCTTCGAGCAACCATGTCATAAAATGGCCTCGAGCCTCATATCCCTTGCTCAATTACTGTAAATTGTCATATTGCAAATGTCTCCTGTAAGTTACTAGATTTATACTCCTTTGAAAATTGTCATACCCTTGCCAATCATCGACTACTCTCATTTTCCATATCATATTTTCTCTAGTTCCCTACCGACACCAAAATTTTGGGATAAAGGCTTTGTTGTTCTCTTGTATTTCTCTAGTTTCCTATGTTGTCAAGTCTTTGTCTCTCTTTCTTACCGAGCTCCTCAGGCTCGTCCATATGAGTTCCTACGATCAAGGCATCCATGTCTTCTCTTTCTTGTGTCTCATTCATGAATACCCTTGTTCTTGGAAAACAAAGTTCAAAAGAATCTTGTTTTTTATTTATTTCATTTGAATCATTTCATGTTAGTCTTCCAATCTTTTGTTTGATTTATATCTGTCCCGCTAGCAATATGGCCGTCTATCGATTATCTTTCTTGTCTGATTACCCTTATTCATGGATAACTTATTCACAAGAATCTTGTTTGTTTTTCATTTGAAACCTTTTCCTCTCATACCCTTGCCAACCATTAGATATTCTCTCATTTTCTTTATCATATTTTCTCTACTCCACCAAGTTGTCACGTCTTTGTCTCTCTTTCTTACCGTGCTCACGACCAAGGTATTCTTGTCTTCACTTTCTTGTGTCTGATTACCCTTGTTCATGGAAGACAAAGTTCACAAGAATCTTTTTTATTATTATTCTCATTTTGAATCCTTTTCCTCTTAGACTTTCAATCTTTTGCTTGATTTACATCCATTTCCCTCTAGCTTATGGCCGTCTAGTATATGTTTGAATCAATTCGGTGAAATTCATTTCCATTCACTGTGTTTCATATACTTGTGAAGGATTAAATTGTTCACTTTTCTGCTTCCCATTCCTGGTGGGGTTCAGTTATTTTATTTGATTCCCAGTTCGAAGTTTTTATGCTAGGTAGATTTGGTTGGGTATCCTTTCGCAGTAAGAATTAATTGATCATTTGTCTGTGCTTATATATATATATATATATATATATATATATATATATATATATAAGAGTATGGAGGCTATTCTTATATTATAAAAGAATGTTCAAACCGACCCGTATAAAACAACAAAACCTTTATCACAAATTTTGAGTTCCGCTCTGCTTCGCCACATATTTGCTGGTTACTTTGTTTAATTTGCATTTCTCTCCTTTATTCTGCTGATCACTAGAGGTTATACCTAGATCCATATATTATATCGACCCTTTCAAATGGTTAAATAAAAAGTACATTTTCAGTTCCAAAATTTAAATATTTCAGTTTATCTTAAAACCATCTATTATCAGAACTAAAACTTCAAAGCTTGGTAAACTCTCGATCCTAGGCCAAACACATTGGATCTCAATCATGAACCTTTGGAAAGCACAAGCATGCCTATAACTGTATTCATGGAACTTTTAGTGAGCCAGGCACCAAAACCACTGTATATCTTCCCAGTAAGATGGGGCCTACAGATTCATTAGCAAGAAAGTACAGATTGATTCTCTCTTTATTATTTGGCTGATCAAATTTGGAAAATAAAAAAACTATATTAACATGATTATTGCTTGTTTTCATATAATTGACAAGCAACTTCTATCTTTTTTATGCATACAAAGGAGGCTTTCAACTATGAAAAAATAAACATGTAAAGTACTTCAACTATTAATTACCTTAGCCAGATATGGATCTGGGAGAGATATGTCTCCAGTGTTATCTTGCCAAGCCACCTAACAAAGGAGGGAAAACATGCAACTGAAAATGGTAAGGAACAAATATAAAAAGCAAATAATACAATGAGGATGTAGGTTTTGAAGATATCTTAGATATAAAACTTACGCAAAGAGAGTCAAGGAAAAACTACGTAGCTGATGCGTAAAATTGCGTAGGCAGATGTAAACCCTGTGTTTAAAATCATACTTATTATATATCAGAAAATGTGAAGTCTTTTTGAATATAAAGTAACAAAACCAAAGTTGTGATACACATACGTTATGGGTATCCATGAAGTGTAAGGATGGTACTTATTGTAAGTAATTTTGTCTAGCTTGTAGATGTACTCGTACCACAAATAACCAACCTGCAAAAAATCAACAGGATCATGTGTATTGTATTTAACTAGAATAAGCAATTTTAAAATCAATTAAACAGATATGACTGACCACCAAGGAAACTGCAACAATGCTTGTTTTGATTGACCATCTCCGCTTGGTTTCAGATTCTTCTAGCTTCTCCATCCATCTTTCAACCTATTACATGAAACCATTGGTAATTTAGCAACTCTGTGGAACAAGACTCAGATGCATGGCAATGTAGACTGTACATGCACATCCCAATGATGATTCAAACACTGATAACAAACAAGCTACATGCTAGTACAAAATCAGGATTTAGTTAACTCATTAGCCATGTTATCATCATCTATGGAACTTACGCTGGGGTGATAATATGCATATATCATTCCAATGATCCAGATGTAACGATCAAGGCCAGATCTAAAGTGCCACTCATGCAAGAGAGGATAATCTGCTTTAGAAGGATCTGCATCTTTAAATCCTGTATCACAGAAGTCAAACTATTAATACTACAGCAGATGAACATTTAAATGAATAAATAAGAATGTCACCCATCATTATCCGACCTAATAGAAAAGTCAGAGGACTCCAGAACAGATCAAAAACTCCGGGTACTTCCCAAATTGCAATCACCACCAAAAAGCAACATATAATCTTCACAGCCATCACGGATGCAATCTCGTTATATTTGTTGAAGATGCCAAGAGCTCCATATACCATAAGTGTGAAAAGTGTGTGCATTGGACAAATATAATACAGCATGAAGTCGTTGTTTAGGACAACACAACAAAAAGCCACGAAAAGATTTAGCCGCCACATCATCTGCACTCAACGGAGGAACATTGTTCTTAGTAGAAAATGTGATAAAGATGCCAATTAACCATTGAACTAAGACTGAATAAATGATGAAGGCACCTGAGCAAACCGAGCAACGCTGAAATCCTTCCGTATATAGTAGTAAGAGAAATTTCCAAACCCAGTCATCCACACATAAGCAGCAATGAATATACGTATTGCATTATATATCTCCGAGGCAGCAAAGTAGTGGTACATTAGAAATAAGACCTGGGGGAGAAATGGAACAAATAACCAATCAGGGAAAAATCCTCAGAGACGACATTTTAAGCAGCATACTGGGTTTTTGGGTACATTACCCCCCAAATCCACCATACCTGAATGTTAGGTAGATTCAAATGGTAATGCAAGTATTATAAACAGAAAGGGAGGAGAATAAATGAAGGATTCATTACTCCAGCTTTTTCTTCCATTCACTCATAGATGTCCAGAGATGGACAGAAGTTATTTTGCAGATTAATCTGATGGTCTATATTATACGACTTTTTGTGGAAAGTGGTAAAAGGCTGTGCCTTTTATACATGTTTGTTATTACACATAATCACAACAGAGGTCTTTATATTGAGTACCATAACGAACCACATCGGAAATGCACCCCCCAACAGGAACACTCGTATAAGAACATGGTTCGATGGGATTTAGGTGTACTGGTAACTATGATTGCTCTGCCACATTCTCAGAGATATGTGGATGTCTCATCATACAATACCAAACTTTATTTGCATCTCAGATATATTTTCCATCTTCATACCATAGGCCCCGTTATGCAATGCTCCTCTTCTATGTTGCACAATTACAGACAAGGATAGAAAAAAGGGCACGATAAAGATACGGGATACAGCATTTTCAGATAGGCAGAGTAAGTAGTCAACTATGCTGAATGACACAGATATGGATACGAACATGATAGGGTTATGGAGACTATTGTGTCGTGTCAACATAGCTCCTCTTTAACCAAATTTCACAAAGTAATGTTGTTGCAGAAAACATACACACTAAACTAGCACTATAAAGGGGCTACGGAAAAAAGGAACCTGACCAAGCAATCAGAGCTATTTTCCCATTATGTTGAGGGAATTTATTTACTGGTGGCTGTACTCTCATCAAGATGGTTATTAAAAGCCGAACTAAAGTGACCTGGGTGGCTACAAATAACATATGCATGTCCCTGAATCTAGTACAACCTCCTAATATGGACTCAATATTAGTCCTGGATCCTGATCATGTTGGTTTATCAATAAACAATACCTGAAGAAGCAAATACCCTTAGACCATTCGACTCCATTCAAGTCCATATTAACAAACCAATATCTGCACTGGAAGAAGATAGTCTTAGACCATTGAACCAAAGGGCCCAGACATATAAAGTTTTCTTGATTTGTTTAACCAGCAGAAATGCACCGTGTTGGTCCTCATATGACCTCTATAATCCCTTCAATTAGTAAAGACGAGCAAGGGGAGTAGATAAAGAAACAATGATCATTAAACCATCCTACAACAAATTTATTTAGCAAGCGGGTAACTTGTTTACCTATTAAGTAACACAATATCTTGCCACCTTAAACCATCATCATCCATGTCATTTTCAACAGAATGGGGTTGTTTGTACGACACAGGAACGCTCCGCAAAAGAATTGACAAGTTTTATGAACAACGGTCATATTGACATCAAACCTTAAATCGTCCATGTATTTTTTTAAATTCGCAGTAAGTAAATCCTTCTTTACTCTCACTATAATGTACAACCACAATACTTTAGCCCCCGCATACATGGTAGAAGCGAGAATACAGAAATCATATATCATAATGAAAGTATTGACAGCACACACACAACACTGGACAGGCAAGATATGATAATCTGCGTGTTCACAGTAAACATGCAATAGACAATCAGCATATCCTAGTTAAGTTTTCACAGAAAAATACAAGATAAACATGTGTTTAGGCTTTTGCTATCCTGTAAATAGATGACTGTTACACTCTTAAAACTTTATCCTCATATCCCCCTCCCAACCAATCATCCTTTACCCTATGAGGTACTGTATTATTAAAACTTAAAAAAGGAAAGGAAAAAAAAGGAAAAAGAAGAAGAAGAAGTAATCGTCTCCTAATAGGATAATATAAGAGTATAGTACCTAACTACGTATTGCCTCTTCCAAGCATTGTCCTTAATTCCACAGCAAGGTAAGTTTCAAACATCTTCAAGTGATACGCTCTGCTATAAGGATAAATAACATCTACAACTCTCCATGGTAAGTGCGACAAAATTACAAAACTGAAAGATAAATGAAGAAAGGAATAGAATCAAGAACATGCAATATGAAACTACTTTAGTTAAACTGAAACTGATATGTTGCATGACTGTTTATAAAGAATACATAAGAATGACAAAATTCACTAGGAAACCCGATATCTTGGATAGTCCCTACAATCACCATTATTACATAATGCATAACAAAGCAAGTGAATTAAAAAGTATGATCACAAGAGCGTACTTAGTTGATACATAGAAGACGCAGAAGCAATAATAAGAGGTTTTAAAAAATACAGAGGATAGACAAAGATATAAATAGATAAGATTACTAAAAGCAGAAAATATAAGAATGAGCCAATCATAGTGTACCAACCTGCATCCAACCCTTCCATTCCTCTGTTTGGTGCCGATTCAGATAAAGAATGGATTTGCCTGAGAATGCTGACTTATCATGGTGCTTCTTGAGAGAAGTGAGAGCTGAAGCTATGATAAGCAGAATGTAGAGAAAGAGGAACAGGTCACGGCTGTAACTCTGCAAGAAAGTGATGCCACAAAATGAGGAAACTACATAAACGATCATATAAGAATTTCCAATCACATGCAATTTTTTAGGACCAACTTTTCAAATTTTGATCTAGGTTTCCATGACTTTTCAACTTCGTTCAAAGTTCCTGAGTTCCAAATATAATATGGTATTGAGTCCCTATAACGTATTTTACTGGTTGTATAGTACAGAAAACAGTACGCCAGGCATAAAAAGAATACACTAGACATAGTATTATAATGGCGTTTTTTTTTTAACGAAAGAGGGCTTTAAGTACTTCTAGGCAATCCAGGGACTTCCATCAATGTAGAAAGGTCATAAGAAACTTGATCAATTTTCAAAAAGTTTCAGGGCGTACAATAAAAACGCTTTAATGATTGTATAAAAAAAATTCTTTCATCAATCATCACAAATTTTATTATGAGACGGTAGCTCAACTTATGAATAGAAGTGTGTACCTTTTTAGATTCTGAGAAAATGTTCGTACGATCACATATGTAGAAGTAAACCAGAGTGGCCCCAAATTCAGACCTGCACAAAATCTACTATATTAGTCCAGTGCTAAGTAGAAAAAAAAATATAGAACATTGGTTCCCTAATAAGATTAATGAAATATAGCATCATAATCTTACATAGCTCTCAGTACTGCTCGATTTTCAAGCAGGAAAGATTCGTCCATTGTTATAAATCTGCAATGATATTAATGTTAAAGATGGTCAGCTTCAATCGTTTTACTTGGTAACTTATGACATGGCTTGAAAAACCTCAAATTTAAGTTTTAGATAACCTGATTAGATTTACTCGGACAGAACCACTTTGGATTTTTGCAGATGCTGATTTAGATAGACCTCCTTCCAGTAAGACTGCCCGATCATCTTCCTTGACTGTTCCATTTCCCAATTCAACCAAATTGGTGTCTGAATGGCTGCAAAAGAGAATAGAAGGCGATGATTAAGGACGATTGAAACTCCATAAGTATATGCATAAGTTCATGACATAGAGAACAAAATATAAACTAAAAAACAAGTGACAGGAAGTTAATGATACATGCTTATTATAATTGTTCATACTGGCATGATTATCCTATTCCGATACACAAGTGTGCCAACATGGAATTCTACAAAGTCCAACATGATGCAGCTACACATGTTTTCTATTTGGACATGTGTATCTATCTAGACTTCCTACTTCCAGGTGTGACGAATTTAAGATCAGTGGGCCTTTTGGCTATTTAGATCCAACTTAGTAACAAAGTCTTTTTGGTCAAGAATTAAGAATAGCATTCCCTCCTCTTACAATTGTCTTTTCAATTTATAGTGTTCCATTGTACTTGATGTTCCTCTTGTGTTGGTGTCCCTCCCTTACAGTTTCTTCTCCGTCTCAGTCTACTGGTGAGAAATCAACTTTGCAGTTTTACCTAGAAGAGGACCAAAAGAGGCTGTGGTAGACGTTTTTGAGGTTCTCATTGAAGAAAAGGATGTGCAGATCACCATGGATCTGTTTCTCCTTGCACTCATAGCAAAGAACATGACACACGATATTTGTTGGGAATTGTAATGAAAGTCTGCTTTACCATATCTGGGTGCTAGTAAACACAGTTCTTCACTTATCTCACCCCGTTCTGAATATTACAATCCATTTCTCATTTTACTTTTCCTTTTAGTCCTCAATCATTCCATGTTATTATAATTTAAGTGATCTTTTATGTATAGAAATAATAGAATACAGACTATATGTAAGCATATTAGTGCTTCATGTAGTGTCTAGTTCCTACATAGTCTATATATGTAATAAGTACAGACTACATATGTAACAGAGATAAAAATACAGATTATATCAGAAAAAGGACCTTAGAAACTTTATATATGAGGACATTGATAATAAATGGTCCTAAGGGAATGTATCATGTATGTAACATAATTTGATGTAAGATGAGTTCATTAGTAATATTTAGCAAAAAAAATAACAAGAACTGCCGCATGTGAGATTATGAAAAAAACTCAAGTGCAACAACTTGGCATTGATATTGAATATTAGATACCCTTAATATGTCAAGTGTGTATCCATTTAAGATATGAGTTTACAAATGTACTTATTATGTTTCATACTTGTCATCTTGTTGTACTTCCTAGCCATAAACAAACTGTATGCAACATACATAGATGGTAAACTCTATACTGCAAAAATCTTCTTCTGGCCACAGGATTTAACCACATACAGTCTTCAGTATTCTGAATAGAATGTTCCACAGCTAAAAGAAAAAAAATATAGCACCCAAAATAATATAGAACAAGCAACTGAATTGCTGCATATAGTATCATCCAATCACCCATTATAACTAGCTTAACAATAGCCAAAAAATTATTACTGTGTGACATATTATTAATAAGTAGAAGACATCCAACCTTTTTGTTGGACTAGAAGACTTTTTGTACTCCAAGAACTCCGAATATATCCATGCAGTGAAAACGGGAATGAAACCAAGCAAAAAAGAGACCTGTGACAGAAAAAAGGTTACAAATTGAAGTCTTACAGAACCAAACACGAATAAGTAGGAGGTAAAAAAAACAGCATTATATATAGTAAGAAGTTGGGATGCCATTCCCTTTGATATTTCGCTTAATGTGCCATGGATATGAATGCAAATTGGACCGTCTTACCTACTACCTCATCCTGTAGACGCTTTTTAGTCATAGGGGTTATGGAGGGTGCTCCTTGGTTGCATGTAGTTGAAATACAGGAGCAAAAAGGTACCAATTGGATCTAGGTTTTATGGCAAGGACTTTTCATGCTCATGGACACCTTGGTTAGGAACACATCTGTCTGGCTCTTGATCAGCTTTGATACACGGGGTACATGGCATGTTGTTTTTGTTGATACGCGGGGTACCAAGGGATAGTAGGTTCAACCAGTATCCTATTGGGGCTTTTGTCGAGGTGTGAACCACCAATCTTGTACTAAATGAATTTCACTTTCCAACCAAAAAGGAAATGGAAAGGAGTCTGAACCGATTCCCCCAATTGCGGAGCCATGCCACCGTGGATTGCATGATTTAGTTTGAACAACTAAATGGTTTTTATTGTGTTTTTTTTTTCTAATTACCATTTGATTTGTCAGATTGTTGATCTTGATTTTGGCATATAAATGTACATAAACCCCATCCCCCTTCCAGACAGACGCACGCACACACGCAGCAATAGAATTATATAAAAAAATAAAAAAATGGATATTATGATGAGACATACCTAAACTAATCGGTAGATCTAATAAATGAAAAAGTGGTAAGTAAATGTTGAGCAATCGGTGGGGGGAAGCAGACAGACCTGGCCAGGAGTGAGAGGGCCGGCGAACACCACCATTTTCTCTCCTCCTTCCTTCCTTCCTTCCTCAAATCGAGATCAGAAGAAGAAGCAGATCTCACAAAGCCATCAAATCAAGAAAATAAGAACCAATCAATTATACGGATTTAGTGAGAGAGAGAGAGAGAGAGAGAGGAGGAGAAGGAGGAGGATTATAATAAATGGAAAGGAAGAGGATATCTGAAGCAAAGAGAGGATATAGAGAGGAGCAGTTGTTAGTCGGACGGCAAGTCGCAGTCGTGATATTGGACAAAATATTTTGGGTTTGGGATTGGGTTTGGGTTTGGGTTTGAAGAAAAAGAGAGAGAGAGAGAGGGGGGGGGGGGGTTGGAGGTTGTGGTTAGGGATAGGGGGTTGGTATTCTTTCCTTCTTCCTTACAAGTCTTTCTTCCTTTTTTTTCCTTTACTGTGTCTTGACCCAATAAACATTATAAAACATCTACCACCTAACCATTACTCCTTCCTTGTATATTTTAGTAATACCACATCTGCACCATTATACAACAATTCTCAATTTATTATGTATTATGTATGGAGAGAGAGAGAGAGAGAGAGAGAGAGAGAGAGATTAGTTGTTGATTTCTTTTATTATTTCATACGACTACTGTTAGATCTATGATGTGATAGATGATATCATCACTTAATCTAAGTGTGATGCTGCCTTTACACCCAAGTTAGTTTTGGTTTTGGGATTCATTAATTCGGCTGCTTCTGCGCGCTCGTGCTCTCGCGCTCGCTCTCTCTCTCTCTTAAGCGGTCTCAATAGTTGTTTAGTAATAGCACTAGAATGATGGTTACCTTCGATAAGATTCAATGTGTAAGTAACACATTTATGTTCATAAAAATTTATTATGAAACTATTAATCGATAACATATTTATGTTTTATATATATCATGTTATGAATTGTTAATTGATCCTAAAAAAATAATAAAAAGACTACTTAATAATTCTTACATGTTTTACATGATTACCGTATTGATTTATGTAAGTCGACTAGAGATTGCTCACCGGTACATTCTCCCGATGTCCTGATCCCCAATTCCACATGTGCGGAAAGTAGCTTTGATGTACTGAGACGTTGGAGCTCGTTTGACAACTTGAAGTTTTTTTGGGAGGGGCAGAGCCAGGATTTAAATCCTGGGGAGGACGTGCTACTACATATAGAAATTCTTAATTAAACTTTAGTAGCAAAAAATATACTAAAACTCAAAGAAAAAATGAGTAAAAAATAAAGTTAATATTTTCAAAGTGTTACATAAGAGGAAGAAAAAAATATTACATAAAAGGTATTCAAAATATATAAAAGATTTAGTAGAGATGGGGTTTGAACTCTTACTCTCTCATTTAAAAGCCCATAACACTACCACTATAGCTAGCTTACTATTTGTACATTGAACAATCAAACTAATATATATATATATATATATATATATATATATATATATATATATATATATATATATAATATATATATATATATAGTACAAGAAATTTCTATATAATAATTGACATTTTAAAAAATATTGTGGGGTGGGGGGTGGGGGGGGGGGGGGGGTGGGGGGGGGGGGGGGGGTTGGCCCCCCTTGGACCCTCTATAGCTCTGCCCATGTTGTTCGGCTAGAGATGCTATCTTTTATTTATAAAGAAAATAATGTATGAAAATTAAAATTGTACTAGTTTCATGAGTTGTAAGTCTTTGTGGCATATTTCATTGTAATGCGATCCACTATTGTAACCAAGTTACTGATTTGGTCTAGAGTCGTTGTAATTCTGCTGTAAATTATCAATAAAGATAATTATTTATCGATAATTTAGGAAACCAGCTCTGCAAAAATAAGAAAGCTGGCAGAGTAGCAAAAGTACATGACCATGATCAACTGTAGTCTAATTAATTACAATCATGTAAGAAAACTAAATGTTCAGATTTATGGCTAACAAGTGCCGGTGGCTAAATGCCCAAAATGAGTAAAATGTGCAATAACGAGCAGGGAAGAAGAAACCCACTCATTTTTCTCAGTGGCCATCTGTCTGGTGCGTGCCATGGTTCAGGGGAAAGTACACTTGATCCTCGGGTGCTGGAGCTAAACATTGTCACTATCACATTCTAAAATAGGGGTATTTTTGTCATTTTATTTATTATAAGTATTGTGTATATTTTTATTTTTAAATAATTGCATTATATATATATATATATATATATATATATATATATATATATATATATATATATATATATATATATATATATATATATATATATATATATATATATATATATATTGTGTTCATTAATGCATGGGTTAGTGGACTAGACCTAAAGACCTACTAGACAAATCCCTAATCTTTTATTTAGCATTTAGTTTAATCCTTCACATGTATTACTAAACCCCCTGACCAAAATATAGGATTATGTATTAAATTAGTATTATTCGGGATTAATTATTAGGGTTATATTTTACTACTGTGATTTTTATTTAATTGATGCACCATACCGTTGCTTCGATATTTGGAGCGCTACACTAGTTTTGCCCTCCAACAAATTTTGCACCCTTGTCCTAGACGTGCCAGTCTTCCATTCTGACATATGTAACTCATAAATACCCTCTCTTGTGCTTCATTTAGTCTCAAAATATTCGTTACAAACATTTATTTTTAAATCCAAATAAATCAAACTTTGCATCTTTGTCTGTTTCAATCGTAATTGGAGACACAACCTTGACCCATTTTGTGCAACCCAAATTATGATAATATTCTATTCTGAGTCTACTATGTCCATGACACTTGTGTCCCACCCAATTTTAATCCTATTCACTTCCAATTAATTAAAGAACACCATTTATACTAATTTTAATTAAATTGGTGTAAGGACCCAACCTAACCCCAAAACTAGACCCAACACCAACCTAAATCCCACCACGCACCCTTTTAACCCACTACATCACACCAAACATTGTGTTTTTTCTTATCCAATCCCAAACCCCATTGTTTGTGCAATTTCCCAATTATTAAGGGCTTTTGTGCAAAAATACACTGAGGTGTCCACTTTCCATTGGAGCCAAGCCATGAAGAACCCCCCCCTTTGTTGACCGGTCACATGGATTTTTTCCTCCATTTGGAGTGTACTACATACCAACTTTTCTCGTACATGATCTCCACCCTCCATTGAAAACCTACACCATCTCCACCCTCCATTCCTTCATGTAGAAACCTACCCCCATCCCTAGGAAGCACATAGTCGGCCCTAATCCCAAGGCCATCCCCCTCTCTCTCTCTCCTACATAAACCATTCTCTTCCTCTCCATTTTTACTTCAATAGCCAACTTCTTCTCAAAATCGAAACCCTAAACCACCCTCTTCTCTTCTTCCCCGACCTACACCCGCCGGAGCAACCACCTCACAGCGACCTTCCTCCTCCACCGGATCAACGACAGCCACTGTCATCTACTCCTCGACTTCTCTTTTCCTCCATCGGACCACCTCCCCAACAGCAGCCTTTCCCTCATCGACCTCCACCATCATCACCACTCCTCCACCGGATCAACACCCACCTTCTCCGATCATCACCAACTAGCCACCATCGACCACCTTCATCATCTTCCTCGACTCTTCATCTCCATCTCTGATCCCCACCATCACAACACCCACAGCAACCTTCCTTCTCCGACAACCACCGCCACCACAGTTCATCAGCACCTTCACCACCATCACCATCATCTATCCCGAGCACCCGACTCCAGCAATCACGACCCCCGCCACAGCCAGTCGCCACCTCTCCTCCCCGACTTCCTCTTCCACCCATCACCTTACAACCACCATCTCCGATCAACCACCCCACCTCAGCCACGATCTCCTCCCCGACTTCACCTTCTTCCCCGAGCACCGACAGCAACACACCACCACACCCCCGGCCACCACCAGCCACCACAGTCAGCATCTCCACCACCACCACTCGTGCTACTGCTGACACTGTTGCTACTGCTATCACTGTTGGCCGGAGCACCATCGCCGGAGACTAACCTCCATGGGGCGCGGACGAGCGTCACCCCCTCCTCGGTCATGAGCACACCGAGGTTTGCACTTATCCTCCTTTTCCTTCATGTTGTGTTGTTGCATGACACTGTGGATTCGTGAACCCTAGTAACTAGTGTATGCGTGTGCATGTATGAATTAGTAATTATGTTTAGTAATTACTTCATAAAAATTAGGTTGTTAGTGTTATATCTGATTGTGTAGACCCTAGGTGTTAGTTAACTGCCTTATGTGTACACTAACCTACTAGCTAGGCCATGTGTTAGTGTTACACGAGATTTGGAGATTTGGACATGTGTTAGTGTTAGTTAATTGTCTTGCTGTGCACGGTATTCGAGGACATAACACTTGTACATTTTTAACTAGGCGCACACTCGACCCTGCTAGTTGACCGGTTACCACCCCTACTTGCGTTAGTTTCTAAGTGCAGTATAGTTGTACTAGTGTAACAGCTGCTGTTATTGTATTATATTATATATATATGACCGTTGGATTGTTTGTGCGAGACTTCGGGAGAAGGATATTGGTATTGCCAGCTCAGGACCACAAGCGAGTACATTCTCTGAAAATTTCTATTATTTGAAAATTTCTATAATTCAAGTACTTAGAAATATTACATCTGATTCTTGACACTGTGGTACACGGACTAGTATATAGATTGGATATTCAGTCATGAGATGTTACATTGGTTATCGTATTGACATTGTACATGACATTGATATTAGACATTGTATATAGTATTATTATTGGACATTGATCGTGTATCGTAACGTGTCATGGTTGGATCCTCTGTACTAGTTGGGGGCAAAAGAAATTGCTAGTGAGAGATGTGATCATATTCCTATCGTACAAGTGTAAAATATTGTTAGTGTTAATCATACACCTCACATATGATTAGCTAGGCCAAATAGCGATCGTACAAGTTCCCAAGCCGATCACATATCGAAACTACTATTTCAAACACTTAGAATAGTTACAGTTCTTCAATTCAGTTCATATACTACATTACCATGTATATGATATTGTAGTTCCTTCCTCTTTTAATTCATATATGCACTGATTATATCATATTGCCTACATTGCATGTTCTTTTTACTATTTGCCATTGCATCTATTTATTGTTTTCTCTTAGTATATAGCATCATCTATTTTTATTGTTTTATAGTCCTTGTCAATTAATTGGAACTGTTATCGGGTTGTACTTCGCTCCAATCCTGACTTGATATATTTTTCAGACTGCGACTTAGAGGACTGGTATCCGACATATTACGGACCACATGAAGAGTAGCTGTAAAATTCTTTTAAGTTGGGTAGTGTAGATGAGTTAGAGGATAATAGAATAGTGTATGAGCAATAAATGAGAAGGTGTCAAAATGGGTGACGATGATTTTCAGGAAGCACTGCTAGATATCAATGAAGTGTAATAGCTATAGTGATTTATTATGAATATGGGTTAGTGTCAATTTCGAGGACAGAATTTTTATAAGTTGGGTAGAATGTAAAACCCCTAATTTTAAAAACCGTATTAACTATTTAAATAATTATTTAATTGATTTATAGTATTTATTAGCTAATTAGAAGAATTAAAATTTATTGGATTTTTATTTCTAGGTGATTGTGCAAGAGAGGATTTATGGAGCAACGCGTAATTTTATCTTAATTATTTACATGTAGGAGACCTTGTGGATGGGTTGGGTGGGATATGGGGGAAGATTTATTGTATGCACTAAGATAATTTATAAAATTATAGAATTATAGAATTATATATATATATATATATATATATATATATATATATATATATATATATATATATATATATATATATATATATATATATATATATATATATATATATATATAAAGTTTATTCAAAAGAAATGAAATTAGAAAATAATAGAATAGAAAAAGAAAGAAAGAAAAAGGAAAAAGAAAAAGAATTAGAAATAAAATTAACCCAAACCCTAAACCCGCTAAGCCCTACCCGCTAAATCCTAACCCGTTTAAACAACAGCAGCCGCTACAGTATATCCCCCCCCCCCCGCGCGTAGCGTTTCCCCGACTCCCTCTATCTATATATATACTTCTATCCCTAAACCCTAACCCTAAAACCTAATCTCCATATCGACCCCTGAGAGCCGCCGCCGCCGGAGCCCAGCACCGCGTAGACCGCCGCCGTTCACCGGAGTAGCCACCGCGCAGCAAGCCGCAACCGCCGTCCGCGTCAACCACGACTGCGCGCACCCCAGCAGTCACAGCAACTTAGTCCTGTTCAGGCCTCGTTTTCCACGCCATCGCTCGACCAAACTTGACCCCGTCTTCACCGGTATGTTCACGACCTATCCCTCTTCCAACTCTATGTATTAGTTTCCTTCGAACAATACATAACCCTAGGCGAAAATCGAGACCAAGTTGGAGAAAGACAACAACTTTAATTCCAGAAAAACTGTTGTAACCATCAATGTTTAAGGACTCGTATCTTCCACCACAGAGATCCGAATTTAGTTTTTTTCTTGCTATGCGAAGACCACCTAACTGAGATTAATTCCTGTCAATTATAATATTTTATTTGTTGTTGTATGCTGAGTTAAATCGGATTAAAAATCACTAAAAAGCTGTTTTTCCAACTTCCAAAATTTGTGATACGGAGCGCGCCCCGCCAAACGGGACCGCCTCATCGCATACCAATTGCACCGAAATGTGCGTATGGTATATCCAGACGTGTGGGCTTTTGCAAAAACTGATTTGGACGCGTGTGCGCGTCGGAATCAACCCGTATCCGCGAAAAGTTCCCGTATCGTGACTTTTGTAAAATACCGCACCATTTAGTGTACGCTCGTCAGAACACGACGAAACTTGCACCATTAGATTCGTGGTATCACGCTAGGCTTGTGACCCAAGTTTCATGCGATTCTGAGACAGTTGACCAAGCCGCCTATTTGCAGGCCCCACGGTTGACTTTTTTGGTGCATTTGTGTTCGCCTCACCGGAATCTAAAATTGGACATACTGTTGAGTTCATAATGACATTTAGAGTTTGTTTGACCTATAATTTGTCCCATTTAGAGACCTTTACCCCTGGTTTGTTTGTTCCAAAATTACCTTTTTGCCCCTGTATTCAAATTGGACGAAAGAGTAGTATTTTCTAGCTATCTCGCTTATTCTGGGAACGTTGGTGATATTTATTTCAGAATCCGGAGATGTTCATTCTGAGGCCGTAGTTTCTGATCATGTGTGCTTGACTCCTGGACGTTACACTTTGCAGCTTTCTTACCAGGCAAGATACATTGCCAAATTGCTTACAGTACTTTGCATGCTTATTATATTTCTGTATATTCATTGCATGTGTATTTTCTTTCAGTCATAAGTATATATATATATATATATATATATATATATATATATATATATATATATATATATATATATATATATATATATATATATATGTTGACACACACTTGACACATAGTATCATAGGAGGGGAGGACAATCAGTAGGCGTATGGGCTATAACCACTATGGTAAACCATAGTATCTAGCACGCACTACGGTAGTGTGTCATGGTGGTCGCTAGCTACCCCCACTGTATGTCGATTTCTGGAGTCTCGCTGGTCGCTACCCCCGTGGTATGTCGATTTTTGATGTCCCTGACGTGTGTGTGAGTTGTGAGATTTAGATTGAGTAGCCTACCCATGCCCATACGTCAAAAAGTTGTCCTCATTATGCATTTCATATAGATTGTCTTGTACAACGTACTTATATATTTTCTATCTATTATGCATGTTTACTGTATTCAAATTGGCATGCTTCTATGTATCTTGTTACGTCCCTCTGAGGACCTGGTCCCTATCCAGGTGTAGACGATATTGACTATTCACAGGAGCATGGATCGGGACATACTATTTATCTCTTCTTAGGAGGTCTTACCTTCTGAGCATCATTGATTACCTAGCGATGGATCCTCTTAGATGATACTTTTATATCATCATCTTATTTTATATTGGAGGTTTACCCTTCTCCCTCATTTTAGTATTGATATAGTCATTGGTAGTGGATTTGTCTCCATCCGACTATTATTGGATTATTCAGACTCATTATTCTAGTTTAGTTATTTCTTTTCTATGACTTGTTGTGTGGATGAGATTAGTATTTTCTGTGACATGTGACATTTGATATACCACATGTGAGACAATATTCATATTACAGCGCACGTGTGTATTATGGTATCCATATATTGGAGTTGCCATATACATGCGGCTGGCATGCTTACGTATTCCTAGTCCTACGTATTTTGGGACTGGGATGTGACACACCTTTAGTGCCACACTACACACACAATGTGTGTGTGTCGTGTCTGTGTCAGTCACGTATGTATGTGTCATATCTGTGTTAGTGTCTGTCACGTGTGTGTGTGTGTGTGTCTGTGTCTGTGTCATGCCGTATCCTGTGAGAGAGAGAGAGAGTTAGGGTTTACCTAGAGGGGGAGAAAGATTTCGGGTTAGGGTTAGTGTCATGCCGTGTCTGTCACGTGTATGTGTGTCATGTCTGTGTCAGTGTCATACCGTGTCCTGTGTGTGAGAGAGATAGAGACAGAGTTAGGGTTTACCTTGAGGAGGAGGAGGAGGAGGGGGACGCTAGAGGGGGACGCTGTGGAGGATGCTGGAGTGTGCAGTTCGCCGGAGAGGAGGGGGGAAGAGGGGGGTTTTGAAAAATTGGGGGGAAAATTTTGACAAAAGGGGGGAATCGAAACCTATATTAAAATTTTAGCGATGTTTAGCGATGCCAACTTATGACGTCACTAATAAAAATATTTTACGACGTTATAGACGTCGCTAAAAATATCGCTAAATATCTAAAAGATTAACGTCGCTAAATACATCGCTAAACGTCGCTAAATGTCGTTATATAATAAAACTCAGCGACGTTTAGCGATCTTAAATAAACTAATAGTGACTATTCTTTTAAAAAACGGAATTACAGTCACTAAACGTCGCTATATGTCGCCAAACAGCGACTTATAGCGACGTTAGTCTTTGGATTCGCTGAAATCTTTAATATTAGTGACGTTTTACTTTGACGTCGCTAAAAACGTCGCTAATCCCGCAATTTTTAGTAGTGAATTTTGTTACGAACTGACGAGTACACAAGAAGATGTGGCAAG